>CM042226.1:4074050-4564050 GCA_023566465.1 Cottus gobio
AATATCTAAAAAAAATCTTAAATATATTCTTGAGCAAAATTACCTAGGAAAATAAGCAAAAAAATCTGCCAGTGAAACGAGAACTTTTCTAAAATTAAGTGTTTATGGAAAAATTAAACTTATTTCAAGAGAATTTTTATTATATTGACAGATTTTTTATTTGTTTGCTTGTTTTAAGCACACATTTACTTAAAGTTTATATTTTTTGTCTAAACTATACTTATTTTGCTAGGTCATTTAGCAAATCAAGAAAATACATCTTTATTTAAGTTTTATTTTTTTTGATATTTTTACTGAAAACAAGACAAATATCAAGTAATTTTTTTTTCAGGCGAGAAAGGGTCTTCAGGGACCGGTTGGACCCACTGGCCTTCCCTGATGACCATCTATATGAAAGATACAGGTTTTCTGCAGATGGCATCAGGTATCTATGCAGACTACTGGGTCCCAGGATTAAGCACCGCACTGCACGCTTTTTTGCTACTGGAGCCTTCCTGTACTCAGTGGGGGATGCAGAACAGCTGAACAAGGCCACAATTTGCCGCACAATAAGGAGTGTGTGTCTGGCTATCAAAGCATTAGCAGATGTCTTCATCTCCTTCCCTGGCCACAGAAGACTCTGTGACATCAAAGAGGAGTTCTATAGGATTGCAGGTAAGAGGATCTACAAATTACAGGACAACTGTTAACACATAGTAGGATACTCATTACTTTGTGTGACAGGTTTCCCCAATGTCATTGGTGCAGTGGACTGCACACACATAAGGATAAAAGCCCCCTCAGGTGCCCATGAGGCCGATTTTGTGAATAGGAAATCCTTTCACAGCATTAATGTTCAGGTGAACATAACTTTTTGATATTGTCCATTGACGAACACTCTGCATTGCCAGTGATGTGCATTGATTGGTGTAATATTCCTCATCTTATGATTTCAGATGGTCTGCAATGCTGACTGTGTGATCAGCAATGTTGTGGCAAAATGGCCTGGCTCAGTCCATGACTCCAGAATCTTTCGGGCCTCTGAAATCTATCAGTGCCTATCACAAGGTAAGCCACACAACCACTATTTATAACCATCATGGCTGTGTCAAGAATATCACTGTGTTTATGAGGTAGTAATGATGAGATTTTGTGTTGACAGGTGAATTCTCTGGTGTGTTGCTGGGAGACAGGGGGTATGGCTGCCACCTTTCACAGACCCCCAGGAAGCACAGCAGGCCTACAACCATGCCCATGCCAGGACCAGGGCCAGAGTTGAAATGACCTTTGGCCTCCTGAAGGCACGCTTTCACTGCCTTCACAAATTAAGGGTCAGCCCTGTTAGGGCATGTGATATTACTGTGGCTTGTGCTGTCCTCCACAATGTGGCCTGCCTGAGGAAGGAGAGGGCCCCCAGAGTGCCACCAGCCATGGACTGGGACAATCCGGCAATCTTCCCTGATGACGACAGTGGTCGGCTGCTGAGGGACCAATATGTGTTGAATTATTTTAGTTAGTATGTGTGCTTTCAATTTTGGTTAAATATGTCCTGCGGTGGCAGAGGAATTTGGGTTTTTTTGGGTTCGTTTTTTTACGAATTTGGCCTCTTATGATGTTTGTGCGGTATACTGTGTGTAATACAAGGCTGCAGGGAGGCTACTGCATCCATTCATTTGTCTGTTCAGTTGATGTGTATGGATTTGTCCTGCATTTATTTTAGTGTGCAGACATGCAGGGTGTGTTATATACAGACCTTTGAATGTGTATGTATCATTTTGTATAATATGCTTGGATTCTGTGCTTTCCATCTTGTAGAGTCACTGTGACTTCAGTTTCGAAAGGAGCTGTTGGTTTACCTGCTTTGTTTTGTCCTTATTCAATAAAGGAACATAATGTTACACATTGTGTTTTTATATTCATATGGAATGTGTATTTGTTTATATGACAGAGTACTAGGGCCACACTGAAGAAAAAGGATAGTCATAAATTTATGAGGCTGGTTCTTTCTGCAGAAAAGCTACATATTGTTTGTATTGTATTGTACTTATGACAATGTGATACTTAATATTCTGGCACATCAGCATGTCTTTGTTTATGAAACCATACTGAAGTACAATTTCACGAAATGCCCCACATCTGTCATTTTAACAACTGTCCTCCTTTAAAACAACTGGTTACAATATTATGACTTGTCTTTTTTTTCCCTCTGTGGCCCTAATATTCTATCATTTTATATATAGCCTTATAGTCTATGGGAAACTGTAAATTATCTAATGATAGCAACATCATCTAAAAATCATTTTTTATCCAAAATCATTGAAATTAATGATCACAAACGTTTAAATAATGACAGTGGGTCTAGTTATATGTGATAACAATGTATAGTGAGCAGTGAAATAACTATTGGTTTCCATTTGTGGTGACTGCTGACTGACATTAGGGATGAGATTAAATAGATCCTGGAATTTAGCCTGGTCTGGAGCAGGCTAGCTCCACAGAATAAATCTCCATGGTAATTTATACCATAACATATCCTCCTGCCCCCTATCCATCTTTAGTGCAACCGGATTACGGATCAATTGAGCCAGGATCACCAAGATATCCTGGCTTAATCCCTTATCCTAGTTTTGTGCAACAGGCCCCTGGTCAAAGCAACAACAACAACAACAACAACAGCATCAACATAGTTAAGTGTGAAGGAGTGAAGAGTTTCTAGAGGAGACTCAAAAACTAAAATGCATGGTTGATTTTGGACATCCAACATTTTCAAAGAGTGTCGATTAGTTTTATCCAATCTGATTGGCCACGCCTTTATTTAGGAATATGCTCCATGAGCCCGATATAATACGCAGAAGCCTCTTCAATCCTGTGACAACGACAAGATTAATAATAATGCAGGGCCATAAAGTCAGGATGCTCCGTGGTTGAAATGGCCTTTTATGATGCATATTCCTAAAGAATATGAATATATTAACCTGCATGAGGTCAAGGCAGTTGCATGTAAGCCTGGATTTCTTTCCAAAGTAAAGCCTCCTTGTGTCCGATGATTTATTTCTTTGCTTTGTTTGTTTTGTTCACAACTTACAGAACACTTGACCTATATAGACATTTTATTTCTGCCTTTATGGTTGGTCGTTGGTACTGTATGCATCCAAAATATATTTATGTGATTTATGTGTGTTCTTTACCGTTATCTGTCCATCTTATTTATATTTCTGTGTATTGGACCAACCAGCTTGTTATCTTTGGCATGGAGCCCATGCATGCAAGCACGTCTTCCTGGTTTGAACGTAAACCGGAGGCACGCGGGTCCGTAGACAGGTGCTCCCAGTGACAGTCAGCACCGTGTCCAATTAACGACCCCCCAACACCCCCTCCCCTCACCCACCCATCAAGAAAGTTGACGGGGTGGGTCCCAAAGAGGCAAACCCCCCTCGGCTGCAGCTACGCGTGGATACCCCTTTAAAAGGCTCTCCATGTTGCCATCACATGCTTCAGCACAGAAGTGCGATGAGGATGTTCTAGTTATGTAAAACACATTTTTTGGGGGGGGGTTCTTAAACGGGACCGGAGAGACTTTCTTTGCTTAGGATTTCTTCACTTTTGCGTGGCAGCAGCAGCAGCAGAAGCAGCAGGGGGGCCTCAGCACACCACCACCTCCACCACCACCACCCCCCGCCTGTCAGCGCCGCAGTCATGTTGTGCTGCTAGTTGTTGTTCAACGCGCCGACTGGTGCGCAAACTGGAAAAGCTGCGCGAGGTGCTCGTGCCAAGTGGCGGATGTACGCGACGTGTGTGCAGCCGACACGGACCCACGCAGCAGCAGCACGCGGAGGGTTCCTGCCTTTTTTTTTTTTTGAGCCGTGTCGGCGTCGCAAGAGTGGATAGGAGATATATAAATATATATTTATATTAATACAAACATCCCGGGCGAACCCAGCTCTTCTCGGAAAGGAGTGCTGCGAGAGAAGAGCGAGTAGTTTGCTCCCCCTCTCTCTCTCTCTCTCTCTCTCTCTCTCTCTCCCTCCTCTTCGTCGATATCTCAGAAGAGGGTTCCTCTCGAGTGGAGTGGCGACACATCGGCGGCGACATTCGTGTTTTTTTTTCTTCTTTTTTTCTGTTGTATTTATTTATATTTCCTCCAGTTGGAGCTGCGTCGCTCCAGCAGTCGGACCGGGCTGACTTGCCCCTCTCCACCTAGCCATTTGGGAAACATAAGGTGCCTCCCCCCCCCCCCCCCACACTCCCACCCTCACCCAGACCCCCACCCCTCCACCCCCTCCCCACCCGACGGGCTCCTCGCACCATTTGAAAAATTAGACGCGATATTGCCCGCCACGCAGGGAGAGAGAGAGCCACGTTACGGTAAGTAGCGGCTGCTCCACATAATATTTTTTTATTTATTTTTATTCAGGCAGACGGGGTTGCACGGCCAGCTTTCCTATTTTTTTATTTTTATTTTAATATTTTTGTATGTGCATGCTTTTTAGCCATGTCTGGAGGACGCTGCAGCGGCAGATCATGGCCATGGTGATGAAGGATATTCCCAGGGAGTGGTACTCAGTCGGACTGGCCGTGCGATGTGTGTTATCATATCCCCCCCCCCCGCCCCCCCCGTCACCTCCTCCACCACCACCTCCTCTTCCTCCTCCTCTTCCTCCTCCACCAGCAGCCTCCAAAGTGTAATGTCAAAGCGATAATAGTGCTTTGTCCGCGGAATAGACTGAAACAAGGTCAAGTAAAGGGACACAGCAGGCTGCGAGCTCACTAATATCATGATTGGCTGGATGGATGCGCGATGTGTTCACCTGGATACGTGTGTGTGTGTGTGTGTGTGTGCGCGCGCGCGCACGAGGGGTTACAAACTTTACGGCACATAAGTCTGTGGCATTTCCTGGCGGTGTAATTTTCAATTTAAATATTTTGGGGGCTTTTTAACTGGCTGCTAATATATATATATTTTTTTTTAAACACACGAGCTACTTTAAACCCAGAGAAGCAGCCAGTGGAGTCTTATGAGCGTGCGGCTCTGCTCAGGTAAACAAAGGACGTCACGAGGGCCAACGCAATTAGCCCACATCGCAGTTGGCCAATTAGGTCAGAAGGCTGTGATGGATGATCGTATTATGACATCATAGATAAACCTCTCGAGGCATGGGTAGTCAGTGGATGATCTTCTGCAGGATAGAAGAACAAGAAGAAGCTGGCAAGTGGCAAGAAAAAGGCTTTTATTTCCTTTTGGTCCTTTTTAGTCAGATGTAAGGAAACGTCCAAACACCTTTATGTGAAATCAGTCGTGTAAATATTTAGATGCCTGTCAGTCAGTCTGTGCATATACTGATGTATAAAGATACACTGCTGTTTGTTGACAGTTTCCTGTTTGTGCAGATATTCAAACTGAGTGGAATCTGGAATGAAATGCAATCCTGTGCATTTAATTGTGCTTTTTTTTTTAAATCTTGATTCAACCCTATAGCTGCACGGACCCTTTTTTAATTCATGCACTTTTAATATTGGGATAGTGCACCACAAACCCATGTCTTAAATATTTGATCAGCAGTGGTGGAGGATGTGTTCAGATCCTTTCAACTTAAGTAAAAGTACAAGTATATATATATATTATGGGGCTGCACAATGAATCGTATCCAAAGTTAAAGGCCTTCAAATCGCAGGAGGCGACATGTGGCACAGAGATGTCTTATTACACATTAAGATTGTAATGTGTTTATTAATGCAGACATTACAATTCTAGTGTAAACCTTTCTTATGTAGCAACAAGTTGGTCAAAACTTAATTTCCCTGTAAATAATGTATATTAACATAGAAATGAATAGAATAGATTGGACACGTTGTCATGGATGTTTGAGTCGGTATCGGCCTGATATGTGATGTCGGTATCTGCTGGTTGAGGCGGAGTTTTTACGACTTTTCTTGTAGTTTGGTCGTTTACTGGTTTTCAATCTGGGGGTCAGGCTCTTCCAAAGGGTCACAAGACAAATCTGAGGGGTCGTGAGTAGTTAGTTTGTGGATGTTTGGGAATGAATCAATGGATTTTTAATGTTAAATGAAATGGATAATCAGGACAAAGGTGCTCCAACAAGACTAAGACAATGGATCTGGAGCGTTAGTCATGTGACTGATTCAACTTAATATCTTTATCCAACTTGTTTTTCTCAAATTCTGTGATATTTAACTCACTTGTTATTTTTCAAAACTCATGAGACGGCTTTGAATCAAAGTTGAGTGAAGTCACGATTCTAACACGGCATTTGAAGATACTTTTTAATATTCAACACATGTACCTCATAATTGTACTGAAGTAGAGAATTAGCATTTTAAACTGTTATGGATCAGCCAGAAAACTAAATAAAACCTTAAAACTAACGTCAGCGCTCAGTTTAAAGAGAAGTTTAAATAATGTATGTTCTTTCTAATGTTTTAATAATCACTACAAACTGCCAACTTTTTAAATAATTATCTACTGCTCACACATAAAGGACTCTTTTTCTGCCAAGTGTTGTTTTTCAGTGCCGCCAAACGAAGACAAACTCTGCCGGAGACTCTTTGACACACTAGTTTATTGCAGTTGAACATTAATCTTTTTGGTTTCTTCAGCCGACTTCCACCTCACCGTGCAGCACCTCTTTACCACACGTCCTCTTTGATCCGGCACACCGCACCCCACCTCACTAAGACATCATAAATGTCATAAAAGTTAATATAGAAGTCTTCAAATGACTCCCACCTAGACCCGCCATTAAATAGCCATACAGGACTAATAACTAAGCCGTTACTGTGAAGGCAATCCTCTGTGAATTATCAATGGATCTTTGCCAACATCCAAATTGAAATGCTTAAGTCATGGCTGAGGTGCGGGCCTTTAGAGGAGCTTTTGGATTAGTGGTATATTTTGGATATTTAAATGGTCTGTGCTCCTTTTCTTGTATTCTCTGTTGTGCAAATCATTTACAGAACTTTGGCCTTAATTTGGCTTTTCTGCAATGTGCAACGGAAAAAAGGCTGCAAGCTTCACACATATGAGGCAGTGGTACTAACTAAGTACTCAAGTACTGCACATAAGTACAATTCTGAGGTACTTGAAGTATTATGTTATGCTAATTTATACGTCTACTCCACTACACTTCAGAGGGAGTTGTTGCTGCCTAGTTTTTACTGCACTACATTTACCTGACAAGGTTAGTTTTTAAAATACGATGTTGCATTTATATAAAATGTGATAAGCTTTAGTACTTTAATTACTAGTTATTTTTATACTTTGTAAGCTGACAATATGCTTTTAAGTACACGTTTCAATGCAATACTTTGAAAAGGATACTTTTACTCAATCTAAAAGAGTTACGGTTTAATAAATGTCTGTTAAGTCGCAATCTGTCCCTGCAGGACGTATCACAAAGATGATTGAACTTTTAGTCCATGGATAAAAACAATGCATTATTTATATAATCGCAGTATTAAAAACTACATATCACATTCCCAGGAAAAAGAAAATGCTCTATTACAGTTTTCCTCCATTGTACACAAATAATGAAACTTTGCACACTTTCGAAAAACTTGAAGGGAATGCATCAACAAATATTTGATTAGAAATCATAAACCAAACAGGACTGAAATCTTAAGGATCTCCACTTTAAGTAAATATTTTTGATTAATTCTTCCACCACTGCAACTATGATCATGCGTTGGATTGTTGAGTTGATTTCGAACGACACTTGAGTGCTGAATTGAGCCATTGATGCTACAGGATGAAACCTATCTGGCTACTGTACACCTCGACTAACCATTTGCTACAAAGTAACTTTACTTTCTTTTCTTTTCTGTAATGCCAAAAAAGAACACAACTCCATTTAATGGTGCGACACACGAGATTGGGAACATTTTGATTGCCTCTCAACGGCTCTCAACATGGCCTCAACTGCACCGGCGGCTCAGAGCTAACGGTGCGAACAGCGCTAACGGTGCAAGCTACGGCTAAAGTGCTGAGAGCGCTAACGGTGCAAACCGCTAACGCTGCAAACAGCGCTAACAGTGCAAACAGCGCTAACGGTGCAAACAACGCTAACAATGCAAACTACGGCTAAAGTGCTGACAGAGCTAACGGCCCCTACACAAGGGGGAACCGGAAGGGTGGGCACTACGCCTCCGCAATTTTGCGGGTTTGTCGGGACGCCGTTATCAGTTGTCACTGCCGCACGAGTGCACGCTCACATGCACTTTGAGTACGGCCCGTCTACGTTAATACAGGGAAAACAACCTTATCCTCTGCTCTGGTGGACGTTACTGCCCTATGTCTCTCCACACCGCAAATACTTGTTTGCTGCTTAA
Organism: Cottus gobio; assembly: GCA_023566465.1. Classification (NCBI taxonomy): domain Eukaryota; kingdom Metazoa; phylum Chordata; class Actinopteri; order Perciformes; family Cottidae; genus Cottus; species Cottus gobio. Next base: position 4,082,373 of record CM042226.1, read on the forward strand.
ATGAATCCTCTGAATCTATTGCACCATTGATGTCTTATGATCTGTGTCACTGGCTGCACATTTAATTTAATTTGAGTGTAACACCAAATCAAATGATGTGTGCATCCAGGTGTGTTCGAGCCGCCCCGTATAGGTGCACCTTGCGACGAGAAGCAAGATTAGCGTCACGGTTGCTCGGTTTCATTGGATCACGGCTTGTTTATGTTCCTTCGCTGTCATTGTCCTGAAGGAACCCGGTTCCTAGACGTGGTTTCTTCTCACGTCTCTGAAATAATTTCCCATCTGCTGCCACATCAATGCCTTAACGCGTTGCTCTAAGAAAGCTCACCAGCTGACCTTGTGAATAACATGAAATCTTAACACGCGTGGCACAGTCCTGTCACAGTGATATATGTTTTAATTTTTTAATATAATTAACCCATGGTGGCCCTTTTTAAGTAGGAGCTCTGCCCAGATTATTAAAACACACGCCCCGCCGCGCTGCATGTCCACAGTAACGGCGACGCTTTCATGTCTGCTCTCAGCTTGAAGGCGGCGATGCGATGTGGGACACCTGAGTGAAGAACGTTGGTTACACTGAACAAGTGTGTGTGAAGTGCTTTGGGGCAGCAGATGAACAGCGTGGAGGTCGGACCGCCTCTGAGTGTCACGATCCATCGCCGCTCATCTCTGGAAGAATCCTGAATAACAAACGTTTTTCAACTCAATATTCTCAGTGAGAGGAGGTTTATTGGACCGTCAGCATGAATCTAACATAATAGGAAGAATAATCAGTGGCCATCATAATACATAGAAGTCCTCTTGTGCTTTTTTCTTTTAAATATCCTCCTACAACGGTTCTTATGATCTCTTTTTTTTGTGCGTTTTCTTACGCGAGTCAGCAACACGTGTCAATTTCCGCGCGTTACATGCATTCTTGTGGTTGAATGATCGCTGGTTGTTGGACCCATCAGCCCGTGACGGCTTTTACAGTCTTTATACTTGCTCCTTCAAGATTAAGAAGATTACGTACAAAAGGGTTTTGTGGGATATCTACGAATTATAGAGCATTCACTTTTGTAGGTATAGCTAAGAATGTGGGATGAGACCACAGCAGGGTTTCTGTTAATTCAATAAATACATTTAATTAAGAATTTGTGTGCAAAATTAATCAGATTTTCTGAAAATGTTACGTTCAACTGTATTTATTACGATGTGTGTCATATCACGATATGATTCATTGAAAGATGATGAATTATCAAATTGACATCCATTACTGTACGTACACTGTTTAAAAAAAAAAAGAAATGTCTTTAGGCTGTAAACATAATATAACACAACAAATTATCCTAAATCTCATACAACACCAAATAAACGCTTCAGTACATTTTTCTTCATTAAAATGTTATGAGGTGAGAATCTCCTTGGAGTACAATTTGAAGCTCAGTTTGTGTCCGTTAGCGTCTCCTGACTGTGAATCATTGAATGAGGTAATTCAATCTTTAACTTTAAAGCGATTCCCCTTGATCAGTCTGTCCTTTGCATGTGAAACATTCAACCCTGGCGGACTCAAAAGGGGGCTGTTGCTTCTTCAAAGGATAACAAAGGAGTCACCGTTTTTTTATATTTAGAAAAGAAAATGCATCCAAATAAACTTCTCCATCTGTGCAATCTTTTATTAGCGAACAGACATGCTGTACCTTTGCTGCCTTCCATGTCTACAGGTTACTGATTGTGTCCTGGGGGGGAAAAGCAGTCAAGGCAGCTAAGTGAGGCTTAACACCTGATTACAGGTTTTACAGCGCTCTCTCTTTGTGACTACGCTTTTGAAGCTTCGGTTCTGCATTTTGTCCGTCACCAGCTTGGCTTTCTGTAACCAGCAGTGACACAAGAGGGTGGATCAAAGTACTAAACCGGAGAAGATATTTCGAGGCGACCGAAATGTTATAGTTAACTTTCTTTAACTTTTATTTAAAACACTGTGAAAGGTTAAAAGTTCTAAGAGGAAAACAAAAGACAACTCCCAGACCGGACAACGCCGTTGTTGCGACCTGTCAATCACAAGGTAGCCCTGCCCTAAAGCCTGCTTTATTGTCTATTTTACTCTAAATGGACCGCAATTTGCTAAATGAACATCATGCTGTATGGAAGAAGACGTGAAACTAGAGATTGAGGCCATAAACTCATGTTTACAATATTTATTGAGGTAATAAATCAAATGAGCGCTCTAGACTGTCACGCAATTGTTTCAGAGTTTCCTCATTTTTAGGCTTGTTTTGTGGATTTGGGGCTTGTACGTGGTTAAAAGTTGCTTAATAGTGATGCGTGTTACTCGTAGAGGTTGTAAGAAGATATCCCGTTTCTATATGTTTTTTTATCTTCAAAAATATGATAATATTTCTTCAGTTAGTGACAGTGTGGGCTCCATGGTAAAGAAAGCGCTGATGTTTTGGGGCTTATTGAAGGGTCAACTTCTGCAACCAGAGGAGTCGCCCCCTGCTGGCCATTAGAAGAATGCATGCTTAAGCCCTTTTCCACATTGGCTTCACTTTTCAGAACAGGAGGTTGCCGCTTGTTTTTAATCTCTTCTTTTTTCCTAAATGTTAGATTTCATGTAATACATTGGCAGAACAGTAATGGATTTTTTTCTGTCCACTTGTAGAAAGCTGAACAAGCTGAGCAACAACATTTTATTGCCTCATAACGTTCTAACATGTTTGCAAATTAGATGTGTTTATTTGGATTTAACTACGCCGCCGGTTCTGCAGCTATTTTGCCACAGTTTGACATTCCTGTGAAGTTTTTCCCCGAGTGGTGGATGACGTTGCTGTCATAAATTCCCGACGTAATGAACAGATGTTCAGACAGAGATCTGTTTAGGTATCCATCAGCCCCTGGAGGAAGTTTCTATGTAATGCTCAATATGTTCAGTTAGTTTATTACTCATAAGACAGATTTTAGGATTGGAAAACAAACTTAGAGTTACAGTTTGTGAAGATTTGTTCTCAAATGAAATCTCCATCACATCCTCGTTTTCTAAGACAAACAAGTGATTTGTTCTTAATGTAACAGAACTGATTGGATCAATTTGGCACATTGTGTAAAGCCAAGTAATCAATACCAATCACTTGAGTTTCTTTCTCCACATCACAAAAAGGCTGGACCTGTTTCCAGCCCCTTTCTGAAGGGTTTGAATTGATGTAATAACAGTGTCATCAAGTGTATAATTCTACCCTTTCGTCACCATTTCCTGTTATTAAAAAGGGCTTTGAGTATTGTGGGTGCCAAAGTGGCTGCTTTCATTAATAATGTCAGGTTGTGATTCTTCATCTGACAAAAAAAAAAAGGCTTTTAAACCTTTATGTAGCAAGAAAAAAACATCCCTACCAAGAAATGCTCTTTACGTGTCGGCTGCAATTAAAACCTATGAACCTAATATTGTGGAGGGGTTTTAAGTGCCGGTGTGCATGAAGTGTTTAAAGGGTAAACATCACTCTGCTATTTTCAAATGCCAGTTCTGGGATGCCAGTTGTATGGCTATAATGACAGACAAGATACAGAAGTGGGTAACTGAGGAGCTTCGAATGCTAGTGTTTATTTCTTCTACATTTACATGTAGTCAGTGATTTATCAGGTTATTGCCAAACAGTGATGACAAGCCGGAGCTGGAGTGAAGTCTGCAGCAAGAGTTTTTTAAAGTAAAGTTGCAGCAACGAGTGTTACGACATGAAACCGAGAAGGAGGCCGAGCTGTTTGTGGATATTATGGCGATTGTGGCATGGAGTCACACCCAGAACCTGTCCGCCCAAAGAGAAACACCTATTGGCGCAGGTGCAGGGAAACCACACAACTACTGCCTCCTGTTGCTCAAAGGAAGACAAGCTTCTAGTTGCCGCACCTTTTTATTAAAATAACTACTGTGCTCCAGACATCACCAGGCCAGGAAGGTGGTTTGAGCTCCGAGGTACAGGCAGTATTTAATGTAATGGATTACTCTTTCATGAACCTGAATATATCCAAAGAGGCTCAGTATGGAGTGCTGGAAGTACTCTACTGATGTGCATTTCAGGTACTTATTCTTTACTTTACTGGCATTTTCTGCCACTTTGTATTTCGATAGACAGTAGAAGTATAAAGTAGACTATAGTTATTTCTAAGAGTGTTCCAATCAGGTTTTTCCAGAAGAACTGAGGTTCTACCTCAAACCCTTTTAAGTCTGAAGAACCTTTTGTTTTATTGATTTTCAATAGTTATTTAAGATCAATGGTTCCATTAAGAATAATTTTCATCTAAAGAACCCTTTTTGAAAGGACTTCCACAAGGATTGTTCAAAGCAAGGGTGTGAAAATGGAACGCCCCCCATTGTGGCCTTTTGGGTCCCAGATGAAACCTTGGAATATAAAGGGGTTCTTGGTGGAACCTCCTGGCTGGACTGAAGCGCTTGGACTATATACAGGTTTTTGATAGAACGGAGATGGCAGATTCTTGTTAGCATCCTGAAAGGAGGCAAAGGTTCTGGATAAAACCACCAGAGAGGGTTAGGGTGGAAGACATGACATCTTTGAAGGGTTCTCTGTAGAACTTCTCGGAGAACCTTTCACAGAGGGTTCTTGGTATAACTTTGTTTATTGTTGGGTTTAAGAACACTTCAGGAACCAAATAAGGTTCTCCTATGAGGGCAACCTGAAAAACCCTGGATGGGTCTCGTGAGCACCATCATTTTCTTATTACTCTTAAGAGTGAAATATTGTTCTTCTTTACTTTACTACATTTATTTGACAGCTATAGTTACGATGTAGATTAAAACATGTATGAATTCTGTGGAGGGCTGCAGCTGTGCTTGAGGACGCTGAGGTCATGTTCTTGGTATTCACTGTGGGGAGCGAGTTTATATTCTACAATTACAAATGTACACAATACGAGCCTTTTCTTGGTAGATTAAACTGAATGCAATTAAATGTGACTAATGCGACCAAAAGGTTTCAGATTATTGCGACTGTCGTTTCATTATGGTGTGGAGAAAAGGCTTTGAAACATAATGAATATGACTGGAGAGGAAACCGAATAAGATAAATCCGGTGTTCTAGATCCGCTTAACCAAGACCAAGTCTCGACCAGGACCCGGGTGTATCAAGACCGAGACAAGACCAAGACTTTGAGGGGTTAATACCTGATCAAGACCAAGACTTTGAGGGGGTCAAGACCTAATCAAGACCAAGACTTTGAGGGGTCAAGATCTGATCAAGACCAAGACTTTGAGGGGTCAAGACCGAGACAAGACCAAGACTTTGATGGGTCAAGACCCATTCAAGACTAAGACTTTGAGGGGTCAAGACCCGATCAAGATCAAGACTTTGAGGGGTCAAGACCCAATCAAGACCAAGACTTTGAGGGGTCAAGACCTGATCAAGACCAAGACGTTGAGGGGTTAAGACCTGATCAAGACCAAGACTTTGAGGGGTTAAGACCTGAACAAAACCAAGTCTTTGAGGGGTCAAAACCGAGACAATAACAAGACTTTGAGGGGTCAAGACCGAGACAAGACCAAGACTTTGAGCAGTCAAGACCCTTTCAAGACCAAGGCTTTGAGGGGTCAAGATCTGATCAAGACCAATGATTTGATTGATTTAGACGATGAACAGGATATTTAGTTTTGTCTGAGACCGAGACGAGAGCGAGTAAAACGCGGTGGACTGAGATCCGGTGTCCTGCAACGCGGGTCAAATCCATATAATTAAAGAATTTGAGTTGGTGATGGAGGGGAGACGCTGCCTTCCTATTATTTAATATATAATATATATGATCACTATGATGAAGCAGGTGAAGAATTAGCTCCACTTCCACCCGCTACTGCTGAATGAAATGCATCATGGCTTCTTTATGTATGATACACGTAACACCTCTGAAAAACACAATGCAGGACTTTTGTGTGGCGTTACTAATTATTCGTCTAAGTCTAAAATACTTCCTATGGCATGATCAGCATGTGTATTCTAGTTGGACGACATACCTTTACCTTGGATTTCACTGTTCGGCCATGCAGAGGAACACGGGTCCTCTCATGGGGTCGTTTTGGTGGTTGATGTGGAGTCTAGTTGGTTCTTCTTGGGAGCACCGATATCGGATATTGGCTCGATACCAACTCAAAAAACTGGAAGTGTTAAAAGGTTTATTCTTAAATTGTAATTCCTGATCATTCTTTTTTTTCTCCAAGTTGCTGGCATACCATTTTGTATTTAAAAAATGAATTACAATTCAGTAATTTCATCTGTATTTATTTGTTAAAATTGTTTGGGGCGAAGTTAAGAAAGCGATCTTTAAAACCTGAGGGTTCCTCACACATGAAAGACATACAGATTATTAATCAAACACTTGTATCACATCGGTACTCGGTATCCGGACTGAAAAAGTCAGATCGTTCCATCGCTACTTGGTTCCAACCCCGCTAGAGTTAAATAAAACCTTTATTTGAATGTGACAAAAGAATTTTTAGCCCTTTTTTTTTCAAGCAGATTCAATTAATTGATGTGTTAACACCTGCATGGGCATAAAGAGCAGCTTCACACAGTGAGTGTGCGTCCCATAACTCATCGGAACTTTTGTTAAATGGGAAGCATTTAAAAAGCCATATCTCCCACGCACCACATGGGACACTGTTGGTATCGTCTTTAAATGCCTTTCTCCCCCATTTGGATTTCTCCAGACCGGTCTGGTGGTTTACTGGTCGCGGCATGGTCACGACAAAATGACAGGGTGAGGCAGTCTGGAGGGGAGGGGAGGGGAGGGCAGGGGAGGGGGGGAGTAACATCCATCGGCCGTGATGTAGCGCCGCGTGTTAATGTCGGAAGCAAGTTCAACACGTATCGCCACTTCTCGCCCGCTTCACAGTGAACAGATGTTCGGTCCGCCGTCGGAGCGCGAGACCGGTCCGAAACCGGTTCAGATTAAGTTTTCTGCAAAAACAATATCGGGTATAGAAGCCCAACCAGGAAGAGCTCTCTCTCTCTCTCTCACACACACACACACACACACACTCAGACACACACACGTACACGCGCGCGCAGCGCCACCGACCGTCCTCTCTCCACTCCTCCCCAGCTCTCCCAGTTTACGGAGCTCTGCCATCGCACCAGTCCGGCGGCTTCCTCCCCCCCCCCCCAACACCCCCACCCACCCCCATCTCCCCACACCCTCCCACCACCACCACCACCACCAACACCTCCTCTCTCTCTCTCGCTTCGCCCGCAGATTTTGTTCGACGGTTCCCGGCTGTTGGCAGGAGGACGCGCGCGTCGGCGAGCCGTAAGTTACCAGCTCGATCGTTTGTTGCTATTTCGCCCCTGAATGTTTGAAGTTGCTCCGACTGGCCAGCCGTCCAGGGAAGGAGCGCAGAAAAGCCTCTTTTTTTTTCCCCTGCTTCGTGCACCAGAAGCGATACACAGGGAGGGTGGAGGGAGGGAGGGAGGGAGGGGGGAGGCTGCGTGCTATACGTGCCATATCCTCCCTGCGCTCAACCAGGACCGGGATCAGAGCAGCCACCGTGTCGGTGATAAGGAATCCGGTTAGAAAATGTGATCAAGAGGGGTGACTGCCCTTTATTTTGCTTGGTGTGTGTGTGTGAGAGTGTGTGTGTGTGTATTCGGGTAGTCCCCCCCCCACCCCCTCTTCCTCTATCCAGCCCATATTTAGAGCCTGACTGGCTACTTCAGATGGGCAAGCTACGTCAAGCAGTACTGTATCCCATTCTACTGTGTTTCAGGCACCGTGTGTATATATATATGTGTATATATTTATATTATATACATATATATATATATATATATATATATTAAAGTGCATGTATGCAAACCTTCCTCGACATCTCAGCTGATGCTGTTCGAGCTCACGGCTGAGATGAGAACAAATAACAACAATCAGCCGGTGAGCTAATCTTTGACATTCCTTCATGCTTCTATCTCTTCTTGATGAACCTCGTCATGCCGGCTCTTCGTAGCCTGCTCGCCACCAGCTGTGACAGAAATAAGAGTCCTCTCAATCCCACGTTACCCAGCTGCTTTGTTTTGATTCCTCACGTGTGTTTTTTTTTTTCCGCCTGGTTCTCACCAGAAAGTTGAAAGCAGGACACGTCGAGGTGGGTTCATGACAGGCGGACATGTTGGCGGATGAGTGGCGTGCACAGCCGGCGTGATCACCAAGTGATCTGGAGCAAGGTGTGGTGTCTAATTGGTTGGATAACGTAGATGCATTGTGACACCTTACAGTTTAGCCAATTCTGTACTTCTGACATCATCATTTATGGAATAAGAGGAAGTTGTGAGCAATTCCATGCACATTTTCCTTCTCAAATTTGTCTTATTTGAAGTTTAGAGACTTGAAGGGTTATCCACAAATTAGGGACTGTGTGGAAATGATCAGAGATGGTGGGGGGGGGGCTCATCTTATCAGGCTTCAAGTGTTATGTGTTTGTGATCGGACCAATCAGCATGCTGCAGGCAGCTGTGGGCGGGGTTTAGGTGTGTGTGTGTTCGAAACAAAAATGGCGTCTCCTGAAGACGTTAGCGTAGCTGCAGCAATAGCGTCACTTTTGATCAGAACTGACATTGTATGCTTTTTCCTAGATGGAAACATTTTCTGTTGGTTTTCTCCTGACAAGCAAGAGTTTGATTGACAGGCGGTTCATCCAATCACCTGCCAAGTATTTATTTCTTTATTTTTTTAAAGTGCCCGCCCTTCTTCCAAACTGTTTTCAATTAAGGATCCTCAGATGGTTCTGAGTAACAAGCCATCTGGCGGGTCAGGTTAGGTATTGGTCGGGAAATCAGGAAACGTTTCAACTTTTTTGCACATTTCAGGAATATATTTATTTAAATCATTCTGCGGCGAAAATATTGCAGCAGCAACAGAAACGGAGACCGGCTGCATTCCTGTTGTGATGCTACGAGCTATTGCTGTTTCTCTCTGGGAGGGTCAGAAGGAAATGTATTTGTTTAACTTTCTTATATATATATATATATATATATATATATATACGTTGCTGTAAACTGATATAACATTGATATTAACATTGTTTATAAATGCTCTTTTTTTAATAATTCACATTCATCACTGGTCTCTAAACAGTTTATGAATGCTTCATTTCACAATAAAACGCAGCTACAATCACAATTAATCATGTAATCAGTAGTTTGTAATATATTTTTAATCCGCTGCACATGTTAATACATATTTAAACCTCACCTGTAGTGCTGGTTATCAATCTGGATTGTTTGGCTTCGAGTTGTCTGGTTTTGGAGATAACGGCCGTCGAGATGTCGGCCTTCCCTCGAAACTATTGACGTAACAACAAGAAGGGAAATGGAACCGGTTTTCTTTCGACCACACTTCCCACATGAAGCTGTTCACAACCAGTCTGTGGATTATCTTGACTGATCGGGTCAGGGTTTCTGGAAAGAGACATTTGATGTTGAGTTTTTCAAATGTGCTTTTAATTTGTTGACGCTGTGAGCACATCGAGCCGACAGGGTCTCTTTATACTGGAGGGAAGGCGGTCTACTGTATATCATGTAAGTCGCTTTGGATAAAAGCGTCAGATAAATGAAATGTAATTTAACTGTCCCTTTTAATAACAGACCATAATATACAAATACATATCATATATTTGCTATTAATGATTCAAATGTTTAACCCAAACCTACATAGTGTTTTAACAATGAAAAGGGGACACAAAGTAAAGCGAAACTATCAGGTGGTGTATTTAAAACTCAGATTTTGAAATCCACTTTGCTTATTGGCTGTTTCATACACATATAGGTTCATGTAATATTCTTAAAGTGACATATTTACCTCTATCTGTCTTATATTGTTCTACATTTGATATCATTTCTTTTTTTTAATAATCTGTTATAACTGATTGATTTGGGAGCTCCTGCGTGCATCTTGTAGTTTTATTTTCACGGTTGCTTGATATCTGCTGCTTCACACAGACGGATGGCGTCTACAGATCAGTCAGTTTGTGCGTCTGGGTTCTGTGTGATCATCCGGGTTTAACACACATCTCCTCCAGAGTCCTGGGAGATCTTGGAAGTCTCATCATTAAAAAAAAAAAAAAGAAGAAAAGTATCCCGGTGAGCCCGGTGTTTGATGCTCTGAAAGGAGCTGATGGTCGCTTTTCTGACCAATTAGAGCCGGAGCGCGGGGTCATTGATCTCCCTGTAAATGTGAGATTGCTTCCTGAGGCTCACACGGCCTCGCTGTGTTTGAAGAGGCAAATTGCCGACCGGAACGCCGCGACACGAGATGATATCGCGCAGGTTATGCCCTCCGGCGTTCCCCCGCCTACACTCCTCAGACGCGACCTAAAAAAAATGAAAAGAGAGAGAGAGAGAGAGAATAAAAAATCTGGATGAAAGCCGGTTTCAAGGTGATTTGTTGAGTTAAATCAACACACAGACTTCGGTTATTGAGCCAATTTTGAATCGTTCGTCTGTCACATTCTGGAATTCCCAGTGTAAGTGTGTCGCTCCGGTATCTGAGCCTCATCTCGGCAGGCGAGGTCACTCTGGATTACATCTCGTCTGGGAAGCCGAGAGTTATCCGTCCTCCGGCGGCACGTAGACGGAGCGGCCCGCTCCCAGATCGCTACATAGCGTTCTCTTTTTGTTTGAAGGGATTCCATTCTTTTTTGTGTGTAAAATTTGAAATCCCACGTTTTTTCTCAGAAGGAATTTTCATTAAATCCTCGTTTTTTTTCCATTGGGGAAACTCTGAATGGGAGCTGCAGATCAGGAAGTTGAGCCCCGCAGCTACACTCGTATCGGCCCGCGTTGGATCAATCCCGACATTTCGGCGTTCCGAGCACAGCCAGGCGAACTCCAACACGTTTGGAGCGAACCTCGTCGGCTGTTTACGAGTCGTCGGTCGGGCCAAAGACCTCCAGCCTTCAATCTAGTCTGAACAGAAGCCCGTAATAGTTGAAGCGCGGCTTCATGCCGAGTGACACGGCTCAGCGTGATCAGACTGAGAGCTGCAGCATCATCGCTGCGAAGGGACGCCTTTTTATCTTCATGCGCCGCTCAGTTATGATTTTGGACCTTTTTTGCAGACTATACATGGAAGACAATATTCAAAAGACACATTTAGGTGTTTATTCTCTGACTTTGTCTTGTGGTGCATGTCGATTTTTGCCAAATTCACAAAAAGTTGTCGTTATACAATGCGACATTCGTGCATTTAAACATAACGTTTCAGAAAGTTTTCATACAAATCTCTACAAAGTCTTAATTTTTGTTAAGTTTCATGGGAATATGTATTCATTATTTTACTGTATTCATCAAAATCTATGACATTCTGCACTTATTATGCACTTACATACACAAAGTTGAATTATGTCTATATTCTGAAGGTTTCTTCTGAGGGGTTGGGTCATATATCATTTATAGCCTGATTTATATTATATTTTATTACTAAAACCAAGGATGAAAATATATTTTATTAAATTCTTTTCAATGGCCATTGGCAGTATTTTCTGACATATGGAGTGATGCCAAGAAATATCCCAAACTCCCTTAGTAGAAACCTGACTGTATCAAATGTATACAAATTACATATTTATATTCATCATATTTAATGGAGTGATTAGAAGCATAATTAGTATTACAAGATAATACCATCGTCATTTACATATATTACATTTATTAAAAATTGAATGTTGCGTCAGTATCAATCAGTTGGAGATGTTTCATAGTGATATCTGTTTGTTTTTATTATTAATTAATTTAATTCTCCTAAAGCTTATTTAGGGAAATGTTAGACAGTCAACACCGTATGAAGCAGAAATGTTTTGCCTATTTTGTCACAGAACTAAACTTCAAATCCCAACAGACACACACACACACACACACACACACACACACACACACACACACACACCTGTTTTTTGAGCCAAAAAAGCCGTTTTTTTAATACACAATCTTGTTATACAAACCACCCGTTCAAACTTACGCTAACAAGAATGTGTTCAGCGAGGAAAATAATGATTTAGTGAGTAGTTCCTCTTTAAGTGTGGATTTCATTAAGCGATCATAGCTAATTATGGGATGTAATGGGGTAGAACAAGAAGCTCCTGTGAGCTGGAACAAGAAACCCTCCGTTCAGCTCACAAAAGGAAAGAAAATGAAATGTAAAGTTGTGTTCGCTGTGGGGAGTTTTCCTTTGAGGTGCAGATTCCACTGTGTGTATGTTTGTAAATGCAGATCTTTACATGTTTACCCATCTCATTAGGCAGACAATGAACCTTTATGACGGCATAAAAAGAGTAAAGTAATGATCTGTGTGTGGGCGTTATTTAAAGAACAGGTAAACGCTGATGACTCACTCATCGGCTGTTTTACGTTTTAATTTCCCAATGAGCTACGGGAGTGTTTATTTTTATTTTTTATGAAAACTCCCAAGATAATTGTTTGTTGCCAATTGAGTTTAATTGCTAAATGATTTCACAACGAGCTCGGGGAGTATTCACAGTGTGTTTTCGTGAGATGTATGCTCACGATCCCCCGTCTCTCCATGATTTCAACATTTAGACATTGATTTCAACGGTAACCACAGCTGGGTCACGTAGCCTAGCTGCCTTGTTTATTCCTCTTATTTCCCTTTGTTGGTAAAGCCTGTTGACATCTTGCCTTCAGCCTAAACAATGGGCTCTAACATGCTGGTATTTGCATGCTGTGTGCACACCAGGTGATAAGACAGTGAATGAATGACAGAGTTCATCGGTTCCCTCTATGCTGCATGAAACACACACACACACACACAAACGTTGTAAACAGCGATCAGATCAATTCAATTCACATTCGGCTGAATTTACTCATCATTAAACTTTGTTTGCATCAGATGTGTTGTGTTTGTGTCTTAACCTGAAGGCGGATGCGAGATGGTCGATATCTTTGTTTTGCTCGTGTCTCGTTGGCTCTGGCTGGCTTTCATTTTCTTAGTGCCTCAGATCTTTCCAGCACCTCCAGCTTTGTCTAGTTTATAGTAATGTTCCCTACACCTTTCACCCCTTCCTGACCAGCAATCCTGTCTGGAAATGTCCAAAAACTGTGGTGCCTGCTGATCTGAAACGTTGTCTGTGTGATTATAAGGAACAAAAGATGTTATGAGATGTTTAGGGCTGAGCCAGTTCTCTATGGATCTAATTAAACGCCGTTTCATTGTAAGCGCACAATGAAACTGGGGCGAGCATAAGTTCTGACTCCTTGCCGGTTTCTTATCTCTAGGCCCCGTGGAGAAGCATGTGATGACTCACGCAAGGCAGAAGGGTTCCCCGAGGCCGAGCGACGGGGCCGCCGAGTGGTGGGACAGCGGCCCTCTTTGGCCACATGGTGGCGCCATGGGCGACGCCTGGCCCGAGCGCTCGCTTCGATTCGGGAGGACGAAGAAGATCGGCGAGGTCGTCAAGCAAAGGAAGGTCACGGCCAAGAGAGCGAGTGGCAAAAAGGGGAGGACAGAAAAATCGGAGCAGAACAGGAAACTGGACCGGAGGCGGGAAAAGAGACGGGACAGGAAGTCGTACCCGTTGCGCGGGCGGGCTGCGGGTTCGGACGGGGAGGGGCTTAGCTGCCACGTCCTCCTCACCCGATTGGAGGAGAGCATCCGGGAGAAAGAGAGTTCTGGAGAGCGGGTGCGAAGGGAGGCGTCTCTCAAACACAAACCCCCAAAGTTGAAAAGCACCGAAAGAAGGGAGGCGAAGTCTCGACCGAAAACCAAATCGAAGTCAAACAGCCCGAGTCGCGGCGAGAGTCTTCATGTCCCGCAACCTCGCAAGCGCAGGCTGGCCTCTCTCAACGCCGAGGCGGTGAACAGCCTGCTGCTCGAGAGAGGCACCGACTCCCAGTCGGCAGCTAAGCAGGCCCGGAGACAGGAAGAGCCCACCAACGGAGGGCCCTCCTTGGTCGCGAAACCGGCCAGAAGCGGCGTCCCTGGAGGTCCGAAGGCCACGCGGGGAAACGCCAGTAAAGCCTCCGCGTCTCGCAAGCATGAACGGTGCCAAAGCTCCAAGCGGGTCCAGAAGGCCAAAGCCAAGCGAGCGGAGATGAGTCAGGAGAGTCTGGATGCCCCCACCCCCCGAAGGCTGGCGGGACTCAACGCCGCAGCCCTGCTGAAGCTCACCAGCTCCTCGGCCACCAGTAAACAGCGGGTAAAGAATGCGCCCACGGCCACCATCACATCGGACTGCAAGGCCCCCGCCCCGGCCTCGACCCCCAAGCGGCCCTCCGGGGTCAAACACAAGGGGCGCTCACAAAAGCAGAGCGGGAGGAAGGCGGCGCCCCTGCACAGCGGCTGCACGGCCTGCAAGAAGAAGGCGGACTTCGAACCCAAGGTGGAGTGGGACACCGGCGGCTGCACCCGCCGACTGACCAAACCGGGCTACCAGTCCCGCAGCATGCTGGCGTACCCCCTGAAGCAAGTGAAGGAGGAGCAGCTGGAGACGGAGCTGAGCCCGTACTACTGCTGCCCGCCCGAGGGCTCGGTGGAGTACTGCCACCGCCTGGCCTTCTTCCTGGGCCAGCAGCCCTACGGGGGGCCGGACGAGCCGGCGCTCAACTCGGCCCCCGTGAAGCGCGAGTGCCTCGTGGCCTCGCCGGCCCTGCCGCACTCCCACCCGCACGCCGCCCTCACCCTCAGCCCCCACCCGTGCCTCTGCACCGCCGACCACTGCTTCTCCAGCTACTACGTCCACATCGCCCACCCGGCGCACACCGGAACGACGTCGGCGGGCATGGCCTCGCGGCCTCTGAACTTCGGCCCCTCCGGTTTATGCCCCAACCCGACGTCCGGCTCCAAGCTGCTGGGGCCTCCGCGGGTGTCCCACGGCTCGGGCCTGCCCCACCCCGCCTACTGCAACTCGGTGGCCTCGCCCTGTTACGGGGACGCCTGCGGGATGGGCGGCTACGCCTACAGGGCCATGCCTCCGGTGACCAGCAGGGGCTGCTCCTTCAGCACGGGATGCGCCGGATGCACACAGGGCATCAAAACAGGTGAGTGGAGAGGAAGTAAGTAAAGGAGGCTCGACGGCTTTCTGAACAACCCCACGCTCTATCATGTCACTTCTGTAACCCTCTTTGTGGAGCTGCTATTACTTAAAGAAGCCCACATCCCAGATATAGGACGTAAAGAACTAAAGAGCCCTTTGTTGTTGGCCTCCGGCCGGTTGTGTTGCCCATCAATTGTGAAGATTTCTGTTTTCTTTTGTTGGTATGAGCTTTGAAATCGTCCAAAGCTTGAGGCGGTGACTTAGATATTCCTTGATAAGAAGCTCTTGGCTCATATGTAATGTTTTGCATAACAATTGTGCTCTCTCTCTATATATATATATAGAGAGAGAGCTGGACTGATGAATAAGATAGAAGAAGCATGCTGTTTTTAAGCTGATTTACACAGGAACCATGCGATTAGCTAATTTTATGTAACCTTTGGCGAAGTGATGACATTTTGATTCGACATGGATGCAAACAACAACCGAGAGGCGGCAATTCTGGTTGCTTATGAATTCAACTTTTCATCCGTAAGAGGAAGATTTAGTCTTTCTAAAGTGACGTAGTCGAGCTTTCGGTGCACATTTCATCTCTGCTGTTTTCTTGCTGTATGATTTAAGCGTCTTTCCCTCTTTACTTGTTTCCAGAGGGTTACTCCTCCCCTCAGGGTGACCACAGCCCCTCCCTCCTGGCCCCCCCTTCGCTGCCCATCTCCAGCTGCCCTCTCTCCAGCGTGCCCACCTCCACCCAGACTCAGCCCCACCTGCTGACCCCCCTGTCGGGGCGGGACCACCAGCCCCAGGCCCGGCTAAAGCTGGCCACCGAGTGCCCTCGGAGCCACGAGCCCGCCACCGGCTCCCCGTCCATGGGCCGGACGCGGCTGCAACAGAAGCCGCCGCCGCCCCTGCCGAGCTTCGGCGGCGCCAAACAAAAGAGAGTCAGCCGGAGACGGGCCACCAACGGCTGGAGGACCGTTGGGATGCCGACGGAGAGGGAGGTCTTCATAGCGGTAGGTTATCGAGTCGAGAGGATGAGCAGGAGAACCGGTGGCTACCAGCTGCAGCTCGAGGGCGGGGGAGATAATTGTGTTTTGACCACACAGCTTCGTGTGACACATCTCTTTTTGTCTCTTTATAATGAGAATTATATCTGTCCTTGTCGCTGTGTGTGTGTGTGTGTGTGTGTGTGTGTGTGTGTGTGTGTGTGTGTCGGTCTCAGGGAGAGGACGAGACGGCCCCGCGGCAGTGTTACGAGGGAGTGGAGCGGGACGGGGAGGTGATTCACGTCCGGGACACGGTGCTGCTGCGATCGGGCCCCCGGAAGAAGACCCTCCCGTATGTCGCCAAGATATCGGCGCTGTGGGAGGACCCCAAGACAGGTAGGGGGGCGGGATCACGGGAAGGTAGGGGGCCGGATGGAGGAACAAATGGACAAGGTTGTTTACGTGTGTGTGTGTGTGTGTGTGTGTGTGTGTGTGTGTGTGTGTGTGTGTGTGTGTGTGTGTGTGTGTCCTCAGGAGAGCTGATGATGAGTCTTTTCTGGTACTACCGACCTGAGCACACGCAGGGAGGCCGAGATCCCAGCGCACACTGTGAGGTGAGGCTGGATTTCATGTTGCCCCGTTAAAAAAAACTTACATTTTAGTGTTCAATATTAATGATAAACACAAATCCTATGAAAATATACAGAGAACCATGAACGCGAGAAATAATCTAATACATTTTAAAAACTGAGATAAAAATGTTGTTTCTTGCTGCTTTTCGATGACAGATTTTATTGAAGGTTATTTTTTTTTTTACTCCAGCAGTTTTATAACAAGTGAAATCAGTTTTCATATTTTCACATTGACCTTATTCCATTATGCTACTTAACATCTCAAAGTCTGTCCACGTCAAATAGGGCAAAGAGGAAATAATATGCCACGTGAAATAAAAACAAAACTGCTGGAATTAAATTAAAATGACCTGCAATAAACTCTGCTATTGTGGGGAAAAATATGTTTTATTAAAGAGCTGAGATTCTGCAGGTGATTCTACAAAACAAACATCTTTTATTTCCAAGTGCATTTTGGGAGAGGTAAAGTGTGCATGCGAGAACAATGAAAATAAATAATTAATTTGCTAAATTTAAACTACATTACAGGGTCATTCAGTCGATTCCTCCGCAAAATCTGTCCGTAAGGGCTTTCCATATTTGACCCACTTGGTCCAGAATTTAATGAACACATTTTTCTGAAGATTATTAACTATATTCATCCACTCCTGTATTCCGGCGTGTCTCATTAAGTGACCACGTTTTTAACAAGCAGATGTTAAAATGCCAAATATTCATTCATCAGGACACATTTGCACAACAACATTGTGGAGAAATGCAGGAAGCTGAGTTTAATAATTTTTACATATTAAATGACTGTATATATTTACACGATTTCTCATTTCATTAGGACATTTATTCAGCAGAAAATATTCGGATTTACAATATTTACAATGAAGAAAAGGTAGTCAGATGAGCTGTATAATAGATCCTGGTACTGGCAGACCCTCTGCACTGAAATAAAGACACTTTCATAATCTAAAATTAAAAGTTTGCCACAAGAAGGGCTCGAAAAAGATTAAATTATTTCCTTTGTGCGAGTTCAACAGACACATCCGATGTGTTTGAATGTGGGAGGAGAGATTATTTTCCCATCACACATTTATTGGTTTTCGCTATAATAGAAACATTTTGCAATTATCAACGTATTTGTTCATTATCAGCGATAATGCATGAAGAAAATAATGAACTGGAGACAGTGTTATTATCTCTCCCTCAGCAGCCCTGAAACTGTTGAATGCCGGGTAGCACTTCGGTGCAGCCACAAGGCCGAATGATGATATCTGCTGCCACCTCAGCCCCGAGCGTTAGAGAGCAGAGCGATGCCGCCGTTAGAAAGCCAAACAGCACAGCATGTGTTGAGCAGAGCAGTTTTTTTTATTTTCTTTTGGGAACATTTCATTTAGCTGAAACTTTTATCCAAAGCGACTTACATGCTATACAATAGACTGTAGACACAGCAATGGTGAGCAATTAGGGTTAATTGTCTTGCTCAAGGACACATCGACATGGACTAGCGGAGCCGGGGATCGAACCACCGGTCCTCTGATTGTTGCACGTGAACAGTTATGGCCTCCTGTGTTGACGTTGTCCCTCTGCTGCTTCCAGAATGAGATCTTCGCCTCTCGGCATCAGGATGAAAACAGCGTGGCCTGCATAGAAGACAGATGCTACGTCCTCCCCCTCGCCCAGTACTGTAGGTGAGTACCACAAAAAGAATGGAACGCACCCCGGCGATGGGCGGATTTATTCAAATGGTATTTGTTAACGTCTCGACTTCTGCGATAATTGGATGCCGTTTTTTTTCCCGACTCTCTTATCGCACATCTGTGACACTGCAACTGTTAGTGAACCGAGGGAACACCGGGCATCGAACGTTTGCTTAGAAATCAATTGCAAATATCTGTTTTGAGTTCAGTCGCTCGTTATTTTCACACACAAAAAAAATAAAATCCACAGCAGACATATTTGATTTCTGTCCCCTTTTTGATTGTTATTATTCTTAATTATACATATTTTTTTCAGATTTTGTGCCTTGGTGAAGCGGCGTGCCGAAGGCGCCCCGCCCGGCAGCACCAGCGTGGTGCCCCGCCGCCCCGACTTCGCCCCCCCCTCCCACCGCTGTGTGCCCACCGACGTCGACCCCGAGCTGGTGTACCTCTGCCGGCACGTCTACGACTTCCGCTTCGGACGCGTCCTGAAGAACCTGCAGTAGGAGGGGCCGGCCGGCCGGACGGGGGGGGGGGAATCTGAATGAATCATAACGTGCGTGGCTCCTCCCTCCTGCACGGAGGGCGGCGGCCAGCTGAAGGACTACACACATGACGAAGCACAGATCCCTTTAGCTGACGACAAACGGGGGTTACGACGCGATAAATGAGTCGTTCGATAAGAGCGCCGATATTTCCTGTTTTTTTTTCCGGATGAGCGACGGAGGGAGAATCCGTTCATCTGCTGGGATTTTTCTCCGCACTCTGAGCTCACATGGAGGCTTGTTTGCGCCCTCCTCCCCTCCCCTCCCCCCCACGCCTTCTCACCTGCCAGGATTGCTGAACTGTGTCAGGACCGCGTTCCTCCCCCCCCCCCCCCCCCCCACCCCACCCAAAGCATCTTAGCACAACAATCATGTTTGTTCACATTTGTACGCCGACGGCTCAGGATCGGTCTGGCGTGGGGGAATCTGAATTAATCATAACGTGGCTCCTCCCTCCTGCACGGAGGGCGGCGGCGTTCAACAACCGGCCGGCCTGAAGGAGCAGCCGACGGAGAGGGGCGGAGTCTCGCTTCTCCCGATTTGAGTTTGTCTCAGTTGTGCCGTTTCTGTGTGTGTGTGTGTGTGTGTGAAAGAGCGAGTGTTGTCGGATAAATGAGTGATGTTTTTGTTGTTTTTTTAAAAAAATTTTTTAAAGGAGGCTTTCAGGCAATCAAACCAAACAAGCAGCTTTAGACGAAGCGGCGCTCGCTTCGCCCGTCGCCTCCTGCCTGACACTGACAGAAACATTTTCATCTCGAGATGCTCTGCTCGAACTGAAACGCTGAACCTGAAGGGAGTTGGCGAGACGGAGCATCCCTCAACCACGCCGGCTCTAGAGCGGGGCTTCTGTGGCGTTGGGCACTAAAAAAATGGCTCCAAACGGCTGCTTTTTAGTATTAAAATCACATTTTCAGACTAACTTGTATCTCGGTCGCCGCCTCGAAGAAGCCCCGCGCTAGAGAGGCTCTTTAACGGTCCTCTTTCTCCTCTTGTTTCCACCACAGCTGCTCCCTGTGACCTGCCTTATGACTTGCAGGTCGAGCTTTAGGCAGCTAGCGTCACAACATATGACTAGGAGGTGGTCGGACAGGTGTACTGTAACCCCGAGAGACGGATCAGCTGACAGCTGTGACACGATCACTGGACACACGGCACCGGCTTAGGGCTGCAACTGACGATCGCTTTGCCAATTAAGTGTTGCAAAATGAGGAAATTGCCTTTTTTTAAAATATAAAACGGCCACGATGTTCACGTTGTTTTGTTCCACCAACAGTCCCAACACACAAAGATATTCAGGTAATCTACACGTACGGCGAGGAAAAAGCATGAAATCTTCCCGATGTTTGGCATTTTCAAGGAACGGGGTGGAAATATATGGAATATGATATGAATTACTATGTTTCCTTTCATAATCATCCTGGAAATTGATTTCCAGTTGCAGCTCTAAACCGGTTGGAAACACTGAGCACTTCTCACATCATGGATCTGCTGTTGATGTCGACTCTGCCCATTGTAGTTCTGCATCCACACCAATTATCTTTTCTCTCCCTCCTCCTCTTCCCCAAATCCCCCCCCCCCCCCCCCCCCGAAGATAAACCAAAGGATGTCACACGAGCCAGAGTCCCCGTCTCCTCCCTCGCCCTCGTCAGCACTTCTGCCCTCGTTCCCTTTATTGTATTGCACTAATCCATTCCTTAATTACGTTTTTTTTTTGTTCCAGCTACTAATATCTTACCAGGGGGAACATATTGTGTATTGTGGGGGTGTGTGTGTGTGTGGGTGTGTGTGTGTGTATTTATATATATATTTATATAAATAAATATATAAACAAATATATACATATACATATATTTATATATATATATATATATATATATATATATATATATATATATATATATATATATATATATATACACTCTGTTAATGTGATTAGGGTTGAAAAAAGCATGTGGTCGAGGCCTTGAAGTGCTGTGTGGACAAACGTAGCACTATGTTAGACGTGGATTTGGATTTGGGGGGAGGGTTTGTGGGGGGGGGGGGGTTAATTGCGTCGTGGTGGACTCCAGGCCACGCTCATGCGTTGCCTTTTAACCTGCAAGTGTTTTACTGTCGCTCAGAAAGCGAGTAGTGTCGGAGTGTGTGTACTTTTTCTTTTTTTTTTAAGTAAAGAGTTCCCGATTGCTTTCCTGCAAACGCCCCATTCTTCAACATTGGACAAGCCGTAACTCTGAAGCCATCTTTGAACTTTTTCTCTATTTGAGCAGCGTGACTCCTAAAATCAAATCCTGATGATTGGGTGTCTATTAACGCCCGGATTCTTAAAAAAAGGTAATATATATATATATATATATTCTCCTACTTTACAATTTCTCCTTATTATTAAGAATATTTTATTATGTCGATTTCCTAAGATGGCATATGCAATATATTTTTAGACGTACTATTTTTGGAAAAACAAAACTTCACAAATCAAGGAAAGAATATGCAGAATCTTTTTTGGGTGGTTTTGTTAGAAATTAGTTTGAAGTCATCACAGCGTTAATTGAGATTTGACCAAATGTCAGAAAGAGGAGAATGAAGGGACTTGATGCCGTCATGTGACCGCCATGTGACCGTCATGTGACCGTCATGTGACCGCCATGGGACCGTCATGTGACCGTCATGTGACTGAAGGCTGTTGGTGAAAGGCAGCCTCTAATGAAGTGTACATATCCCAATCCAGGAAGCACCGGGCACTCTTTAAACAAGCAGACAGCCAATGCACAGATCTGTATTTTTGCAAGATCTGTAATAATTATATTTAAAGTAAGAAAAGACAAATATTTAAATGGAGTTAAACAATACGATATATTAAGATTTCAATTTAACTTATTTGGAAATACTGTGTCTGATTGATGAACTGCATCCTGTTTCTTTGCGCTCCAGGATGGAACTGATTTTCTTGTTTTATTTGTAACTTATACGTTTAGAGATTAAATGGTTGAGTGGTGGTTGTGGACAGAGATGTAAACGTTGTTTAGTTTATGTCATTTAGCCGTCGGGGGGGTGGAGCCAGACCAAAGCACGCCCCGGGGATTTGATTTCCCCCCTTTTTAGAGACGCCTAGAGGGTCAAACCCCCGAAGAGACGACTTCCAGCTCTGCTGCCGACCCCGACCGACCTCCAGGAGAACGACAACACGGTCACCTGAGAGTTTATGGATTATTTTTGGTTTCCTTCTCTAAGATTAGCCCGACATCATAGAGGGTCAGAGGCAGGAACCCAGGGCTGTATGGTCATTAGAGGGGGGAAAAGTGCAGTTACGTATTCAACATTTTTGCTTAAGAGACTTAGGAGAGCATTATATTTTTTACATTCATTCTAAGGTCAAAGTATCAGCACTAATAGAGAATGGCTGTATCCATAAATATGTTATTTTGAGATATTGAAGGGAGGGTATGGCAATTTTTTGTAAAGGGGGAGGGTCCAAAGAAAATATTTATATTGAAGTGGAGGCTTATTTTTAACATATAAAATACAAGATTTAGCTCCCCCCCATAATAATTTCCATACAGTCCCATATGTAAATGAATTGAAGTTTTCCAGTGTGCCGAGAGGAAATAAGCGAACTTTAATATAGTGAAGGTCAAATCCAAATCAGCCGGCCAGCCTTGCCTTTCCCCCAGACGTGCAGTGGCGGTGGTTGGCCCCTAGAGGGCAGGGATCCTATGTGGCCACGTCCCAACACTGTTCGCCAGCTCCCTCTCCTCGTCCTCTTTCCTTGCACCCTCATGCTTTGGCTGCTGAGTGATGCAGGAGCTTCCTGGAAAGGAGACGAAGGACAGGAAGTTGCCACTAGTCATCCTCCCAAGTGCTTGCAAGCCCTGCAAAAAAAAAAAAAAATGACTGGACTAGATTGTATGTTATTATTTATGGGACTTCATTTACATTAGCAGCTTTGCATGGACACGGTTGCAGACCACGAGGCTGGGCCAGCACTCGGGGGGGGGGGGGGGGTGGGGGGGCTTTCTGACAGTGGCGGGGGTCACGCACCGAGTGACCTCTGCTGATGCCACACAGGAAGTATGTCCACGACCACGAGTCAAGAAAACTGAAAAGCACCCGGCCAACCCATGAGATTCTGCTTTCTGTGTGGTCTGTATTGATGCTTATCGTCAGCATATATTTTGATATATTTGGAAAATACGGCGGGATATATATATACGGTCACAAAAAAAAAAGTCTAGATATTTTTGAAGTAGAGAAGCAACGTGTGTGTCAGATTATTGTCACTTTGTCATGCTCTCGGAAAATCTCTTGGATTTTCTTTTTGGGAAAGAATTATATAACATCCCTGCTGATTTAATGTTCCATTGAAAGAATATTTATAAATTTTAAGTCCTTTGTGAAAAATGTGTGTGTGGCTCTTTTATTCATTACGTTTGAATCCAGTGAAACCTTCTTCTGCATTGTGCAAAAAAAAAAAAAAAAGGGAAGCTGCTCTCATGGCATGAGGTCAACAGGAAGTCTGTTAAATTCCTCCGGCGTGCAACTGTAGTGCTGCACGGCGTCCACAGGGGGGCAGCAGTGAGGCTGCATGCGCAGGTCGGGGTCATTTGACCTTGTCTTTTCTTTGACCTTGTCTTTTCTTTGACCTTGTCTTTTCTTTGACCTTGTCATTTACGCCATAAAACTAGTTGAACGCTGCAGGAGTCGGGCTTCAACCTTCCTCTGTCAGCAGAGTCCTTATCTGTCTTTGGCCTTTATCCCTGTTCAGGCCTCAGGGCATTAGGAATGTCCAGCACACACACACACACACACACACACACACACACACAGGTCCTTAGTGTGTGTTACACAGGGATAACAGCTGATGATTACGGTCTCCTGATATAACTGCTGCACACTTTGACCTCTCAGGTGCGCCGCTCTGCTGCCGGGCAGCGGGTCTGGAATCTGGACTTTATGAAATATATCACGGCTGTTTAGTCTTTACACTCTGGTAGAAGTTTAAAGAAACTTCAAAAATATTTGACTTGTCGCAATATTCTAAAGCAAGTCAGATTTCATATAAATCAGATTTTTGTGAAGTTGTTTACTGGGATTCTCAGAGTTTCCTAACACGGATTATTAATCCCCTAAATACCATTTGTGCTCTTAGAGCTCTTTAATTGGAATTATTTGGAACCATTTAGAAGATGGAGACCTCTTCATAGACAGATGAGGGGAAACAGAAAGAGAGAAAGATGGAGAGAATACTTTATCAAACATAATTGCAGTCTTATAGCAGCCAAGCCTAATATATAATAGAAATATACAGAACATAATTAAATCTTAAATAGTACTATAACTTGTACGCCGGTTAGTTCAGTATTCAATTTATTGAATTACATAAGTGAATATTCAAAATAAGAATTATATTCAGTGAATGAAGAATGTAGAGACACAGGTTGCACAGGTATTAATATACAGGAATGTATGTTAAGGCAGGTAATAGTTATGTATTTAAGAACAATCATTAATTTGATCACTTTTTTTTTTCCTTCATATGTGAGTTATATTTTCTGCCAATTTGTTTTATATATTGTTTCCATGAGGTTTATTTCCTGTTTATACATCATAATTCTTCTCATCTTCCCAAACTGGACCGCATGCTGTGACTTGTGATTACCATATTAATACTAATCACACACTTTCAGAATTCTGGGATGTTCAGCAGTACACACACACATACAGTCTCTCTCTCTCTCTCTCTCTCTCTCTCTCTCTCTCTCTCTCTCTCTCTCTCTCTCTCTCTCTCTCTCTTCACACAGAGAAACGAACACAGACCAAACAGGAAGTGTGACTCTGCGAGAAGACAAAAGAAATGTGACGAGGAGGGAATGAAGCGGAAGGTGAACCTCGCTCATGTTCATAATAAAGTTCCCATTCACATTGACATCTAATCCTGATCAACAACGCTTTACTTTATCTTTTATTAAACATCTGGAGGAACAAATCGAGTGCAAAGCGTGTTTGTATCTTGTATTTCTTCACATCCTCGGGGTCGGACGACTTCCTCCATGTGGCCGGGACGCTTTCACAGATCAGCACAGAGAAGCATCTGCTGCAGAAAGAAATGAATCAATCCAGCGACTGCAAAATAGACAGAAAGGCAGCTTACACCGGGGGGCGAGAGAGAGAGAGAGAGAGAGAGAGAGAGAGAGAGAGAGAGAGAGAGAGAGACCGACACAATCGGCGAACTGGCTTTTCATCTGCTCCTGTTGTCTCTCTCTGCCGGTGTAATTACCACGTCCGGCTTATTGTCCTCTTGATGACTGTAATTAATCAAGTTCTGCTCCCTAATCTCAGAATCCCATCATCCTCACGGTGCAGCCGGGCCACGCCGGATGGCAGCCTGATGTCAGCTCTTTCTGGGAGCGTAATTGTGCGCTTGCCTGCAACTTTGCGTGCAACAGCAAATTGCACTGGTCCCACCCTGCTGTGTGTGTGTGTGTGTGTGTGTGTGTGTGTGTGTGTGTTGTCTCTCAGCTTGCAGGTCTGTAATTGTTACTCGTCGAAGCCGTAGTGTGTGTCTGCAGACAGGAGCTGTGCAGGTCCAGTGAGTTATTTCAGGGGCCTTGCATGTGAAGATGTTCCCCCCGTGTGAGGCCTCCCGGACCCCCGTGTGAGGCCTCCCGGACCCCTGTGTGAGGCCTCCCGGACCCCCGTGTGAGGCCTCCCGGACCCCTGTGTGCACTCACATGCTCTCCCATAGCCGTGTCCTGCCCCTGAGCTTCAGATGGCTTACCAGGTCCTTAATCTGTCTTCTGAGTGACATCACCCTCTCCCGGAGGTGGGGGGGGGGGGGGGGGGCGGTGGCCACTGATGGTTTAGGAAAGGTGAATTAGCTCGGCAGTGAAGCATAATAAGAGAATTAGCAGCACGAAGGAGCTGGAAGGATCACTCCACTGCTTCAGGGCCACGGAGGAGGGAGACGCTCACATGGAGGAGCTGGTGGACCAGGGCCTGGGGATGGAGGAGGCGGGCCCCGGCCTGCAGAGGAGGCCCTCGCTGAAGGAGAGCTACCACAGCGACTCCCTGCTGGCGCCCGACACCGACTTCATGACAGGTAGCTGAGGCAGCTCTCGTGGTGTGTGTGTGTGTGTGTGTGTGTTTCAGCTACACCCGGAGGTGGATGCTGGCGGGTTTGATTGGATATCGTTCAGAGCTGAAGTGTCCTGTACGAATGAGGTGCAGCTTCACCTGCAAGTAAAAACCTCCTGCAATCTATCACACAACGGGTGTCTGTGTGTGTGTGTGTGTGTGTGTGTGTGTGTGTGTGTGTGTGTGTGTGTGTGTGTGTGTGTGTGTGTGTGTGTGTGTGTGTGTGTGTGCTAAGGCTGGAAACAGATTTGTTTTTTAAGATTTGCGACCAGAAAACTAAAAACTAAACAAAACATGTGCAGTTATGAAATAAATGCTCCGTCCACAACATAAAAGCAAACATTCTGAACTCGGCTCCTTTAATTATGTCTAATTATTAATCCGAATGATTTGAAAGTCTGCGTTTAATTTTATGTGCTTTAACTTTTAAGATGCTGTCGGCACAACAGGAGTGTCACAGGACTTTATGCAATTAACAAGAGAAAAAATACATTTAATAGACATTTATTCTGCTTTAGGCAGAACATAGATAAATGTTATATGAACTACGTTCATAGCAATGTTATTTTTTGTTTAATTAATTGTTTTATCTTGCCTAATTCTCATTTATCGCTCAATCATTTGCTTCAATGCTTCTGTTACATTGAGCTTCTGTAACAGTTGAATTTCTTGTGGGATCAATAACATTCTCATATTTATTTATTCATTCTGCCATGATGGTTGAAACCACTGACAGGTTTTCTTCTCACAATGGCAGAGAAATAGTATAAATAAAAATAGATTTACTACATTTTGACAACTTGTTGATTAATCCCGTCTTGTATAACCTGCACAAAATGTGTATGTTTGTGTGTGTGTGTGTGTGTGTGTCTGTGTGTGTGTGTGTGTGTGTGTGTGTGTGTGAGTCAGAGATAGACTTCCTGTTTGTTTATGTGTGTTCACATTTGCGTGAAAGGCGTCCAGGGCGGCCGCCTGTTCTTTGTGTGTCCGAGTGAGTGCAGAGATTGAGCTTTGGGGCTGCTAATTCCCGTTTACAGCGCCGGGATTATGTGCTATTCTAATCCCAATCCCA
This sequence comes from Cottus gobio, assembly GCA_023566465.1. Taxonomy (NCBI): domain Eukaryota; kingdom Metazoa; phylum Chordata; class Actinopteri; order Perciformes; family Cottidae; genus Cottus; species Cottus gobio. The sequence continues at coordinate 4,109,431 of CM042226.1, forward strand.
TATGGGTTGTGTGTGTGTGTGTGTGTGTGTGTGTGTGTGTGTGTGTGTGTGTGTGTGTGTGTGTGTGTGTGTGTGGAGGTGGCACGAGGATGTCGTCACGGCCCGGGACAAGAGGGGGGAACAGAAAATCACAGGCCTGCACACGGAGTCACAACGCTCCACGAGAGAGGGATTATGCTCCCATGATTACATTGGAAGTCTCGGCCCACTGAGGATCATCTCTGTGAGGAGGAAAAGCTCCCGTATCTTCCCAAGAACGGAGATTTATATTTTATATATTTATATATTATGTAACATGCATCTATAGCAGGTGTTTGCAGTCTGAGGCTTCATAGACAGTAAACAAGCATCATGCAGTTGTTTATCAGATTTAAATCACAAGAACTCAAGTCCCCGTTCGTAATGTGATCATTTTACTGATTTTAAACCAGATTTTTATTGAACTATTAATAATTTAAACGTAGATTTTGCAGTGGATGTTAACATGTTTTTACGGGTGAACTTTCACTGTTTATGTCCGTTACTTAAAGGGGCGGCGTCGAGCATTAAGGGAGCTCTATTGACCGAAATGGAATATATCATATTAATACGCTTTATTTAAAGTATAATTCGCAAAAAAAAGAGATTTGTTGTGTTTTCGTTATCTTAGAATGAGTCGTTTATATCTGGCCACGTTTCTACGGTAGCCCAGAACGGACAAAATAAAACAAAAAACATTTGTGTTTGCTCCACGGGAGCTCAGTTGTTTAAATTATTCATATATCTTTAATCAAATCATAATTTAGTTGATCTTCACTCTACTTACTACTTCATAGCTGATTCCTGGTGTTCCCTCTGAAACTAAAGCATGTTTATTTTTTTTAATACCTTGCCTGTGACCTCTGTGACTTCTGTGACCTCTGTGACCTCTGTGACTTCCTAGATGAACGAGATGTTTTCCATCGGGCAACACAGGCCTCACAGGTTCATTACTGCTGTCTCCTCTGTGTCTCCATCTCAGTGGACATGGGGCTTATGTGTGGGGGCGGGGTCAAAGAGGCTCAGTCTGAAGGATTATCATTGTAGTCCACACACACACACACACACACACACACACACACACACACACACACACACACACACACACACACACACACACATGCACAGACAATTTAGGCTGAATTAGACGACTACTGAGTTTTCATGCATCATCAGCCCCACCCCCACCTTTATATAAGCGCACACCCTGAGCAAAGGAGCTTTAAACGCTGTCATACTCATCAAGCGACCACCAACTGGATCCCAACTCTCTGCAGACTCTGCAGCTCCGCTCCGGATGCTGCAAAACACCGAAAACCGGCATTTGTGAGCAACAGAGATGAGATCTTAGTGGACTCAGTGGATCAGCATTAGATGGAGGGCGAGCCGACCGGAGCCAGAGGAGGAAAGAGGGGCGAGAGGGTGTGCTCGCGAGAGGAGAGGAAGAGGAGGAAGACGTCCGGCGTGGCGGAGGACAAAGGCCCGACGGGCCAGCAGAGGCCCCCTGACCGCCCGTCCGGGACCAGCATCTCCCACGGTACCTGAACTGGTACCTAAACTGAAGGAGTTGAAAGTGTTTTTAGGCGTCTGACACCTTTGTTTACGCCGCTGTGCTGCGACCTCATTAGCGTGATTCTCACCACACAAAGAGGTTGAAGAGCTTATGGCGTCATTGATTGTGTTTACGTCTCTGCGCCAGAAGAGATGAGCCCTGAAGGAGCGTTTAGGGTGGAATTACACACTAGTGTGTGATGCAGATAATGCTTTGGCTCACGTTTTGGCAAACAGTGTGTACGTGGAAATGTGGAAGTACTTGTGTTGTGTTTTTGTGTCTTCACCGGTTCTCTTGGTGGATGGAGGGTTGTTTTCATTCATTCTCGAGAATTTCGCTTAACAAATGGTTGCATGGCTGCAATTCTGTGTGTGTGTGTATGTGTGTGTGTGTGTGTGTGTGTGTGTGTGTGTGTGTGTGTGTGTGTGTATTCATCGATCATCAGTGGGTTAACAAAGTCTTACTGACTGTTTTTTGTGAGTATTTTGTGAGTTTGCTCTTTTTTTCTGCATATTTAAACACATGACATGGTCTGTAAGTTTGCACATGCTCAATGGATGCCTCAAGTTTCCTATGCTCCTTTTATTGGAGGTTAAGCGTGTCATCAGTTATGTAATGTAATGAAAGGCATAAAAAATGAATAAGATAATCTGTGTCCTGGCATAAACATGTCATAACCCTCCATCCATCCCTCCATCCATCCATCCCTCCATCCCTCAGATGACCACAGCTCGGCGGCCAGCGGCCTGGACGCGGGCGACCGGCTGACCTACCTGGAGCAGAGGATGCAGATGCAGGAGGATGAAATCCAGCTGTTGAAGCTGGCTCTGGCCGACGTCCTCAAGAGGCTGAACATCTCTGAGGAGCACCGGGCGGCGGCTGCCTGCGCTAACAGCCGGAGAGCATCGGGCCCTAAAGGTGAGGGAGGATCAGCGATATCATAAGTAACAATTATTACTGTATATCGGTCAAAATATAACAAAAGTCTTTTATAATAGCTGATTTTGTGTTGTTATTGTGTGTTCAACTTTCATCTTTCATGTCTAAATGTGAGGGATGCTCGCTAAGAGCTTTACCTTTCATCAGCAGTTAATCTGCCGATTATTTCCTAATCTTTTTGATTGATCTATAGAGTTTCAGGGGAATAAGTGAAATTGCTTGTTTTTGTCCATCAGACACTCTAAACCCCAAAGAAATACAGTCATTGACTGAACTGTGTGTGTGTGTGTGTGTGTGTCCACAGCCAGGCCGGTGTCCCTCGCTCTGCCCTCCAGGCCGCCCATGATGACCTCCAGCGGCGCCTCCCTGAAGAAGAGCTCCACGCTGTGCTCCAGCCCCATAGCCAGGAACTACAGTCCAACTCCATCACGCAGGTAAAGCACTGCTACACACACACACACACACACACACACACACACACACACACACACAGTGTATAATGGGATACAGCCGCTCACAATGAGGCTTCAGCCTCGTATCGCGAGCGTCAGTTCTCATTATCTAATGTGCAAAAGCAATCAGCAGATGCCCTCCATTGTCCAAGGAAACCCACCGTGCATTATTCCAAACACTCACCTTTATTTCAGAGCAATAAAGCAGCCGACCGCTCTTCCACTCTTCCACTCTTCCTCTCTTCCTCTCTTCCTCTCTTCCTCTCTTCCTCTCTATTACCTCTCAAATGATGCTGCCTTGAGATATTAGTCAGAGAGCATGAGAGGCTCTCTCTGCGGCGCCGTATCTGGAGTACAGAGATGTAATTGCACAGAGAAGTAAATCTCCTTCCACTTACGGCTGTCCGTTCAGTATGAAGTGAGGAGCAGCATCATCATCATCATCATCATCATCGTCGTCGTCGTCGTCATCGTTTGCAGCAGTGGATTTCTTTCCACGCTCGTCTCTTTGTGTTTCTCTTCATGTCTTGTTCCCATCCGTCTGTTTTCATTAATTGTCTTTTGCATGCGTGGATTTAAAGTCAATCATATTCAGAAACTAACTGACGACCGTGTCTGCAGGCTTTGTTTAAAATCACAGCATTTTATTTTTAGAAATATATAAATCAAAGGAAACGTGATCAGTAAAATGTGTTGTTTTCTAAAGGAACTCAGGTGCTTGGAAACACTACCACGTCCGTCCATAGGGGGCGCCAGAACCAACAGGAAATGAAAGTTCCTTGTCGTAGCTTTAATAATGTCATACTTTTAATTCAAGCAACTGAATAGCTAATAGCTAAATATGTTTATAATCATTTAATGTTAATACTGAATAATAATATTTTTTCATGTATTTAATTTTTTCATGTATTTGCAAATCTTTCTGAATGTATTTGATTTTAAATCCTCTCTTCAAAGTTACAGCAGATTATTTCATAAATTAGATCCCAATTAACTGTACATTCATTTTTAGATCTGAAAATCTTTGAATTATAATTAAAATATGAATAAATGCACCTTTATTCACATCAATCATCCTGTTAGATACTGTGACCTCACAGTAAATTGCCCTTTCTCTAAACGTCATTTACAGTAATATAGGGGGAAAATAAAATTAAAATAAAAAAAGTTTAAATAAAGTCCATGACCTCACAGTGCTGGTTTTATTCCCCCTCCAGTGGCGTGAGGAGCCCATCAGGAAGTGTGAAGGACGGTCCATGCAAGACCACCCCGCGCCCCACCTCTGCAGCCTCCACCTGCAGGAAGCCTCCGGAAAGGTGAGAAGACAAATGTATACTCAAATATATATATAAATATACATAAAAAACACATCACCACTTTGTTTATTACTGTGGATACTCTTCTTGTAAACCAGCGTATACATTTCCACAGATTTTGAGGTGACCCAGATACGATGGTCTTGAAAACACCTCAGACCACAGAAAGGATGTTTAGTCAACCTGAAACTGCTCTCTCACTCTCACTCTCTCTCTCTCTCTTTCTCTCTCTCCCTCTCTCTCTCATGTTAACAGCAGCAAGGCCAAGGAGGCAGCATCCAGCGTCGGTAAGTGAACACTCTCCCATCTTCCCCCTCAGTTGTCGTTTATTTTCCCGGCCGTGTCCGGCAGCGTTCGGGCTCATGACAAGAATGTGAAGCTCTTAAAAGCACCAACAGAAATGAGTGATGAGCCAAAGACTGACTCGCTGGTGTTTGTTTGTGTCGTTTCTCAGCAGCGACGAGGCAGGTGACGCACTGCAAAGGTAGGAGTGATACTGAGCAACATCCTTATGATGAGAGCATTTTGTACGAGCTGTTATTTTATCCTTCATTTTTTTTTTGCCGCATCTCACCATGACGTGTGTGCCTTCCCTCACCCCTTTTGCTCCCTTATTTATTTTTGGACCTCATCTCTTCCCGTGACCTCCGACCTCCGTTCTAACCCTTTCCTCCCCCAACTCTGTCTTTTCACTCACCCTCCTCCCCTCATTTCACCACTTCACTTAGTGACTATGCAGATCTATCTGAGCCCCCTCACAAGAAAGACTGGGTCTTCTGAGCCCGCCAAATCCGGGGCGACGGTGCCGGCGAACGGGCCCGAGGCCCCGCCCGACCACCCTCCGGCGAAGGGGCGGGGCAAGCCGGAGCCGAAGAAGACGACCCCGTCCTTCACCTTGAACCTGCAGAAGACCACCACCAGCCAGAGCGCCCCGCGGGACTCATCCAGCTACAAGAGCCCCCTCAAGTCGCCCAGCCAGTACTTCCAGATTTGTTACTGAGGCCCGAGAAAGATTTGTTATCAAGTTCCTAAAAGCCTCCATCAACCACTCGAGCAGAAACTGCGAATAAAGACTTTTAATGTTGAAAAAAACAACAAGAAATTGATTTTTAAATGTGCTGGAGTGCATCTCTTAAAGTGCAGTGATGCACGATTTCCCTCTGTTGTGCATCCGGATTGCGTTGCTCTGTTTGTTGAGTGTAACATTAGCATTTTGAGACAGTGTTTTACGGTGTGATTATTTATTTCAAGGGTAGTAAGCTTCATCTTTAGCCTCCTCTGAATCCTCAGTAGTCGTAGATCCACTCCTCACAGGATGCCATAGTCTGCATAGTTCCTCTGAAAGACTGTTTACTGTAAACGCTCTGCCCGCCTCCCTCTCTGCTGAAGTGTGTGAGGCGAGGGTGTGTAGCGCTGACTGTGTGTGATGTCAGCCAGCGTGCTGTGATGTGTCTAGTCCTTGATGTTCCACTTAAAGCGTAACTCATGTACAGTGTGTAGTTCAGGACAAACAATTAAAAAAAGCTCTAAGGGGATGACTTTTCCTTGTTTTAGTGTGTGTGTGTGTGTGTGTGTGTGTGTGTGTGTGTGTGTGTGTGTGTGTGTGTGTGTGTGTGTGTGTGTGTGTGTGTGTGTCACCCTCAGTCACTGCGGGGGAATAAATGGCCACCGAACATTTTTTGATGAGCAGGAAATTGCTGAAGATCCCACGCCGTGACCTTTTCAGTTGCATAAACAGTGAAATGGAGACTTGTGGAAATTTTTCGAGCTTTTTGCCTTGCGCAACATTTTTTCCATTCCCACTGCAGAAACAGTTTGAGCCGTCACTTAATCAGATTTCCCAAATCCAGAAGAATCTTTTGAGAGATTTGTTTTTCTGAGAGATGAGACTCATCTGCTCCTTTCGTCAGTAAACTTCAATTTCTTTTTGTTTTTTGTTTACGTGTATATTAAATATGTCCTGTAAATATGTAAATACCATATGTAAATATCATGACATAATATAAATATGTCATGACTTTCCAGAACTTTTGATAGTCTTCCTCAGACATTCACTCATATTCCACATAAAGACGTTAATCTTCCGTATTGTTGGACTTCCATCTCTCAAAAACATCTGAAAAGGACCTAAATAAACAAAGTTTTATTTTATTGCATATCAATTTAAAACTTAAACTTCTATGTAATTTGTACATTTTCAATTTCGCACTTTTCTTTCTTTACCTTTTTAGCCTTTATCCTCTTTTCAAGCCTAACTATTGATATCTCAGGTATCTTACTTCTATCTAATATTCAAAAACTTTAGAATTTCCTATTATCTCTTTATTTACATGCATATGTGCAATAAACAAATATAAATACAAACAGCATTACCTTTATTTTAGGATTTCGCTCCAATAAAGCTGACTAAGTTAAGGTCATGACCTTTCATAAGGTCGTGAGTGTGCACAGCCTCAGCGCCCTCTTGTGGAGATAAAGCTCTAAACATCAGAGTAAAATAATGCAGATATTAAAGTTGCACCATTTAAATAAAAGTTGATTCTCAACACAAACGAAGGGTTTCATGTTCACCTAGCCAACATGTGTCCAGGACCTCAAAGTCTTCACCAAACCACAGTGGAGACTCACATGTACGTGCTCTTTGGAAGTTGTGACGCCCTCTGCTGGTGAGACAGCAGCACTGCAACCAGATTGATTTAAACGCTTGAAATGTAGCATAAACCTGCTATAAAACGGTGCTGTGAGATATGCAACAGCTGTAGTTATTATTACAAACTAAAGAGAGAGAAAAACATACATTTAAATATAATTTGATATGTAAAATCTCTTGTGCAGATATGCAAACTCATGTGAAAGAAACACACGAATGGCAGTGTGATGTAATCCACTGCAGGAAGTGGTCTGCAGGATATGTAGGTGAAACTTATTTGGTTATTCTAAGTGTGATGTGGTGTATTTTCTTACACAGAGGAGAACACAACCAGCAGAAAGGCTCCACCAGCTACATGTTCATACTTCTCTCTTCACGTCCTGCAGAAATCAATGAAGAGAAACAGAAATACCTCAACTCTGAAAACACGTTGTGGGAGTGGGAAGGCCGGGAGGCTTAAAGGAGGGAATGTTGTCGATGATGGAATATCATTTTAAAGGAGAAAAAGAAAACATTTGTAAAATGAAATCGTCATATTGATCTTTCTTGTCACTCGTGCTGCTGCTGTCCAGATATGTGCTATATTTAACGTTCTTCATGCAAACATACACACACACACACACACACACACACACACACACACACACACACACACACACACACACACACACACACACACACACACACACACACAAACAAATGCTCTTTGAGGAAACCTCAGATGAACTCCGGTCCTCGGTGGATTCAGCTGAACCCGTCTGTGCTCCATGTGAGGAGGCAGCAGCTGCTGTTGCAGGCAGAGACAGATGTTAGCTGGTAGACAGGTGTGTGTGTGTGTGTGTGTGTGTGTGTGTGTGTGTGTGTAGGTGCTACATACTCTCTCTCTGTCCTGTTGTATACAGTATCACATTCTGTCTGTTTTACACCTGAAACACGGTAAACTTCTGTGCAGCAGCTTGTAGGAAAACTTAAAGGGACAGTGCACCCCAAAACCTGTGGTGCTGTTTATTAATCTAGATTCTACAAATCTACAAATCTGTAATGAAGCACGAGGTGCCTTGTTGGAGACCCTAACCTTAACCCTTCTCTAATATCATGGGACGATATGGCTTGTGGTGCTCAAAGCCACAGACCTTGTTGTGAGCAGTTTTAATGCAGGAAATATGGTTAAAAGAAAGATATTTCCGATATGAAACTCACATCAAGGTTATTTGCATTGTCTCGAGGAACCAGGTCATGATTTCTTGAAAGAGACATTGCTGTTGAGTTTTTTTTTTAGATGTATTGTTTTGTCGATAACTCACACACAAAAGCTGAATCTAGATCGATAAATAACACTTCAGGTGAGAGGAAAAGTATACGCATTGGTGAACTGTCCCTTTAAGCTATCGAATTAATAGCTTTGATAAATATAAACTCAGTGAATTCACATATCATGAAATGAAAATGTTCACTGAAGTGCAGATGAAAGGAAACACACACACACACACACACACACACACACACAAACACACACACACTAAAATAATACTATCTTGTAGGGTCTTAAAGGCTTAAGGTATTTGTGGTATTTTAATCATATCACTAATATTCCCGTGTAACCCTTAATTGTTTTGCAGTGGAATCAAAACATTTTACACTAGTATTGTGTGTCTGTGTGTCCAGAGAAAAACACTGTGGACACACCCACACACAAACACACACACAAACACACACAAACAAAATACATTTCCACAAGACACGACGATGTGCGTTTGTTTTGCATACCTGCCTGCACGGTAGCTGCACGACCAGACCGAGGGCGCTACCGTGCAGCAAAACCACCGACTCTCTCTCTCTCTCTCTCTCTCTCTCTCTCTCTCTCTCTCTCTCTCTCTCTCTCCCTCAAAGCCTCCCAGTGGTCGAAGGGAGGAAAAGATGGCACCCCAGAAGCCGCTGGCAGCCTCTCCGCCCGGCTCCTCGTCCTGCGGACAGCGGCGCGCGTCCCTCTGAGATGGCCTCGACCGACCCGCCCGCCGCCTGACACGACACCGGAGAAGATTTTTTATTTTTTTTTATTTAAAAAAAAGCCAGACCTGAAAACTGTGGGCATCCGTGTAGCATTCTCCACACCCAGCCTCCCTCTTCCCAGCCTGCACATCTGCACACGCAGCCGGCTGCAGGCGTCGCTGGCTGCATCTCTTGTTTTGATTAAAGGTTTTTTATTTGTATTCTTTTTACTGGAACTCAAGGACACAGCTCTGAACACACAGAAACATCTAATTCATCTCATTCACACGGACGGGAGGGGACGATGAGGTAAGCAGAAGCACGTTTCGCTCCCTCGCTGCAAATTAAAGCACAGATTCTGCAGCGCATTATTATGGGATATGGGATATTAAAGAATATGGTGGGGTAACACACACAGCATGCCATGCACGAGCACGCTGCTGGTTTGTACTGGCGCATTTCATCCACAGGCCCGTGCGCTGTGCTGTGCATGCTGCCACCGCGGCACAAAAGGTGTATCTCGGGGGCCACGCACGCGCCTTTATTGGCCGGCAGGTCACCTGTTGGCCGACAGGAAGGTGAACCTTTAAGAGATCAGATCCTGAGCCCCGCAGCCGGTAACCTGGCCACCGGTTGTTTTTTTCCTCGATGGATCCCGGCTCCCATCCTCTGACTCCAGCTCGCTCCGTGACGTCACGTGGAAGGTTGTCTGCGGGAGAAAAAAGAGGCGTAGTCATGGAAACCAGACTACACGTGCAGGCGGTTGTTCTGAGCGTCGCGAGGAGACTTGATTGCGAGCTGCGCGCGCGTGATGTGCAAAGCGACCACGTGTGCATCATCTTTTTTATTATTTTTTAAGCACACACTATGTAGTATGTGCACGCTCACCGATGAATCCCCTCCACACACACACACACACACGCGCACACACACCTTCCCAGCTGAGAACCAATCAGCTGACAGTATTCACTACGGGCATCCAGACACAGCTGTCTCGAGGGGTCGCGAGCGCTGGTTTTACTGGCTGATCGTAAGAGCCAATCAGGTGAAGCGTTACTGGCAGGGCCCAGCCGGGCAGCCAATCAGCTGCGAGAGGTGGGGGCGGGCGGGGGGGGGGGGGAGTTGGCACAGGTTCACCATGAACAGGAGGAACCCAAAGCTGGCACTAATTGCTGCTGGCTCTGATTTCTGTGAATGAGTGTTTGTCCCGAGGTCAAAGAGGGATTCTGTCGTCATGGAGGGTTAACGTCTCTTTATCAAAACCCTCAAAACCCTCGTGGCTTCTCTCTTAACATGCACTTAAAGGGCCTGACATGTGCCTTTGAGCAAGGTTCTCTGTCCCCATGTGTAGTGCAGCATACGATACGTTATATTGCATCAACTGAAAATGATCAAAGACATCAATCAAAGCACTGTTTTCAAATGTCACTTATTCATTAAGTTTCATAAACAAAAATGCAAGAAAAAAAACATAGTATTTATTTTTTTCCCCCAGAGATTTTATCAATATGTTTTTTGACTTGAACGCCAAAACGGTACATTATTATTATTAATATTATTATATTATATTATTTATTATTCAACTTTTTTAAGGCAGAGTCGTGTGAGACCTATAGACAGACTCCGGTGCGTTCTGGGAGCTGTGCATTATGGGATGATGGCGTCCTGCAGCTACCTTCACAAAGCGCGTACTCTTACATGCATCAAATTGGGACGTACTAGACTCTAAACTGCACAGATATATGAGCAGATATAATATATATGTGGGTCGGAGCAGCCAGGAAAGCATGCTGACTTGCAAAATGCAACCGGGTGTAGAGCATCCAGGTATTTTTGGCATACTGGATTTGACATACATACTAAATCTTATTCTGGAATACTACATAATATTGCAGTGTCGGTATTAGAAAACACAGTTTGTAAGAACAGCTGCTGTATGTACTAAAAGTACTAGAAGTAAAAAAGTATGCAATTTTCAAAGCGCTGACTTTTCTAGTGTCCTTAAATCCGTCATTTCCACTTCGAACTAGTATGCATTGAGTATTTCCACGTTTTATTTCCTCAGTGGAGGTTTTGTTTGATGTACAGCCCCCCGACGTGTCTGCTGGTGCTCTAGTTATTATTTTTGTAGTTATTATAATTATGTTATTATTGTGTGCTTTACGGAGCGCTCTGTAGGTGGCAACAAAGACTGACTGACCGACATACTGTTCGGTGCATGTGAGGACCTCTGCTTGTGGCTTCCTCTGTCTGTGTGACGGTGTGTGTGTGTGTGTGTGTGTGTGTGTGTGTGTGTGTGTGTGCACTATATGCACGTTTGTAGGACACAAACAGCTGTTTAGTGCTGTGATCCAATGAGCATCGATCCCAGAGCTGCAGTTCAAACGTGCATTGCTGAAGGTCAGAGAGGCCGACTGCAGGAACTAAGTTAGAGCGGCAATAACTCATTATGATAATGTATTGTCTTTCACTGGAATTGTCATGAAATCATATATTGGGATATATAACATATGATTGATAATAACAAGCACATACAAACTAAAATGTGTCAGAAAATCTGATTATTTGACACTTTATGAGAAAATACTTTTCATTTTTTTAACATCTACAAGAGTATCAAAACATGCTATATTGGGATATATATTGTTATATGAAATAACTTATATATATTTTGTCCATCACCCAGCCCTATTTGATGTTGTTTTTAAAGGTCACATGTCGTTGCCAGGCTTTAGATTTAATACCAGCACGTCGTAGAAAGTCCTGTCTGGGCAGTTTGTTTTGTTTTTAATCAGAAAATGCACCGCCGTTGTTCATACATCATCTTCCATAAACATTGAGGAATCACACAAGGTTCATGCTTGATACATTCATCTAATCCTGGTTTTCCCTTCTGCAGAGGGAGCTGAAGAAGAGCCGGAGGGTTGTGATTCTAGTCTCTCTGGAGCCTGAATGTCTGATTCCTTTTATCTGTCTGGTTCCTGCTCCGTCTCTCCCACTTAGAGAGGCAGGAGCCTCTTAACGTCCACCGGTGGGACACGACACCATTAACCTGAAGTTGGATATTTGAGGGGTTTTGAACTGTTGGTCAGACAAAACCAGTAATTTAAAGAAAAGGTTGAAGGAGAGGGAGGAGAAGAGGGAGGAAGTTTAATTCAGCTGCTCAGAAACACTACCAGCTTTGTCCACAGGGGCCGCCAAAAACAACAATAAATGATACTTATCGCACTTTGTAATTTAACTTTATTGAAGAAATTGTACTTTCTGGATTCTTGTTGTTCTGAGTTTGTGCTCATGGTTGAATGCACTTATTGTCAGTTGCTTTGGATAAAATCGTCAGCTAAATTAAATGTAATGTAATGTAAAAAAGAAAGTAGTCACTTTGACCGGAGATGTGATGTGCTGCAACTAAAAGCACATACTAGGTCACCACTAACTTCTACTAAGAGGAAGCCTTGTCTCGTCCTTCTGGGACATCAGGACATTAGAAAGTCTCTACAACTTCCGTCGCAAACTAAAAACACATCTTTTCCGACTATACCTTGAATAAAGGATGTAGCACTATAGTAGCACTGAAATGGCTCTTACTGATAGCACTTTGTAGTCGAACCTTTGACGAAATTGTACCTTCTTGATTCTTGTTGTTCTGATTCTTGTTTGTAACCGTAGAATGCACTTATTGTAAGTCGCTTTGGATAAAAGCGTCAGCTAAATGACATGTAATGTAATGTAATGACTACAGATGACGGCCTTGTCCGTTCTCGTGTGACCGATCGTAAAGTGTGACAGCAGGATTGATGTGTGGCACCATTGCCGTGGACCCGAGTGTTTCATCGTGCTCTGAAAGTGAAGTGTGTGGCTCTCATCGATCCGTGCATCATCACCGCGGCCCGGCGGTTTATTGACAGCAGCGGTCGGTGGTCTGCGTGTGACCCACATGAAAACCTGCATTAATAGATTAATAGCGTGGTGCGCTGAGTTCATGCAGCACAGGAGCGACCACATGAACGTGGATGCATCGAGTCCTCTTGCACTGTGAGTGTGTTTGAGGAGGAACATGCTTCAAAGAGAATAATATCCCCAACACACACACACACTGTAAGCTAATAGTGTGTGCGTCTGGGGCCGGCCCTGAAATACAGCTGAATATGTAGGTTTACGGCGGTGCCTTCAATGCCCCCCAGCTGCACCACAGAGTCATGAGTATGCGGTGCTTTGAAGTCACACAGGTGTGCATTCTTTGGACATTTTCCTCCGGAGACGTTGGACATTATTCGGCCATATTTTCAAGCTTCAGGCTCTAATGTTTCCCTCAGCGTGGTCACACGTTCAGGATCCTGGAGTTATGTTTAACATCCGTTACTGGGCTTCGTAAAACACCACCTGGTGAATAGTTTAAGCTGCTGTGATGAATGCGTTTATCTGAGTAATGGATGAAGTGAGAGTGTCTGTGTGACAGATGAAAGGAGAGTGAGTCAAATTTAATAATGGACTTACATGCTAATTAATGCTAATGTTGCTGTTTATCTGCTGGATGGATGTTCAACACATTAACCATTTAAACTTAAAAGGTGATGATAAAAGTTTTTTCCACTTCACTTAAGAGTCCAAAAGAAAATCTGTTTTTTTGCAGGTTTAAAAAACCATCTGGTTGAAACGATTATCTATAAGTTAATGTGAGTTAATTAACGAGGACATATCTATTTTTTACAAATATTGACGACCGCTATTGATTATTGTTCACCACTAGCTTTTGCATGTGGAACACTTTACTTTATCAAAAGTAAATCGTTTAGACTACATTGACAGCTACTATAGTTTTCAATTCTCTACCCTAAAAAATACACATATATATAAATATGTATATATACTACAGTAACAGTAAATATGTTTAGAAAGAAACCTGACGTGACCCAGATCGTGGCACATAATGAGGAAATGTTTTATATGAACATATTTGTATGTTTCATACGGAGCATATGTGCCGTGGATGCACTGATTGGACTAACTTTGTAAAGCAAATGTATTCAAATAAATACATTCAGTTTACTGAATTGTTATCTTTTATTAAAATAATAAATCGTACACCAGCAACTTGGAAAAATAATCTTCAAGATTAAGAGGAATTACAACTCTTTAATGCTTTCACGAGGAGCTGGAGAGACCCAAATAGGAAAAGACCGACTCATTGTCACCGATATCGCTGCATCTCTAATCAATGCGCGTACGTGTGTGTTGCAGAAGCTGTGTGAGCGAACGTTTGTCTTAACGCGGTCCGACAGTCGCGACACAAAATGGAGAGCGACGCCGCACGCGTCCGGAGTCAGGTGTGAGGTCACGTGTCCCGCCTCCGTTGGGGAATCTGTGTAACAACACAGTGCATTCTGGGTGACGCGTGAGTCATCACTATGCACGCGGAGGCGACGCAAGGCGAGAGCGCTGAAGCTGATCTACACCGACGTGTGTGTGTGTGTGTGTGTGTGTGTTTCAGAGAGAGAGAGGTAATCAAATCTTTGTGAATGAGAGGGAAATCTCTCCTCCCCCGCTCCGCCTCCCCTCCCCCACCTCTGGATCTCCTCCGCCAGCTCCCATCGGCGCGTGGCGTAATTAAAACGCTCGGCTGACGGGAGGCAGGCAGGATTTATTTTTGCAGCCGGAATCCGACCCGCGGGCCCGAGAGGACGAGCCCGTGTGGGTTAACCGAGAAGACGGGAAACGTCAGAGGCCTCCTCCTCTTCCTCCTACTCCTCCTCCTCCTCCGTCACACCTCTCACATTTTAATCCCTCTTCCACCTGCGTGACTGCGTACAGGTGGGCTGTGGGTGATATGAGGGTCTATGCATTTGGACTCCAGCACGGTGGATTAGAAAGGAGCCGCTGGCCGAGAGGTCAAAGGTCGCACACTCAGCTTGCATTTCAGGGGGTTCACATCTGTGTTGGCTGAACTGTGAAGGCATTGCCCCCGAGTGTTTCCCTGTGATTCATTAAATCTCAAGTGTTCATTTCGCTTTTGTTGTTTTGTCTCTCAGCTGAAAAATTGGAACAAATCAATTTAGAGGCGTTAAAAAAAAGAAAAGTGTTGAAATGTTGATCATGTATCTGAAAAATGGGTTAGTTGCAAAAGTGTAGAAAACCACTTCAGCAGAAGAAATAAATCTCTTCAGGCTTCACTTAAAGATGCAACCCCCTGGTATGACTGAAGGATAACAGGGTAACAGTTTAAATATAAATATAATAATAATAATAATACATTATTTAAACGAGACAAAGGTCGAGCTGCAGCAGAGTGAAGGAAAAGGAGCTCAGGAAGCTCCATCACACATGTCTGTCCTTTCATCCCTGTGACGCACACACACACACACACACACACACACACACTGTCAAACATATGGACACACACAGACGATTTGATCTTTAGATGCTTTAGAAACTGGAGGTCTATGAACTACATTTCAGTAAATATTCCTGCAGCCTAATCAAGTAGTACGTTTTCAGCTTTCGTTTCTTTATAAATTCATTTAATACTCGACTCCTTTCTTTACAGGGACTTAATAAAGGCGATAAAAATGTCCATAAAAATGCGATATGAGTGTACAGTTAATTAAGATCCCTCCCTGGCCGGTTACGATCGTTGAATTCTTGTTTCTTCTTCGCAGTACAAAAACCTGCACCTCATAACATGTGATTGATATTCAACAGTCACAGTGACACTGTCTCAAACACACACACACACACACACACAGTCAAACATATGGACACACACAGTGGAAATGGAGGTGTGTAGCTTTGAGGATTAGAATACAATCTGCTGCCGGAGTCGAACCTGGGAGAGAGAGAGAGAGAGAGAGAGAGCGAGAGAGAGAGAGAGAGAGAGAGAGGGGTGGGGGATGGGTGTGTACTGTAAGTAGAGGCTGGATGTCCTTTCACCCTTCCTGTTCTGCCTCTCCTCTTTTCTCTCTCCAGCTCTCCCCTGTTTCCCTCCCCCTCGCTCGACATTTAACTCTCTACCTGCCCGTCCATCTGTCTTTCTCTGCCTCTCATGAAAGGAAGCAAAGAGCTGCTGTGAACAACTGTAAACATGGTCAATAAAAAAAATTAAGAAAAAAATGTTCCTCACAATTTTACGCTCACACTCAGGAGCATTGTGCAAAATTAATCACACAGGAAGTGCAGACTGCTACACAGGAAGTGCAGACTATTGCACAGGAAGTGCAGACTGCTGCACAGGAAGTGCAGACTACTGCACAGGAAGTGCAGACTGCTACACAGGAAGTGCAGACTGCTACACAGGAAGTGCAGACTATTGCACAGGAAGTGCAGACTGCTACACAGGAAGTGCAGACTGCTGCACAGGAAGTGCAGACTGCTACACAGGAAGTGCAGACTGCTGCACAGGAAGTGCAGACTGCTACACAGGAAGTGCAGACTGCTGCACAGGAAGTGCAGACTGCTACACAGGAAGTGCAGACTGCTGCACAGGAAGTGCAGACTGCTACACAGGAAGTGCAGACTATTGCACAGGAAGTGCAGACTGCTACACAGGAAGTGCAGACTGCTACACAGGAAGTGCAGACTGCTGCACAGGAAGTGCAGACTGCTGCACAGGAAGTGCAGACTGCTACACAGGAAGTGCAGACTGCTGCACAGGAAGTGCAGACTATTGCACAGGAAGCTGTGCAATAGTCCTCTTTCTACCGTCTGACTAGGACAGATCACCTGTCTGTGTCATGCAAGTCAAAGGCCAGCTGTGATTGGTCGGGGTCCAACGTGTCCCGGTACAGAAGGGTATTACCCAACGAAGACTTTCCAGATCTGTGTGTAGAATACAGCTATAGTGGCCTAATATTTAGTAGGCCAGACATATATATTTATATATATTTGATGAATATCCCCCTTAAAGCCTTTCACCCTAAACCCTCAGGGACTTATCTGACGTCACCTGATAAATGTTTGAGTGTAAAGGGCTTGAAGCACTTTGCTGCGACTTATCGCTTTAACATGACGACGTCACATCATGTTATATTTTCATTTTATCATTTTTACTCCCTGATTTGAGCGTCTTCCAGGATTTTGCCTCACGAGATGAGAGTCATTTGTCAAATAATCTATTTTCTCGTATTTGCCAAACCAACTGTGTGATATAATCTCTGCTTTCATGTGTTTTTATGTGCCATCTTAATCCTCAATGTTTCTGTGTTAATGAAATATGCCAGCCTACCTTTTTTTTATTATTACGTATCCGCCTTCCACTGGTAACTTGGCTATGAATTGTGGGTAATTTACTCAGGCAAAGTCTGCAGAAATGCAGATTTAGCGAAGTGTTCATAACGGGCTCAAAATGTCGAACTATGAATGAAATATCAATTATAACAACCAGACATTTTAATGATTTCAACTGTTTTAATTGAATGTTTCAATCTTGCCAACTCCTCTGGATGTGTTGCCAACATGAGCGTGCAAAGTGAATTATGGGAAATGTAGGATCCTGCCCTTTTTTTTTGGAGCTTGTCCCGTACTAGTCAGCATTTCTCTGCTTCGATGGTTACAGTTCATTTTTTTAAATGTGTCTCTTCCGAGTCTCCCAACTTTGTGGAACCGCAGTAATAAATTAAGTACGTCGTTTAAATCTGTGCTTCAATTGCTGCATTAGTGTGAGAGGACTACGTGATGCAACTCACTGAAAGCAGACATTTGCGTCTAGCTTGAAGTACAAATATGTGAACTAATATCACACGGATATAAAAATAAAAAAAAGGACAGGGATGAAATTCTATTGGCACAAATAATTGTGTCCAGACATCGTCGGCAGGCGAGCGACGGGTCTAAATTGCGACGTCCACAACGGTTACAGAGCAAACCGTGTCACGCAGCAGTCCAATCAATGGGATTGCCTGCTGGCGACGCCGCAGCAGGACAGATGTGGGCGATGTGAGCCAGGCGAGCTGGAAAGGATATTTTATGTACAGCAAATATGGGAGGGATTTATTGGGTAGAGGCAGGTTGCTGTGGTGTGGGATCCACCCAGAAGATTAGAGGCCACACACCACGTTCTGTATGCAGCTTTACAAGCATTTGGATGTGAAAGAGGCACGTTGTTTGGTTGCTTATTGTACATTTTAATTTTATGCACATTGTATATCTGCGTTAATGGCTCGCAGCCAATTGAGCCACAAGTTCAAACAAAGGGAGATGTGTTGCTTTCTCTCCACCTGTGTCCCTGTAATATCCAAGCTGACAGATATCCATGTGTGTGTGTGTGTGTGTGTGTGTGTGTGTGTGTGTGTGTGTGTGTGTTGTATCCTAAGCTCCACCCGAGCCCGGCATGCCAGCCTCAGATCATATGTGAGAAAAGACGGGAGCCATCAGATGAATTAAAATCTGTTGCTGCTGCTCCTCCTCCTCCTCCTCCTCCTCCTCCTCCTCCTCCTCCTCCTCCCTTCCATGCGGGTTTACGCATCCTCCTCGGCCAATCCGGCAGCCGTGAGAGGAGGAAGGAGAGAGAGAGAGAGGAGGAGAAGGAGGGGCAGGACCAGCAGCCTCCGGGGCTGGCTGCCCATCGTTCTTGTCACAGCTGGGAGGGGAGGGGGGGAGGGATGGAGGGGGAGGGATGGAGGGGAGGAGGAGGGGGGTGGTGGGGGGGGAGAGGGAGGAGGTAATCCAATGAGACACCGAGAGGAGAGGCAGTGCGAGGGCAACGCCTCACAGCACCGGGAATCTCTCTCTATCCCCATCTCTCTCTCTCTCTCTCCCTCTCTCTCTCTCTCCCCCTCCTCTCTCTGAAGCGTACAAACCAAAAGACTCTCATCTCCCATTCAGTCTCCTCTGTATGTGGCTGAGCGCTGCTCTCACGTTTCTACGCCTCTCCTTTTCCCCCCTCCTCAGTTCAAAACCCTCCTTCACCTCCTCCTGATTTTTCTTCTCGACCCGCTGAAGGCCAAATTGATGACCACGGGCCGGGATTATTTCTTGCGTCTTTGGGAGGCGGCGGCATCTTTTCCTGGAGTCATCTTTGTCCTTGTGCTCACAGCTGCTGAGTGCACAGTGGCTGCTAGTGGGGAAATAGGTTAGTGTGCCTGATCGGTGGCGGCCGGCAGAGGTGGTTTGATGAGCTGTACTCGGAGGAGACGAAGAAGAGGGGAGATGCCTTCCTGGCGGTAGCGCTCTGTAGCCCTGCGACCACTCGGGGGAGAAGGTGATGCCGGCGCCCGACTCCGACCTTTAGCCAAAGTGTCAGCGGCGAAATTCGGGAAACAGACAAAAGAAGAAGAAAAACCAGACTTTTCTTATTTGTTGTTATTTTTTTGGGGGGCATTTTCGTTGGGGCTGACTTGCTGTTTGCGGACACCATGGACATCAACCTCCAGTCGCACCGGTTTTACTTCCCCCAGATCTACTGTGCCGAACCGGGGGCACAGCCACAGCTCACCGAGTTCAAAGTCAGGTAGGCGTCCAAGGGAGAGGTGTTAACGATGGAGCCATCAGTACATGAGTATTCCTGAATGGGGGGTGGGGGGGGAGGAGAGACACCCAGGTCTCACGTCTCCATTTGCTTTTGTCGGCAGCAGCTGCCTTTTAGATCCACCCCAAAATGTATCCGGAGCCTCTTGATTGCATTATCCACCAGAGCTGCGTCTGCTGCTGTTGCATGTAAAGCATTTCTGTGTGTGTGTGTGTGTGCCGCTGGTTGCCCTTGCAGGGGGATGGGGCAGCATGCTAATGTGTTAAGCTAGCTGTGCAGGAAAGTGTGAGGCTCCCGGGAGGAGCAGAGGGCACGGATGGCCTTCGGAGGAGCTCGCCAAGTTCGGACCGAGGCGCCGACAGTGCCGCGGTTGTGTTGCATCTGCCGCCCCGCGGCCGCCGCGGCCCTCTTGTCAGCCGCCTCTGTGGCTCTTTTGTTCTCAGTGTTTACGCGTCCGTCTCCCTCTTCCTGCTATTCTCATCCCATCCAATCAACGCTGGAAGTGCTCGTTGGCTTGTTGCATCCCCGGCAGGTGGCGGAGACGCATGCTCAGACGTGCAACAGCCTCCCTGCTCTTTGTCTCGTGGAGACGTGGTCGTGCCGGGTGGAGCTGTTGCATCCGTGACATCTTGTGCGCGATACGTTGGGCGACTCCTCCTCTAACAGCTCTGATTAGTGCAGCTTTAAAAAGGGACTCAGCCAGAGTTTTGGACCCCGCTAAGCAGCTTTTAGTCGGGGCCGGAGCGGCTTTGCGTGTCGATGTCGCGGCCTGGCCGAGCTCCCCGGTGGCTCCGCGGGGGTCGGAGGGCGATCGCGGCTGGGCGGCATCGCCAGGAAGGAAAAGAGAGCCTGTGTGGGCCCGTTTCAGTTATTCTCATCACGTTTTTAACGGCACGCCGGCTGTTTAATACCCAGGTTGGTGTTTCACTTTCAGAAGTGTTTTAATCAACAATTTATCAAGTTCGATCCAGTGCGGTCACACCTCATGAGCAGAGAAATGTCCACGTCAGCAAACACCAGGAAATGTCAGCAAATACCTGCGTTTGATGTGTCTGTGCAGACCTCAGAAAAAAACTACAGTCTCGCACATTTCTGGCTCACACCTCTCGTAAGGGAGGCACACACACACACACACACACACACACACACACACACACACACACACACACACACACACACACACACACACACACAAACCCTGCGTGCATTTGCTGCAGAGATTAAAGAGGTTTAAAGTGCGATGTGTTTTCATAAAACCAATCCGGGCCCTTCGGCAATATTAATGTCTCACAAATCAGATTGTATGCCATGAATACTTATTTAGAGAAGCGGAGAGAGATTTTTTACTGAAAATACACATAAATAAACTGCTGTATCCATTTCTGAGCAGATTAATCACCAGTTTCCCTGGCTGCGACGTGAATTCAACGCAATTCATTCAACAGGAAATGGACTCAACAGCAGCGCCGGCGTCTGTTAGCATATTGTTAGCAAGGTGAGCTCATGAGAGCTGAGTGAGACGGGAGAAGACGGAGAGAGATTTGGAGATTAGAATATGAGAAATTGAGAGAGAGAGAGATGGAAAGAGAGAGGGAGATAAGAGGGAGAGGAAAATAAGAGACCCGGAGAGAGCGAGAGGGGGGATGGTGAGAAAAGCAAAGCTAAGCAAAAGGAGGAGAGGCTGGATTGTAAATGTGAGAAACAGTCAAACGGATGGAGGTGGAGTTAGAGGAGAAAAGGAGGAGCCGGCGTGATTATACAGAAAAAATAAATACGTTTGATGGTGGTTTCCTTTGGAAAACCCTCCGCAAGGCATGCTGGGATATCGGCTCCAGCCCGGGCTCCATGGTGACCGAAGTATAGGCGCAGCATATAGCCAGATAACCATGACAACTGGTGCTTGCCAATCCACGGGAGCATACAGACATGTACGGTGCATGTATGCAGAGAGAGAGAGAGAGAGAGAGAGAGAGAGAGAGAGAGAGAGAGAGAGAGAGAGGCCTGATCGTCTAAACTAAAGCATCGTTGCACCTCCTAAATGTCCTGTTTAAACGTAACACTGGGACGACTGTGGGTCAGCAGGTCTGTCCTTCAATCAGAGAGCCGGTGGTTCGAGCCCCGGCTCCGCTAGTCCACGTCACTTAACTCCGAAAAGCTCCCCGTTGCCGTGTCTACGGTGTGTAAGTCGCTTTGGATAAAAGCGTTAGCTAAATTAAACGTCATATATCAGCTTTATTGGCCATGTGTGTGTACACATACATGGAATTTCACTCCGGTTACACACATGAATCATCATGTCTTTTTCTCTAAAACCTTCAGAAATAGGATTTTCCGTTGACCCGGCGATTTCTCCTCTTCAGCTCACTCACTTTATTTTCACCTTGAAAGCGTTTTTCACCTGAATCCAGGAGCTGGAGTCCATTACAGCTTGAGGACCAGGTCTCGGGGTGATGGAGGGTCTCTCAGGCCTCTGACAGATCAGAGATCAGTCCACCGCCCGCCTGGTACGTGTCAAACACAAGAAAAGCCTGCTGGAAAATAGTGAAGCGTTGGTTCCGGGTCACTGAATCCGCTGACGGATGGTTCGTGGCACAAATAGGAACCGCTTGTCCACCGTGACGCAGAGAGGACGAGACGGTTAATTACAGTTATGTGAGTGTGCGTTATTATGTATGCGTTATTATGTCCGACTATAGCTGCAACGGAGGGCACTTAACCTGCTGTAAAATCACGTGTGTGTGTGTGTGTGTGTGTGTGTGTGTGTGTGTGTGTGTGTGTGTGTGTGTGTGTGTGTGTGTGTGTGTGTGTGTGTGTGTGTGTGAGGCTTCGCAGTAAGTAGCAGTAGTTAAACGGCATCATGGAGCACAGCCTCAGGGCATCGCCACAGCTTCCTCCTCTCCTTCCGTCTTCTTTTCTTCCCGGGATGAGGACGTGTTTTGTTTTAAACGATCTGAGTGTTATTGCTCACCTACAGCCGTCTCCCTGCTGGGAATCTTTTTTATTTTTTATTATTTCTTTCCCCCTCTGCCAAATGGAGACGCATGCATCTTTTAAAGCCACCCCCTCTCTCTGCTCCCTATCCTCCGTATCTCCTCTGCTTCCTCGATTCATCTCCCTGCCTCCGTCTTGATTTGTCTTTCTCTTCCCCCCTTACTTTTTTTTTGCTCTTCATCTTTTCTTATACTCTTTCTTGTTTTCCCGCTCAGCATGAGGTCTGAGCACCTCTGCCCAACCTTTGAATTTGTTGACTCACATTTGGGTTGATTGGGAGCTCGCTTGACCTCCATGTATATGCACACACACACACACACACACACACACACTCGGTCAACAAAGTTTGAGTCCTCTTATATGTTTACCGTGGCTCGTTGCTTCAGCTGGAGGTGGACGAGGACGTCCGGAGGCGCTAGACTCTATTAAACATTCCAGAAAATGCTCATTAAGCCGGGATCAAGATTCCCACCAACAGCAAACTAGACAGGAATGTCTGGCTCTCTGCTGGACTCGAGGACTCTAATGCAACACATGAAAAACAGAAATGAAATGTCACTTAAAGGAACAGTTTGGCATTTTTGAAAATACAGTTATTTCATTTATTTTTTTTACCACGCTTGAATGTGTCTGTTAAATATGGAACTGGGTCCAGGAGACAGTTAGCATAGCTTAGCATAGCTTAGCATAAAGGCTGGAGGGCGGGAACAGTTACGCTTTGCCATGCTAGCTGGTTACCCCCATATCTAGTATTTATGCTAAGCTAACCGGCTTCTAACTCTGGCTTCATATTTACGGAAAAAATAAGTATTATCATCCATCTTATCGAACTCTCAGTGACGAATAAGCATGTTTTTCCCCCTAAAATGTGGAACTATCCCTTCAAGGTGGTCTTCATGCTCGCATCATCTCATGTGTCGAAGCCACCGAGTTCACAGCAGATTATCTTGTTTGTTTAGGGCTGCAGTCCACTCATCAGGGATCTATTGGCCATGTGTTGTCTCTGCCGATGCCTCTGTTACGTTAAATTTCAGTAAAGGAGGCAAGACAACAGTTAAGAGACTATCCAAAGTGAGCTCGCCAACTCTGTCAGACCTCGGGTACCAGTGGTTTTGCTGACGTGACAAAACCCCGTTAAGAGCTTTTAGATTTTGCAACGTCCTCCTTCAATCCACTCACATACCACTTAAACTCAATGTTCACCTTAAAGCTATATTATCTTATCCATCACACTTCATAATACATGCATTTATTAGCCCAACTTTAGAGCTGCGAGTACCTGATACCACATTAAACCTCCTGATTCTGCCCTCCCCCCGAACAAGAGCTCCCCCCGCTGTGCTCTCTCAGCATTAGTGCTCAGGGTTGAGGAAACTCTTAAATGCTTTACGCGATCATGCGGAGCAGCAGTAAAAGAAACCTCGTCCTTGCACTCTCTTCGCAATCCTTCAGCTGGAATTAAACCGTAAATTCGGACCTGTTTTATGGCACCGGGACGTGGCTCTACTCCTGCTGGCCGACCTCCGGCCGCCAGAGACGTTTAAGGCTTTATTAGCGGTTTGAAAACAAAAAGCCCAAAGGCCTCATGCACAGTAGACACAGCCAGAGGTTATGAATATGCTTCATGGTCTGTGGAGTGTATGCAACGGGCCGGCGGTTAGAGCTCAAACAATGTTCCTTATAGAGTTACACTCGTGTGGAAGCACACAGCCGCACACAGCTGCACTAACCCACAGTAACGCACAGCCGCACTAACACACAGTAACACACAGCCGCACTAACGCACAGCCGCACTAACACACAGTAACACACAGCCGCACTAACACACAGTAACACACAGCCGCACTAACGCACAGCCGCACTAACACACAGTAACACACAGCCGCACTAACACACAGTAACACACAGCAACACTAACGCACAGCCGCACTAACACACAGTAACACACAGCAACACTAACGCACAGCCGCACTAACACACAGTAACACACAGCAACACTAACGCACAGCCGCACTAATGCACAGCCGCACTAACACACAGTAACACACAGCCGCACAAACTCACAGCCGCACTAACACACAGTAACACACAGCCGCACTAATGCACAGCTGTACTAACACACACTAACACACAGCAACACTAACACACAGCAGCACTAACACACAGCAGCACTAACACACACTAACACACAGCAGCACTAACACACACTAACACACAGCCGTACTAACACACACTAACACACAGCAGCACTAACACACAGTAACACACAGCCGCACAAACTCACAGCCGCACTAACACACAGTAACACACAGCAGCACTAACACACAGCCGTACTAACACACACTAACACACAGCAGCACTAACACACAGCAGCACTAACACACAGCCGTACTAACACACACTAACACACAGCCGCACTTACACACAGCTGCAGCCACGTGAGACACGTATGTGATGACGAGGGGAGGAGACATTGTGTAGTATTTCAAAGACACAGGTCTGTGATGTCGCTGCTTCTTTTCCTTTTTTTATTCATATCTCACTTCTCATTCATCTTTTCTTCACAGCCATATTTTCTAGGCCAAGCGAATATTCCACTCCAGTTGTCATGCCAACAGATTAGCGTGCTCTTGCATCGTCTCAGCAGTAGAGGATAGGAGTGTGTGTGTGTGTGTGTGTGTGTGTATGTGTGTGTGTGTGTGTGTGTGTGTGTGTGTGTGTGTGTGTGTGTGTGTGTGTGTGTGTGTGTGTGTGTGTGTGTGTGTGTGTGTGTGTGTGTGTGTGTGTGTGTGTGTGTGTGCATGTGGCGTCCTCTCTACAGGGTCTCCAGGCTCTGGCATGCATTCAAACACACAAGCTGAGTACACTCTCTCTCACACACACACACACACACACACACACACACACACACACACACACACACACACTCTTAGACTGTTTGATTAGCATGCTTTTAAATAACTTTTGTTGCAAGCTTCACATCATATCGAGCTTTGCAGCATCAAACTCAACCAAAGAAATGAAAACAGTATCAAGCACAGAAAATCTACAGACGTTTTTTCTATTAAAGTCTTGAATCCTGATGCTTGGATAGAAAACGGAGCCTAATGCAAATATTTTTGCTCCTATGAAAGGATCTTAATGTGTGTTTATGTTTCTATAAAGCTTACGGACAGACGGATGTATTTGTCCACCTTCCCTGTGTTCTCTATGGGTTTGATTGAAGGGACAGGAAGTGCTTAGTCCCCTGAAAGCACTGAATTCACAAGCTTTGGTCATGTTAAAAAAAACAACAAAGAAAACAGCATTAAAGGATTATGTGACTTAGCATTAAAACCGCTGCTGTAAATGTCAGGGCATCTAACAGGCGTTTGAATTAACCGTCCAGGAAATGATAATGCCGACCGGTTTCAAGTCTCTGCAACTAAAACCAGTCATTTCATGGATGTAAACCAGTCTGCAACCGTAGCGGCTCTGTGAGACTAAATGCTAACGTTAGCATGCTAACATGCTCACAATGACAATGCTGATGTGCTCCATGTTCATCATTTTAGTTGAGCGTATTTTTATTTAAACAGCTGAGTTCTAAAGGAAAAATGTGTGTTTTTTAGGTCAGAAACCAAAGTATTGGAGGAAGTGGAAGTTTGACCTTTTTATCCCGAGGCCTCCAATAGATGTCCAGATATTTCATGGCAATCCTTGTTGGGATATTTAGCCTGGATCAACGTGACGGATGCCCAGTCTGGCTAACAACAGAATAAATATGCAATTTGTAAAACATGGCTTTAAAATCAATGGTATGCTCGTTTAAATTGCTACTTCCTGTCTATAATATGTTGAATCGGTGTCAGCCGTCTAAAACAGTGCACGGTTTGCCAGATTGGCTTTGCACAATAGCCTGCAAAAAGTGGGCCAGAGAGAGATGATTTACAACTCCGGGTCCATAGAGATGAAGCTTAAAAACTGCAGCTCTATTTTGGTACTCATATGCGGTGTCATATCCAACAATAATAACTATTACTGAGTCACATTACAGCTTTTCCATGAACCATTGCTTTAGAGTGGAAGCTTTTCAACTCTGTCAGGTCACAGACTATAACAAACTATAACATGTAACACAAGCACACAGGGAGTGGGCGATTTCCATATTTATTAGGCTTGTAATCAAATCAGCCACGGGCCGGCTATTTTTAGACTTTTCATTTGCAAGTTGCTCAATTTGGTTTGTTTTTATAACTGTTTGTATCAGAGCCGGCAGGCTGTTTGACAGTCTGCTGTCAGCGGAGGCCCATGGCTCTCTCTTCTGAGTCTTCTGTCTCTTTTCTCCACTTGTGCCCCTGTTCAACACCAAAACCTCAAATACGCAAACAAGCAAGCTGCTTATATAACCGGCCTGCAAACCAGCCTCACAGTTTACATTCTCCGAGACCATTTTTCACAGATATATGCATAAATATGCTTCCACAGATAAACATGCAGTGATTTATACCACCAAACAGAAGCATGCAAACACACACACACAGACACAGACACACACACACACACACACACACACACACACACACACACACACACACACACACACACACACACATACACACAGCTGTCCTTATTCATTTGATTCCCAATTATAGGTATACTGGAGCTTTAGAAAAGTCAAACAATCATTTAATTTCCAGATTATGTTGTAGACAGATGGGCCGGAGGCTGTAATGTGGCTTTCTTCAGTATTGTTGTGCTGTAGGTTGGAGAACAATAAAGAAGCATCTTTTAAAACACGAGTCAGACTATCACCACTTTATGAGATTAATATATACTCATGTAAACAAAGACACAATCGGGGATATTTACTACTGTTACCGACACTATAGCTTAAACCACAATGCAGTAGTCGGTGAACTACTGTAGCTAGCAAGCTAACGGCTAAGCTAGAAAACGGCAGTGGTAGTTGTCATAATAATAGCTCCCAAAGCTTCTGTCTACTTTCTTGACCTTTTCCATCTACTTGCACGGGTATTTTGTTGATGAAAATGTACGAACATCATTTTAAACTAAGTTATTGAAGAGGGTGTAAAAAGCCTTTCTGAGCTAACTATCAGTTAGCAAGCTAGTTAGCTTGTAGCGTTAGATTGAGGGCACATTTAAGCAAATAACAAAGAACTTTGGAAACCTTGTCACTAAAGTTTTGTTATATACATATACAGTATATATACAGACACGCGTTGGCTAAAGATTAGCCTAGTTATTAGTTCATTTTATTTTAGGAAAATGGCTTATTTGCTGCATTCAAACAATATTCCTTTAAAACTTGTTCTTTTAGTGCTGCCGTCTGCTTCTACTTGATTCCCACCACAGTCCTTGTTGCAGAACTTTCCATGTACTTTTTGATAATTTCCCAGAGTTTCACGAGAACAAAGCCGCCTGAACATTTTCGCAGAGCAAACATGGCTGACATCCCAAAACAGCAGGCTCTGGTTTCACAGACGCCGCGGCAGCAACTGGGACGGACTCGTTCTGTCAAAGACAGCAGATAGACTCAGATGGGAGCAGAAATTAATGTAATTTACTCAAAGTGGCTCCTCATTATGCCAACTGGCCCCTGTGGTTGGCTCGGGGGGTCGGTTTAGCGCGATTTATCCCATTTTCCATGAAAGCTGAGGTTTAGCTCGGGCTCAGTCTCATTGCTAATGTAGCTTTGGCCTGGCACGCTTATAAATGTTTAAGCTGTCAGCTGTTCTTTCTTCTGCTTTATGCAGCTTTGATGTTTCATGCAGATGAATGCTCACACGTGCAGAAATACACACACATACACACACACACACACTTTTGCGTGTACAAGACGTTTCATTGTGCACCCTTGATGGTGCCGGTCCATGATTTTCCTCCTGTCTAGGGGAACAGAGAGCATTTTGTCAAGGAGTTAGACAAAAAAAGACAAAACAATTTGTGGTGACGATTGTTCTGCCAGCTAACTCTCTGGGATTTGGCTGCCCTCTCTAAGCAGCTGGCCGCGGGACACAAAGACACTTTATTATGATCCGCTCCTCTTTCACTGCTACTGAGACACAAATCCCAAAACTGCCTCAAGGTTTACAGGGATGCAGGATCGTGAATCAGCAACAGAAATGGACAGAAATGAAGATTTTAAAGCAATTTGGCTGAAAACTCTGTTTTGTTATTCACCTGTAAGGACCTGCCATACTAATAGGTCCTTAAAGATGTGATTGAACTCAAACGTATAGATTGTTGATGCACCAGAATAGCAGTAACAGTGATATAAGCCAGGAATGTGGGAGCTAAATCTTATATCATGCGGCTGCTGCAACGTGTAGTGACGTCTTTGCACATGAGAAGCAATTTGGATAGAAATATTTGAATGCGATATTTGGTTTGCAAATGTCGCGTCCCACCCTCACCTCACGGATCGCACAGAGACGGACGTCTTATCTCAGAATAAGAGCGGAAATTATATTTTACATTTAGCGACTTACATGCTATACAGTAGACACAGCAACGGTGAGCAATTAGGGTTAAGTGTCTTGCTCAAGGACACATCGACATGGACTAGCGGAGCCGGGGATCGAACCACCGATCCTCTGATTGAAAGACAGACCTGCTAAACACAGTCGCCATCACCGATGACTGGGCACAATTGCAGGTTGTATATTTGCCATTTCTCGACACTTAAAGCAACTGCATATTAAAGTAGTGGCATGCATTCTCTCTGTCTTTAATGCATGATGTCGTTTATTAGGATATAATTAGGATTTCCGTGTAGTTTTATTTTCATGTGGTTTCTCCCGTCCGTGCATCAGCGGGAGGTTTGCTATCTATCTTGTTCTGGCTTCAGCGGCATCACCAGATGAGCTAATCCTTCAAATCAGTTCAGGACATTTTGATCTCCTAATGACGGCCACTGCTGCCCACTGGCTCGTTTCCATGCAGGGACAATATTGTCAGGCAGAGTGTTGGCTTGATTCAATTCTGCCTTCTTGCTGTTGTGCACTATTTGCATCTTTTTATGCACTTTATATGTAGTGCTTGACGATTTAAGCTTTTGGTGTTTGCTTAAATCATGAGGTCAGGCGTCACTCCATCTGTGAGGATCTGGAGAGCACCTCCGCCAGGGGGTGCCATGGTAACGCCAGCAGGGACCAGAGATTGTATGTGTGTGGTCCTAATCAAGGCGACGCGGTACAGCTGGAAGGAGGAGGTCAGCTGCGACAGATCAAGTCATCACGGCGCAGCATAAAGGTGGCTTCTTCCCGGAGGTTCGGCGTCGGGAGATTGCGTATGTTTGCTCAGCCCAAGACACGGGACACGAGACGCCGCCAGAGCAGCGGCAGGTTTCCCTGAGACGCGTTGGATTACGTGTGTGGATAAGTGTTGCCTGCGGGCCTGAGTTTTTGTGTTTTTGTGTATTAAGAGACAATAAATACCCCTGTTTTGTTATACGTTACCGGCTGTGCCGAGTTTGCTTTTGGGTCCAGAAACCGCATCCTGACAGAATCTCCCGACCAAAGCATGGACCCAGCGAACCCGGACCGCTTCCCCGAAGACCTCTGCGCCCGAACCACATGGTTCAGAGAACACGCCCAGGCCCACGACGAGACCCTGGTACGCTTGGACGCGCTCCTCGCGCGGATATCGGCTGCCACCGTGGGGGGGCCATCTGGCCCCTTGCCGACTCCCCATGCTGGGGTTCCCTTCCCGGCGGCGAGGGGTTTTTCTGTACCTCCCGTTTTGTTCCGGGAGCCGACCGCCGGGAGCGAGCTCAGCCCTCCGGCCGTTCCCCCTCCGCCCACCCTTGTCTGGCCGACCCGTGGACGCCCGGAGGCGTCCTTGGAGGGGGGGGTGCGGTCCACGAGTCCGGTCGGCGTCCCGGCCGACTCCAGCTCCCCGGTCCCGAGTCCCCCGACTGTGCCGCTGTCAGCCCCGGTCCCGAGTCCCCCGACTGTGCCGCTGTCAGCCCCTGTCCCGAGTCCCCCGACTGTGCCGCTGTCAGCCCCTGTCCCGAGTCCCCCGACTGTGCCGCTGTCAGCCCCTGTCCCGAGTCCCCCGACTGTGCCGCTGTCAGCCCCTGTCCCGAGTCCCCCGACTGTGCCGCTGTCAGCCCCTGTCCCGAGTCCCCCGACTGTGCCGCTGTCAGCCCCTGTCCCGAGTCCCCCGACTGTGCCGCTGTCAGCCCCTGTCCCGAGTCCCCCGACTGTGCCGCTGTCAGCCCCTGTCCCGAGTTCCCCGACGGTGCCGCTGTCAGCCCCTGTCCCGAGCTCCCCGACCACACCACAGATGTTCCCGACCCGAGCTCCCCGAGTCCCGCCGGCAGTTCGGGCCGGCCCCTGCCGTACTGGTCCCGTTGGCGGTCCGGCCGACACGTGTCCCTCGAGTCCGGTTAAGTCCCGTCCCAAGTCCCGTCCCAAGTCCCGTCCCAAGTCCCGTCCCAAGTCCCGTCCCAAGTCCCGTCCCAAGTCCCGTCCCAAGTCCCGTCCCAAGTCCCGTCCCAAGTCCCGTCCCAAGTCCCGTCCCAAGTCCCGTCCCAAGTCCCGTCCCAAGTCCCGTCCCAAGTCCCGTCCCAAGTCCCGTCCCAAGTCCCGTCCCAAGTCCCGTCCCAAGTCCCGTCCCAAGTCCCGTCCCAAGTCCCGTCCCAAGTCCCGTCCCAAGTCCCGTCCCAAGTCCCGTCCCAAGTCCCGTCCCAAGTCCCGTCCCAAGTCCCGTCCCAAGTCCCGTCCCAAGTCCCGTCCCAAGTCCCGTCCCAAGTCCCGTCCCAAGTCCCGTCCCAAGTCCCGTCCCAAGTCCCGTCCCAAGTCCCGTCCCAAGTCCCGTCCCAAGTCCCGTCCCAAGTCCCGTCCCGAGCCTAGGGTAGGTTGGTCCCGTCCCAAGTCCCGTCCCGAGCCTAGGGTAGGTTGGTCCCGTCCCAAGTCCCGTCCCGAGCCTAGGGTAGGTTGGTCCCGTCCGCCGGCACGTCCTCCGGAGTCTCCGCCTGGTGGCCGTCCGCCGGTCCGTCCCCCTGAGCCTCCGGCGGGTGGTCGTCAGGAGTGTTTTGGCCCTCCTCCCGGACCCCCCATCCACCCACCCTGGTCCGATGGTACCGTGGACGCCAGGAGGCGTCCTTTAAGGGGGGGGTACTGTGAGGATCTGGAGAGCACCTCCGCCAGGGGGTGCCATGGTAACGCCAGCAGGGACCAGAGATTGTATGTGTGTGGTCCTAATCAAGGCGACGCGGTACAGCTGGAAGGAGGAGGTCAGCTGCGACAGATCAAGTCATCACGGCGCAGCATAAAGGTGGCTTCTTCCCGGAGGTTCGGCGTCGGGAGATTGCGTATGTTTGCTCAGCCCAAGACACGGGACACGAGACGCCGCCAGAGCAGCGGCAGGTTTCCCTGAGACGCGTTGGATTACGTGTGTGGATAAGTGTTGCCTGCGGGCCTGAGTTTTTGTGTTTTTGTGTATTAAGAGACAATAAATACCCCTGTTTTGTTATACGTTACCGGCTGTGCCGAGTTTGCTTTTGGGTCCAGAAACCGCATCCTGACACCATCAACAGTAAAAGGTGCTTTGCTTGTTACTGTTCAGCTGTGTGCTTTACAAAAGTAGTCACATGACATCGAACTGAGTAAACTTCCCTCTAATTGAACTCAGATTTTGAGCTTAAAGTTTTTAACAGTGCTCAGTTGTTAAGTATGAAGATTGTTGAGTGATGTCTTCATGTTTTCACATTTCATCTTGTGGCAGCAACTTGGGGGATCAACTTTTCACATCCTTTCAGAGCTCGCCTTCGAGGCGCTACATGTCTCTGATGTCTTCGGTTTATTTATCCAGAGGATGCGGTAGGAAGTAGAAAAGAGTGCAAATATAGAATATTGATACGGTGGTTTTGTGGCCTGAGGCTGTGATGCAATATCTAAGAGACGCCCTGGAGGGGATTTATTCAAACTTGGCATAAACGTCGGCCTGGACTCAAGGATGAACTGATTAGAATTTGGAGGTCAGAGGTCAACGTCACAGTGACCCCACGACCGCCTCATTGTCGTGAACTCTCAGGAACTCTCTGAGCAAATTTATAGCAATGTCGGCATTAACGTCCACCTGGACCCAAGGATGAACTGATTAGGATTTGGTGGTCAAAGGTCAGTGACCTCACACATTTTTAGCCATAACTCAAGAATTTATATGCTTATCATGATACTTTTACACAATTGTCTAAAAGGATAAAATTATGAAGTTGGATACAAATGGATGTAAACAACCACAAGGCGCTAATTCTAGTTTTGTTCTTTTGCTTATTCTTATTTTCTCTGACAAATTTCCACGTGCATGGATAGTAAAATCTCCACAATCATCGCAGCCAAGAGAGAAAAGCCCAAACATTACGGTGTCGGCCGCACACGGCTGCTTTCTGTGGCTTCACAGTGTCAACAGATGGGCTTCCCTTTGCTGAAATGTTCAACACCGCGACCTTTGCACTCCACTCTCGCTGTTGGCAAGAGGCCAGAGTTTACTTGCAACAGAAAGTCATGTCATCACATGATTCAGGTCCCAACATCTCAAACTACATCTTTTTCGAAGCCTTGGCTCCAGGTTTCTGTCACCATCTCTGCTTTTTGGTTACCTTTGCCGTCATTAATTCACCCAAAATGGAGCCCAGACGAACGGTATTAATCTGAACTGCGAGTGTGTACACAAATTTGCATGCGGCTTCTATTTCGGGCGCATCCTTCTTTGTTGTTTCGCGCACCGCTGCCTTGAGCGCCGAGGCCCTCGGAAAGTGGAGCAGCACAATAGCTTTGATGTTGTGATGTCTGCAGGGTGGTGCACGAGCTGCTGCGGAGGACGGAGACGGAGTCGCATACGAGGCCCTCTGACAGCACCGATTAGTGTAACAGGCTGACACGTGCAAAGCCACACACACTCTGGCAGGAGTTCACACACACACACACACACACACACACACACACTTGCTTTAGTTACCAAAGGCTCATAACTGACTGAAGCCAGTGGTATTAGTAGTTTGCAGAGATTCAATGAAATTCTAAATAGACGCACTTTATTTCTCCCAGATGGGAAACCAATTTACACAACAGCGATAAATTATGTGTAAATTGGAGAATTTCCACTTTTACTTTATTGCAAAATTCCATTACCAAGCAGTAATTGTGCTATATTTAAATTCCCACCTCCTTTTTTTGGCAATTCATCAGCAGAAGAGAGGATCAAAGTACTAATTATGTTTCATGCTTCAGGGGTTGGTTTTATTTTGTATGTGAATATTTCCTATTACCTGGGTTTTCTCTGTCAAACAGCTGACAGCTCGTGGTTGTGCTGTTCATCTCGGATCAGATGGGTGACGGTGGCGGAGTAAATTTAGTGCAGGCAGACAGGAAGTGCGGCACCAGAAATAGAGCGAAACACTTTGACGATTTGAAGCCGCTGGTTAGAGAGAACAGAGAGTGACTGGTCCAGGTGTGAGCCGACTGCTGTGTCCTCATCAGCAATGCAGCGAGGTGCTAAACGCTTGCACCTGACCTGGGTGCTGTAGACGCTGTTACATGGTGTGTATGTATGAGAGAGAGAGGAAAAAAACAATAAAAAAACAATGGTGGAAGGAGTTTGGGCAAAGCAGGCATCCCATTAACCCTGCGATGACCTGAGACTCAAGGGAGAACAACTTAAAGGGGCTGCTATTGGTATATGGTATTATTTAGTGTTAAAGTAATGCAAGCTACAAATCAGAGGACACTCTGGGACACTGAAGTGTTGGACTGAGTTTTTACTGCAGGTGCATCAGCAATAATCTGCACACAAAACCTGGCATGCCTTTCTCTCAGCGTTTGTGTTGCATTCAATGACCTACGGGAAAGTCAGCTCTGTCTGCTCTCTCAAGGTTATGTTGCGACGCCTAAAGCCATGGCGGGATGAAATGAGATATATTCGCTGGATTTGAATGTAACACTTTGCCCACCCACAATTTGCACCATCATTCAGAATAGCTTGTTAGCCTTCGTAGTTTTATTTTTACTCGCCGCTCTGTGATTGGACCGTTTCTTCGACTCAATGGAAGACGATTTCCGAGCAGCTCTCTGAGATTTCTCTGTCTGTCCCTGTCAGCTTGAATTTGCGTCAGCACGGACATGAACAAGCCATGAAGGAGGATGGCATTTAGAGTGTGTGTGTGTGTGTGTGTGTGTGTGTGTGTGTGTGTGTGTGTGTGTGTGTGTGTGTGTGTGTGCGCACGCTGTCAAGGTACATTCCAAAGCATCTGATTTATTTATGTCCTGCGCAGCGATTGTTAATTTTTCAACGGGTGTTGCATGGAGCGAACTACACAACATTCCTTTATCTGTGTGCGTGTGCGTGCACGAGTGTGTGTGTGTGTGCGTCCCATAACTGTCAGTCAGAAAAACTTGTTTTCTTGTTGCCTCAGCCTCTTCACAGCTCCTCTCTCTCCCGCTCTCTCTCTCTCTCTCTCTCTCTCCCTCTCTCTCTCTCTCTCTCCCTCTTTTCTCTTTTCCCTCCACCACTCCATCTCCTCTTCCCTGCCTAGGTCATTTTTCCCACTCGAGTCTCTTTTAGCACAGGAACCTCATTTATTCATGCTTCTGGGCCTCTGATGCCATTTTCGGCTCGTTGCCAAGAACTCCTTTTTAAAAATTAACAGAGTCGACAAGTTAAAGAAAATAAATTAAACACATCGTTGCCCTGCTGGTGCTCGGGCTGATTTCAAGTGTGTGCACATCCAAACCACTAATGCAACATAACGTGTGTGTGTGTGTGTGTGTGTGTGTGTGTGTGTGTGTGTGTGTGTGTGTGTGTGTGTGTGTGTGTGTGTGTGTGTGTGTGTGTGTGTGTGAGTAAGACTCAACCTGGGAGAAAGTTATTTATAACTGCAGCTTAAAATGCATGCAGCAGAGCATTATATGGAGCTTTTTTTCTTCCTTTTGTTGAGTTATTTGAATAGACTCTGCTCCTACAAGTTTCAACCGCTTCCTCCTGCTCTCTTTTCAGCGCGCTTTGAAGTGAAAGAGAAGGAATAGTATTATTTTCTTTATCCTAATGTCCGCCTGTTGCTTTCGTTTCATGAATACTATCTCCAGGAAGGATAAATGTGTTTCCATCACTTCCACAGTCCATTCCTTTTCCTCTTTCAGTGACATTTCCATCCCGGAATTAATTTTTCCCACAGTGGGACTGCAAAAATAAAAAAAAATAAAAAAGAATAGTTTCCCGCGTTTTGAGAATTGTCAGACTCGCTTTCTTGCTAAGAGTTAGATGAGAAGATTGTAGGTCTGTAGTTGTGAAGCTGGAGGCGATCAGCAGCAAACAGAGGCCTCTTAGCGCTCACTAACTTGCTAATGTGTTTGTTTAATCTGTGCACAGACATATAGCATGCTAACGGTTCCTAATTAGCACAAAACGCCAAGTGCAGGTAGCTGAAACAACACTTTGTTTGTACAGATGGTTTAATGTGTATTTCTTGATTAAAAACAACAGTTTACTTATTGGAAATACTGGCATGTGTATTCTTTTTGTAATACTTTGGAGACAGGCTAGCTGTTTCCCCTGCTTTCAGTCTTTATGAGAAGCTAAGCTAACTGTGTCCAGGCCTACAGACATGGTAGTGTAGCATTTCCATGGCATGAAAACCATTCCTTCTATAATATCTTTTAAAGTGCAATATCCTTGTCATTAACCACGTATGCACTCCTTCCTCTCACTGTAGTCTTCTTCATGCAGCAACTCTGCAAGCCAAGACTTTCCCCCCTTTTTATTTTTCACCCTCCTCCTATTCTCTGACGCAGCTCTTTCACTCGGCCTTGAGGGTAGATCCACTAAATTTAGCTCAGCAAAGAGGCAAAGGCACAGATGGGACTCTTCTCGTTAATCTCATTTGCAAGTCAAAATTGTTTCTCTGTTCCTCCCCTTGTGCTTTCCCCCTCCTCAGTCCTCCCTTACATCCAACTTGATTTTTGGTTTTCTTCTTCACTTTGTGGCGATTCAGCGCATGCTTCCTTGTCTGCCGCAGAGATGGCGATACAAAATGCCTGCAGCCAGATTAAAACGTAGCATTATTTAATGTAATTTACAGAAATGTAGTTCTAAAACTGACATTTGGACTAAATGCTTGTTGGGTATAACGTTTGGCATCCTGTCAGGACCCTGCTTGACCTGGTTGGGTGTGCATTGGGTGTAGTGGCACTGTCACCTCACAAGAGGGGCCGGGGTTTGATCCCCGATCCAGGGCGATCCTGGATCCTGTGGAGTTTGCACGTTCTTCCCGTGGCAGCGTGGGTTCTCCGGCTTCCTCCCAAAGACAGGCAGCTTAGGTTTAGCTTAGGTTTAGCTTAGCCGGCGACTTGTACAGGGTGAACCCTGCTTCCGCCCCATGTCAGCTGGGATCGGCTCCTTCACGCGATATACAAAGTCAATGGAGACCCATGAAGTGTTTACTTGTTTCCTCGGTTTCTATGCACTGCAAAAAGAAAACACAGGGAGAAGGTCATGAAACACCACTTCTGTTCTGTTTACAGTATACTAGTGTGTGTGTGTGTGTGTGTGTGTGTGTGTGTGTGTGTGTACGTGTTACAGTGAGGGAAAGGGAAGAGCACAAGCCTCAGTCAGAGCGTGATAAACACGGTCAGATGGGAGAGCAGGCAGACCCAACACTGGAGGCCACACACACACACACACACACATTACGATTGCCTCTCATTAAGAACGTCACCAGATGCTGGACAAACGCTTGATTACATTTGGATTAGACTATTAGTGTAACACAGGATTAGCAGACTGAGTTGCTGCCTCACAATGATCTCACTTACATCCCCAGACAAGCAGCGGCCATCACTGCTAGAGGAAGATTTGACCCCGAAAACACGTTTCTTATTGTTATGATTCTCTCGTGACTCATCAGATGCATTTTAGTGGTTTAAATGTGTGCATTGCAGGGTATCAATAGTCTGGGCTTTAGGTAACAAACACCCTTCTGGATCTTACATTTAAAACTGACATCAAGCAATTATTTTGCACAGACAAAAAAAGAAAAATCACAGAATGTGAAAATCCATCATAGAAGGAATACAAAAGTTATATTTCTCTACAAACAGTAACCTTATTAGTGCAGCCACCAGCCATTCATCACTTATGTCCTCTCCACCTGCATGTACAATACACAGCTGTATAACACTGCTGAATGCACACTTTTCTCTAAGGCTTACTGAAAGAATATCTAATAATAAAAACCCTAAGAATAGGTTGACCTAAAATCAGTTGTTTTTTGAATGAACGCTGGTTCACAGTCACTAACTCTCCTCCATCTCCATCCTTTTCTTCCTCTCCCAGCGAGCAGAGCATCTGCCAGGCCCGGGCCTCGGTCATGGTCTACGATGACACCAGCAAGAAGTGGGTGCCCATCAAGCCCGGACAGCAGGGATTCAGCCGCATCAACATCTACCACAACACTGCCAACAACACCTTCAGAGTGGTGGGCGTCAAGCTGCAGGACCAGCAGGTAACAAGCCGCGAGGTTAGCAGAGTACGGAGTACATCTAGACTTTACAACGTTAACTCAGCTGTTGTGGAAAAAACAAACTATTAAGGTTAAATTAACCTCTTCCTCCTCCCTCACAGGTGGTCATCAACTACTCCATAGTGAAGGGCCTCAAGTACAACCAGGCCACCCCGACCTTCCACCAGTGGCGGGACGCCAGGCAGGTCTATGGCCTCAACTTCGCCAGCAAGGAGGAGGCCACCACCTTCTCCAACGCCATGCTCTTCGCCCTCAACGTGCTCAGCGCTCAGGATGGAGGTGCGTTCCCCCTCAGTGTGTCGCACATGGGATAATACTTAGCCGGTTATGGATGATTTCCACACATATTACCTACCTGTCGCTCAGCTTCCTGTCTAGAGCATCAGCCGGTATTTATTGGCTTCTAGTGCTCACATATGGCCAATTCAGGAAGCAGATTACACTGAACACAGATTTGGAAAGGTTTGCAGATGAAATGCTTGGCAGGTGAACTGCATCAGAGCAGTAAAAATAAAACCTTTTTATATTCCGTTCACACATTTCCTTATGTTGTTTTTATGAATCCAGCCAAATATTCACATGGTACACGTCAAAGAAACTTGTCTTCACCTTCGTGCGTTCCTGGTTATAACACATTGTCCCCTTTAGTCATGCCACAGCATTTATTTATATATTTTTATATATATTTTAAAATAATTGTTATCTTATTTTATTTTTTTTAAAAATTAATTTTTTTATTTAATTGTAATTATTATTTTTTTATTTATTTTTAAAGCACACAAAATATGTAGGTTAATTAAAGCTTCATTGCAACACTAATCTAGTGTTACATATTACAATTGCACAGACTATTTGGATGTTATAATTAAACTAAACTAAGAGCCAATCAGCTCTTTGATCAGGCGACAGCCAGGCGTTTCCCATCATGCACTGGGTCTTGCAGCGCTGGCTCAATCTTGTGAGGTTATCATCGCCTCCGTGAGCAAGACGTCAAAACAAGTCCGGATCAGGTCGCACACAAATCCATGTTATTACTTCCAGCTGTGTTTTTCCTACAAGTCAAAACGTGGGGAAAAGAGACTTCCTTAAAAATGGTGGATACACATGCAAGAGAGCCAATCTCCTCCTGAGCTCTGTGTGTATATACGAGTGTGTGTGTCAAAAGGCAGCACACACACATTGATACAGAATGAGAGGCAGAGTGAGTATCCCAGCATGCAGCAGTGTGTCTCCCCCTGCAGTCCCCTCCAGCCCCTTAGTTTGAGTGAGTCATTGAGCAGACCTCCCCTGGGTCCCGGGCTGGAGAGCAGATCTTTTCATCAGCCTAATAACACGAGGACGGGGGAACAAAGAGGCTCGAGTAACAGCAGCCAACAGACTGGAAGCCTCCATGCTACCAGCAGTGTCTCCAATCTGTGTGTGTGTGTGTGTGTGTGTGTGTGTGTGTGTGTGTGTGTGTGTGTGTGTGTGTGTGTGTGTGTGTGTGTGTGTGTGTGTGTGTGTGTGTGTGTGTGTGTGTGTGTGTGTGTGTGTGTGTGTGTGTGTGTGTGTGTGTGTGTGAGAGACAGAAAGAGGCATTTCATTATAGTGTATTTTGAATGTGTGTGTGCTCGTGCCTCGTTAGGCACAGATGGGGATGTCTTGGGATTCTCCCTCCTCTCCAAGCAGGTGTGCCTGCCCCCTCTAGTGGCAAGAAGGTCACCGCCTGACCTTCGGCCATTGCTTTGTTCAGACAGTGTAAACACTGTAGATTGTGGCAGAAGTAATGAGAAATAAACAAATAAAATACCTGTGTTTGAGATTGTTCAGGGTTAGTCAGTTGGGTGTAAGACTCATGTCGAATTATGATTATTGTTTGGTGATCAAAAAGATGAAGACAAAATTAGGAGATTCCGGTTGGATGATTGTTTCGACAATTTCTGACAGTATTTTTTATCATTGTTTTATCATTTTTTGTATAATTTTTACATCTTTTGTCGAATAAACTAAACTAAAACTAAGTGAATAAATAAGTGCCCGTAACAGCTTCATCAATGGAAATAAGAATGTGTTGATTTTGATTGATTCTGTATTGTAGAGTACATCATTATTTGGCTAATTAAACAAATTTATGACGGATTAAGATTCAAAGCAGATTTTTATTTTTACTTTAGAAACAGTAGTTGACCATAATGTCACCACGAGGTCCATTTAGTAGATATTTTGGAGCTTTCAGTCATAACGCATGATCCTCCTCACCGGATTGCCCAGTTGTCAGACTTAAATGTTGAGATTTCCATTTTTTTTTGGACAGAAATCTGAAAACAATACTGATTGAT
This sequence comes from Cottus gobio, assembly GCA_023566465.1. Taxonomy (NCBI): domain Eukaryota; kingdom Metazoa; phylum Chordata; class Actinopteri; order Perciformes; family Cottidae; genus Cottus; species Cottus gobio. The sequence continues at coordinate 4,149,638 of CM042226.1, forward strand.
GGAGACTGAGTTTGGGGATAATCTTCAATTGCATCTTTAGCTGTAATTATGTGTTTCACTTTTTAACGAGGCTTCTGGAGCAGAGATGAATGTGGATCGGCTCGCTGTGTGTGTGTGTGTGTGTGTGTGTGTGTGTGTGTGTGTGTGTGTGTGGCATCAGGCAGCAGCGCAGCCCACAGACAAACCCGACCTTTTGAAACATTAACCAGAGATGCTCGCTGCGCTGCTGCTGCCCGCAGGTGTGGGTTACAAGAAGATGACAGATGATACTGTGGCTGGGAAGGGGAGGAAGGAAGGGAGGTGAGGAGAGAGGGAGAGAGGGAGAGAGAGGGAGGTGATGGAGGGGAGGAAGAGCAGCTAATGGCGAGAGATGGTCAGCGGGGAGTGGGTCTGTCAGTGCCTCTGTGTCTGCTACAGCCGGTTCCTCTTCTTCAGCATGTCATGTAGGTATAAAGCTCTCTGTGTGTGTGTGTGTGTGTGTGTGTGTGTGTGTGTGTGTGTGTGTGTGTGTGTGTGTGTGTGTGTGTGTGTGTGTGTGTGTGTGTGTGTGTGTGTGTGTGTGTGTGTGTGTGTGTGTTTATAGCTTATTAAAAGGTGAGGTGTCCATTCCTGAAAGTGTGTGACTTCCCCATGTTGTGTGTTGTGTACCACAGTGTTGGCTCTTTTCTCTGGTTGATGTTTAAAAACAGACACGATTAAAAGAGGAAAGGCTCATTTATTATTGAGATAAAGTAGAAAGAACTTTGCTGCTCTGACCTTTATGGCTTTGAGATATTTATCATTTATCATTATTGAGATATAAAATGACCCATATCATGAGGTAGCTCCAGCTGGAAAGGACTCAGCCTTGAGACCGTGGTAAGGGACACTAGTTGAGTAAAAGTTAATTTCCTGACAAATACATAAAGAAATGTTCTCTCCTCCTTTTTAATAATTCCTGTAAGTGGGAGAGCAACAATGCAACATGTTGCAGCAACAGTTGCACCCGTGTGTTTCCTGTAAGTTTGTTATATTGTTTATATTTTATTGTATATTAATCCCGAAACAGGGATTTAATTGACAGTTTTGATAATCAATCGAGCAGAAATGCCCTTCCAAATGCAACAGATGAAAAGTTCAATGTGCTAGCTTAGCTTAGTTTAGCTTAGCTTAGCTTAGCTTAGTTAAGCACAAAGACTGGAAGCAGCTCCACCAGCATCTACGTGTCTTAGAAAGGTCCACAGCCTTGTTGTGTGTCCTTGCGCTCATGTTGTGTAGTTTGTTTATAACGCAATGTTAACTTTCTGTATCATAAATTGTGTTTAACACAGTTTATTTTCTGCAATAATCTGCAATTTTCTGCAATAATCCTAAAAAAGTTAACCTTTTGTGAAGGGAGCCGGTGTGTCGCTAACTCACGAGTCAGAGAGACCAGCGGAGACTTCAGACCCCAAAAAATAAATTACGCATTGTTGTCCTACCTACATATGTAAAACTATTAAGAGGAAGAGGTCGGGCTCTTTGGAGGACACCGTTGTTTTTGTGTTGTACACATCGACACCGACTTTCCTTTATCAACCGACATGAAAGTCCTGAAAAGCAAAGTTTCTTCTCTATTCCCATAAACTATAAAACCAGAGAAAAGGCCTCTGCCAAAGCTGGAGTGTGATCATAAATCCTGAGCCTTTCCTCCCAAGTTGTGGTCTGCGGGAACGATGAAGATGAACATTGTCCCGGAGGAGTTCGTCAACGAGAAAAAGTTTTTTGTTGAAAGCCGCAGACTCGCTCTGATTCGATTGTCATCCCTGAGTTGAAGTCCTTTTGTCTCCATCTTATCGTGTCTTCAATTAATTACGTTCCCTATCTGGCTCCGCATCTGCAGATCTCACTTGCGGTGTTAAACGGATTACATCCGAGTGCCTTGTAGCTCAAAATCTCATCAGAAGCGAGAGGCGGGGACAGCTCCCTAAAGCGAGTCCCCAGATCTGTGATATTGAGCCTCGTCTCCTGGGTTTTATTTCCGTCAATAAACGGATTTCCCATCTTGCAACACAACGTTGCTCATTTTGACGACGGCCTTCGAGCGTTCATCAAAACCTTTCAGTGGTAGAAAGGGCTCCAAATGTCAAGCCAGATCAAGTTGTCTGTGACCTTTGACCCCACAGAGCAGCGGTTACAGAAGCTGTTTCCTCTCCTCCGGACCTAAAGGTGGCCGAACACACTGAACCTCGCTCTAAGGTTTCTAACCCTGAACCACAAGCGGCCCTTCATCACAGCTCGTGTGTGTTTGATGGGTATAATGTTCTCAGGCGGCATCATGTATTCTTAATGGCACGTTGTGGGTAACGGGAGTAAACACATGAGAGCGCACACACACACACACACACGTTGTATTATTGTCTGTCTGACTCCGACTGAACAAGTGGATGAACCAATTACCGAAAGTGAGGGATTAAAATGCTTTTCATTGCTCATTACCGGAGAAAGAGGACTTAATGATCGACTGTTTAAGTCGTTTGGTGGTTAATTGTCTTTTTGACTGCCACTAATTTCAATTAACGTTACACTGCTCGCTCGTAATGGATTATTAAGGTCAACTTCACTTTATCTGTGTTTCCTCTCTCTCTCTCTCTCTCTCTCTCTCTCTCTCTCTCTCTCTCTCTGCTTTCATCTTCAGGTCCAGCTGTCCAGCGCCATGTCCAGAATGGACCAACTTCAGATGAGATGGAAGTTCAGAGAGCGAGGTAAAGTTCATTTTACTGAAAAACCTAACAGTGAAATGTTAAACAATATTAAAAATATATTTAAAGCCCCTGAAAATGTGGCGTCAAATCTTAAAGGAATACCGTCTATTGGCAGAAATAGAATATGAAATGTATAAGTAAGTAAGAAATTATGAATTGTTGTGTTTACGTTGGTTTAGAATGAGCCGTTTATGTCTACAACCGGAGTCCTCCATGTTTCTACAGTAGCCCAGAAGGGACAATCCAAACACTGGCTCTTGATAGGGCTATTCACGGTTCTCTTACATGACAAGAAGTTGAGCCTCCTCTCTTTAGTGACCCTCCAAAAGACTCTCCGCTATATTTAGACATATGCCTGAGACTCATTTGTGTATTATTAATGCTCATAAGGAACATTGATTGTCTCCAAACCAGTGGATGAACTTTAGGTGGACTCCTAACAACTGTGATGGTTGAGATGATGGGAGAGGGTGTCAGAATGTCAGAATAAGAAGGACAGTAGGGAAGACAGCTGCCTTCAGTGACTTGTATTTCAACTCTCTCATCCCTCTCTAATTCCCTCTTATCTGCCGGCCCCCCAGGACTAAATCACACGGGTAACAGAGAGATTGAAAAAAAAGATTTTGTTTTTTCGAAAAGGGCTAAAACACTTTTGTTTTTTTTATACTGGCAGATTGAATAATCCAAAAATAATGGATGAGCAGTGTTGGAAATTATGCTTGAGGCAGTTTCCATGGCTCACTAAGCGGCCAGCATTTTCCTCCACACACTCAGACACAACTAGGTCTTTGTTGCATGCTTTTAAACCTCCTCCAGGTCTCTGCCTATTGGTTCATCCAAAAGCCAGAGCTTAAAGAGTACAAATATGACGGGAGGTGTACGGCTCCCTCTGATCCCATGTCTGCTCAACTGAACCTCTGGCACAAAAGGATTACGTCTGTAATTGTGAGGGGAGATTGTGTGCGGCAGCAGGGCAGTGTTGCTCAGCAGCTCTGTCACGTGGAGAAGGTCGCTGGCTCAGCACTTCCTGCTCTCCGGCACGCAGCTGGAAACATTCCACTTCCTCTCAATGAGTCTCCATTTCCTCTCTCTCTCTTTCTCTCTCTCTCTCTCTCTCCTGAGTCTTGACACCATAGTGCTTCTCACATCAAAGAGGAGGGATGTGAGGCGCGATGGGGTGGGTTGTGTGACGGGTGGAGATGATGGAGAGACGGCGCTGTGGGTTTGGACAGACGAGGAGAAGGACGTTTGCGTCACGCTGCAGGGGAACACTGTGAAGCACGAACACTTGAGCGGATGACTTAGTGTCATGTTAAGGATGCTCGGATCAAAGCTGCCGTCAGTGTGATGACAGCGTGGCTGTAAGAGAAGGAGACAGCGTGAGGGCCGGGTTCATGCTTGTGGATGCTGCTCAGTGAATGAAGCAAAAGAGGTTTTACTTCCAAGATTTAACAATAATCAGATCTTCCCAGCCTTGTTCTCGGGCTCTTTCATGTGAACGAGTGAATTTTATATCTTAAAGACTTAAATAAGGGATTTTCAAGTGTTTGTACTGGGATGTTTTTTTACCTCAACAAACTAAAAAAGTTAATCTATAGGAGAAAAAAAAAAATTTCACAAAATAGTGGAGTCATGGAGATAAAAATAATAAATCTGCTCTTAAAAAGCAACATTAGTTACTCCAAGACAAATTTGGGTTTGATTGCTGGGTGCTAAGCATGCAGGCTGTACTCAAAATATACTTTGTAGTTTATTTTTCTCATTTTATTCAACTTTGTTTTAGTTTTTTAGGGGGGGGGGGACTTTAATGTTTTGGTTCTTCTCACTTCGTTTCCAGCAGCTGTTTCAGAAAAAAAGCTCCTATAAACCCACCATACGTTACTTGATCAGTAAATAAATAAAGTAAATAGAAGTTAGAGAAAGTAATGACTATAACATTATTTAAAGCAGACTGATGACTGACGAAGGATGGTATTTTGTCTCCTATTTGTAGAAAAACTGCAGGAAAACTATTTGTGAAACTGTCATCCTTAATATATTTAGTGCCGTGTCCAACAGACCTGCAGTTATTACTGCGTGTGAAGCCATTCAAGGTTACTTCCCACTTTTATTTGGACCTGATGAAGTTTCTTATCGCAGCTTTAAGGCAGCAGTCGGCTGCACTGCTCCTGTAGGACGACAGAATCATGAATACGACGAAACATTTGTGATGCTTAGTGACCGGCAGTGTTTCCTCCTTGTGTCTTCAGGCAGATGATGGAGCAGCAGCAGCAAATGCAGGCGCACATGGAGCGGGAGCTTCGGTCGTCCAACTCAGGTACTGGGAAAGGTTTTAACAAATAGATAGCACCTTGAAAATTACATAGTTGATTACTTACATTATTTTTTCTGAAAATGTATGTTTTTTTTAAATCAAATTTGCATACATTTACAAGCCGGTTTCAAAATACAGAATTTTTTTTTTACAAGCTAATTTTGGAGAAATCTACAGACATATTGACAAAGTAGTAAAATAAACACCTAAATGTGTATTTTTCTTTTTTCTTTTCTTTCCAATAGTTTGAAAGAAAACAAGTTATCCAAGCAAAATAAGCCCAAAATAAAATAAAAAAGATCAGTGCATTAAAAACAATGATTTTGCCAATAGTGTCTCGCCGTAGAGAGCACATGTCAACTGAAGTGTAATGTACGTGTTTATAAAATATGCATTCATATAAACAGATCGAGTCTTCTCCATCTTCCCGTGTCACGCCTTGCCTCCAGGTTCTCCTTTCCAGGGCCACCCTGCTGTGCTCTCCGTGGCCCCCCCAGTAATACCTCCTCCAATGAACATGGGCGGCCCTCCTCCCCCTCCGCCACCGCCGGGACCTCCACCCCCTTCAGCGGGGGCACCCCCGCCTCCGCTCCCACCTCCGCTGCCCATGTGCGGAGGGAGTGAGGCGGACGAATCCCCCGTCCAGACGGGCCTCGCCGCCATGATCGCCGGGGCCAAACTGCGCCGTGTTCAAAGAGTGAGACTTTATCTTTGCGATATAGCCGGATTACCTCGTTCACTGTTTGCACACTTCAGAGAGTAACGCCACTCCTCTCCTTTCCCCAGCCCCAAGACGACAGCTCTTCAGGCGCCAAAAACGATGCCAACCGCTCAAGTGGAGGAAGCGGAGGGCTGATGGAGGAGATGAACGCTCTGTTGGCACGAAGGTCAGAGCAATGAGTGGAGAAAACCACAGAAACAATTTGGCATCCACATCCTGCTGCTAAATTAGGTGTAATTGGTCACGGCAGCCTTTAATCAACGGGGCGGTTCAGGATCCGTTAGTGATCATTATTATTATCGCACTCTTCAAAACTGTTGACATTGGATGAAATGCTCTCTTCTTACTTGAGGCTTCTTCTTTCTCCCCAGAAGGAAAGCAGCCTCAGAGAGGCCCGAGGACAGCCAAAATGTGAGTGAACGGGGAATAAAACACAGCGATGTTTGCAAATCATGAAGCTCGTGTTCACTCTGTGATTTACAAAAGATAATTGGGATGATGATTGAGGCAGAGTCAGTTAGGGGGGGGGATGTTTTCTATGTGATGAAAACAAATCACGGCAATGAGGAAAACACGAACCAGCAAAAGATGAAGGGAAGGATGATTAAAGAACCCGATGTTGATGATATGTATTAATAAATGAATTAATCCTTGTGTCTTCCTTCAGGACGACCCAAATTCTCCGTCACCGAGCACCCGGAGTGGACAGAATTCCACAGGTGGGGGAAGCGCTGTGTTTTGTGTATTTCTCATGGTTTAGGGCATCTTGTTTAGTCTCAGAAGAAGTCAAAGATAATGTAAAAGAAACGTACAGCAGACACAGAGAAACACATCAGATGAATAAAAGATGCTTGTCATTAGACGATAGGGTTCATGATGCCTCTTGATACAATTAAAAAGTTTCCTTAAAAATGACTCAAAGACAAGAGGTAATAGAAAATGAAACAGAGAAGAATACATTATATTTAATATGAATGTCAGTAATTCCCGGTCGTTCCTGTCGTCTAGATGGAGCTAAGAAGCCGTGGGACCGAGCTAACTCTGCAGACAGGTCGATGGTTTCAAGGTGAGAGCTGGAAGCAGCTTTGGACGTGTCTGTGAGGCAGAAGAACAGCAGTGAATCTGACAGTGATTTATTTGATGTGTTTTATCATGCAGGGTACGGCCCGCTGGGGGTGGCAGTGACACAGACTCGCAAGACCTTGATAGAATGAAACAGGTAAAGAAAACACACCGAAATAACTGCACACTGTCCAAGAATCATTTGTTTTCCGAAAAGTTGAACTGCATTCTTCTTATCACTTCCTGTGTACAAAGGTTTCTACGGTAAATAAAGAAACGTGTGACGAGCACTCATTGATCTGTTTGCTTCATTAGGAAATCTTGGAAGAGGTGTTTCGTGAATTGCACAAAGTGAAGGATGAAATCATCGATGGTATGTTTCATTTTCTCTTGAAATAAAAATGAATCAACATTTAGGAACAGTGTCTCTCCCCTGTATTCAATTGGAAATCTGACAAGTTGGATGATGATAGTTTGGTAGTTATGCAGAGTTGTGACCACTAGGTTGCACTAGAGTCGAAGAAACCTTAACATGGAACCTTAATACCTTCTTTTTTTCTGTTGTTTACTTGACGCATCTATTCACAAAGTTGCACTATATTCTTCCAGTTTTCTCCCACATATTTTATGGAGGGTACTTTGTAAACATATTTATGTGATTCTGGTGTACAGAATAAAGAATGAATGATTTAGCACAAAGTAAGCTGAGATAACTTTATATTCTCATTTGTGGATCGAGTTTAAAAAACTCTTGATCCTACATTCTCCATAATGCAATTGGATAGTGTCTTCAAGCCCAATTGAGCCCTTGAACTCTGACTGGCCAATCACAGCGTAGCATCCAACTCTGACCAGGGTGTGATTTACTTTCAATCAGAAGGTCGGTGGTTCGATCCCCGGCTCCGGCAGTCTGCGTCGTTGTGTCCTTGAGCAAGACACTTAACCCTTAGTTGCTCCCCGGGCGCTTCACGAAGCTGCCCACTGCTCCTTAATACTAAGGATGGGTTAAATGCAGAGAATAAATTCCATGTGATTGTGTAAAAACACACATGGCCAATAAAGCTGAAATTTAAAAAAAAAAATAAAAAATTTAAACTTTGGGAATATCAGCCCAGAAATAGAGATGTTCTACAAATATACAAAAGCACTGCTTTGTCAACCTAACGTTGTCCCTCGTTTTCTCTCTTTCGCTTCCAGCCATTAGACATGAACTCAGTCGAATTAGCACTACATAATCTTTCAGAGCCACTCCCCCGACATGAACCACCTTTTTGAACCATTGCCCCCTGCAGCAGCCGCTGTGGCCCTGAGAAGAGGAGGAGGAGGAGGAGGAAGAGGAAGAGAGAAGTCAGGAACGGAGGCCCAAACTGTGACATCTACTCATCCTGTTCAGCTGTGGTGTTGAAGCAACGCGGCAACGTTGCTGTAACGCCTGCAACCTGTCTGTGTAACTTTTGGTTTGTTTGTTTGGACGTGAATGGGGCTCACTCTCGCACTGATTCCTCCGATTTCATCACATGTTCTGTTTCTGTTTGTTCGCCCAGTTCGCCGTCTGTCCTCTGCCTGAAGAAAAATGGATAAAATTCATATGGTTTTATTTGCTTTTTTTTTTCACAAGATTGTTCAAAACTCTTTATTATTATTATTGTTATTGCTATCATTTTCATTATTATTACTATCATTTTTATGATTGTCAATGTAATGTTGATATGAATAGTAGTAGTGTAGTGAGTACATTGGTAATAATGAGGAAATGATCATGAGAATATGATAGTAATGATAATGTTAATAATTATAATTGCACATCATTTTATGTCAGCCTTTTTTATTTTATATTGTTTGTTTTTGCTTTAGATGCAAGCACATCCTCCAAAAGTAATTATCATCATTTAACCTGGAACATTTTTTTAAAGGTTTTTTATCCCTTTCTCCAACACAGCTGTGTGTGGAACAACAGCAGAAAAAGAAAAACAGGCTCCGACCTGAAACCGAGGGTGGAATAAACTTCTTTGGATATTGCAATCTTATAAACAAAAAAATAAATAAATAATACACCAGAGTATTTGTGATCATGTTGTTAATAAAATGTTTATTGGCTGCAAGGATATGGTGAAGTATTTTTTATTTTATTCTCTCCTTTTAATACAAAGTGCTTCCTGGTTGACAAAAAAAAGAAACGCACTAACTTTAAAAATGAATTCAAATAAAACTGTGAACAATGTCTTATTAATGAGGCTGTCTTGTTCCTTGTGTTTCTTCTGCTGCTATTTTGGTGCCTGTCTGGTGATGTTGTCTGTCTCCATTTTTTTTTATAACACAAAAACATGTGCTTATTGAATAGGTGCCATAAATTCCAGCTGGTGCAGCACAGAGAAGTGTGAAACATCTGAGCGGTTTCGGTGCAACCTCATTGTGTCATGCAAGTGTTGTGCACAATGAAGGATGCTGTTAAAGTGTCCTGCAAATGTATTTGCTCAATAGATTCAAAAGATAAACCCAGATAATCAATTCATGTATTGATTTATTTATTTACTGGGTGCTCATGAAAGTGTGGAATTAATTATAACACAAATTCATGAATTCAACCATATGGAGCGTGGTGTGTTCCTGGTTTTGAACTTTTTTATTTTATTTTTGAATTGATACAATTTACACAACATGCAGCAATGGCAGAATGTGTCAGTTGAGGTCACAGAAATTATAATGTAACCGTAGAATGCACTTATTGTAAGTCGCTTTGGATAAAAGCGTCAGCTAAATGAAATGTAATGTAATGTAATAATGAAAGTTGAAAATCCTCATGAATTAAATTAAAACCATCTTGCAGGTTTCCAGTAGTGCTGGACTATCAAAAAAATATTAATAAAATTGGTCAAGACTAACCAAAAAAACAACAACTATGAATCAACTCATAGTGGCCATTTGTCCAAAAACTCTAATCTAACTACAGATCAAAAGGCCCCTGACACACCGTGGGTTTGTGGTTTATGCAGGCAAACAAGTTCCTTGTCCATCCAGGATTCTGTGTTTCTCATGATGTATTTAACAAAACAAAACAAGCAAGCAAATGAAAGAACAAAGACAATTAAATTGCTGCCAGGTAAAAAAAAAAAACTATAGGCTGGTCCTGTACCTTCCTACTCATATATATAACCGCAGATGTTGACAGTTTTACACAATACATAAACAAACAAACCCAAAAACTATAATAAACAACAACAAAAATATTAAACTAAACGAGTGACTATCAAAAGAAACTCTAAATATATCAAAAAATGGAACCTAAATCAGAAAACATCTAGAATAATTAAACAATACTATGTGTGAATAACATAACTAAATACTAGCTCCTACGCAATCCATAAATATTGTATTTAAAAGACCAAACTTTTCTGTGTATGCTAAGCTTGCTTCCCCAATTTCATCTCAATCAAGTTGAATAAGCAACTTTTACTGAAAAGATTTGGGATCTTGTCATGTGTGACAAAATTCAGAAAAAGTAAAACATAATTTAGACAAATAAAGCTTATCAGATGTTCACTGCATTAACTATAGTTATGTAATGTTCCTCCTAAATCATATGTTTTAAAAAAAAGATGTTCAAATGAGTGCTTGTGGGACAAAAACATCAAAACCTCATGTCAACAAAGTTTCTCAGAAAAAACACCAGCAGCACTTTTGACGAGTTTTCGCTGGGTTCACCAACGTCTCGCGATGTTTCCGTGTCGGAGAGCGTAGTGACAACGAGAACGAGAACTGGCGTGGGACTGAGCGAAGAGAGTTGTTATCGAGGAAGAGGGAGAACAGACAGAGGCAGGAGCAGAGCCGGGGGTGTGTATGTGTGTGAGAGAGAGAGTGTGTTTGAGTGAGTTTGTGGGGTCCCCCAAAATAAGGAGCACAAAACGGCGTGAATGAAAGAGGCAAGCTGGCGGACTTCAATATGGCATCCGGAGACACGCTGTACATCGAGACAGACGGCTCGGAGATGCCGGCCGAGATCGTGGAGCTTCACGAGATAGAGGTGGAAACGATACCCGTGGAGACCATCGAGACCACGGTGGTCGGTGGGGACGACGAGGACGACGAAGACGACGATGAAGACGACGACGATGAAGACGACGACGACGACGGGCAGCCCATGATCGCGCTCCAGCCGCTGGTCACGGACGACCCCAACTCGATCCACCACCACCACCACCATCACCACCACCAGGAGGTGATCCTGGTCCAGACCCGGGAGGAGGTGGTCGGCGGGGATGACTCGGACATGCACACAGACGGCGGTAGCGGGTTCGAGGACCAGATCCTCATCCCGGTGCCGGCCCCGGGGGTGGAGGACGAGTACATCGAACAGACTCTGGTGACCGTGGCGGGGAAAAGCTCCGTGGGTCGAATGAGACGCGCGGGCGGCACCGGGGGCAAGAAAGCGGGCAAAAAGAGCTATTTGAGCGGCTCGGAGGCCGGCGGGAGGAAATGGGAACAGAAGCAGGTGCAGATAAAGACACTGGAGGGAGAGTTTTCTGTTACAATGTGGGCATCGGGTAAGTAAACGTTATTAGCCGTGACACGAGGCCTCGTTGCAGGGCGTTGTCCTGCTGCACCAGACTAGTTCCTGGAGCGGTGCGACGCACTGCCGTGAACGGCGACGATTGACGCGAATTCTCGCTACAAAACACCACCGTGTCGTATGGAAATGTTTTTGTTTTGAAGGGAGGCCATGTTTTAAGTGTTGCTGGGCGCCGCCATATTCCCCGAGACTAGTAAGTATGGCGGCGGCCCCCGAAAAAATGGCGATAGTCGCGGCCAGGCAGAGATGGCGGCGGTGCGAGGGGGGGAGGGGAGGCGGGGGGAGTAGACAGACAGCTGGGCTTTTTTTTGGCGCGCGCACGTGCGTACCCAACTGCCGGATGGTCGTGTACGTACGCGTGAAGGTTTTTAACGTGCGTGGGACTGTGGCGGTAATGATCCGGAGGATCGTTTCAGCGGCTCGGCTCCGGGTTGTTCGCCGGGCAGCGGAGCCTCCGCGCCGGGCTGACTGCTGCCTCCGCGCCGATACTGCGCGTGACACCGGCCAGGTGTCAGCCGTCAGTTTAGGAGGTTTCACGGGGTCAACAACCAGGTGTGGAGAAAACTCTGATGTATTACTTTGTTTTGGGTTTTTAAATTAGTTTACGTGCTCGCTTGATTCACACACTATACATTTTATGTGCAATTAAGGTTTTAGATTAATGTGCACAACTTATTCTGATATTTTCCGTACTACGCGTGTATGTGTGTGTATGTATATATATATATGTATATGTGCATATATAATATATATGTGTGTGTGTGTATATATGTGTATGTGTGTGTGTGTGTATATATGTGTGTGTGTGTGTGTGTATATATGTGTATATGTGTGTGTGTGTATATGTATGTGTGTGTGTTTATATATATGTGTGTGTGTGTATATATATATGTATATGTGTGTGTGTATATATATCTATATATGTGTGTGTGTATATATATCTATATATGTGTGTGTGTATATATATCTATATATGTGTGTGTGTATATATATCTATATATGTGTGTGTATATATATCTATATACGTGTGTATATATATCTATATATGTATGTATATATATATATGTGTATATATCTATATATGTGTATATATCTATATATGTGTAAATATATATATATATGTGTAAATATATATATACATATTTATTTTTCTTTTAGCAACATTTTTACATGTATACAGTATAGTTTGCAAAGTAAAAATGTGCAAAAATACTGTGCATTGTGGAGTGAACGTTGACTAGATTAGACTGGAGATGTGTCGTTTTTATGCAACAATAATCAGACTCAGAACTGTTTGACTACGTTACACAAACCAGGAATTTGACTTTGTAAAAGGTGCATTAAAAAAGTGCAATAACACAAGACACAATTTAAAAGGTGACTCCAGGTGTGTTTGCCCTCCCTCAGGCTTGTTGCTAGGGAACCAGCGTGGTGTTATCGGTTCAGTCTCTGTAATGTATTCCTAGATGACAATAAAGACATCGACCATGAGTCGGTGGTGGAGGAGCAGATCGTCGGGGAGAACTCCCCTCCGGACTACTCGGAGTACATGACGGGGAAGAAGCTGCCCCCTGGTGGTATCCCGGGGATCGACCTGTCGGACCCCAAACAGTTGGCCGAGTTCGCCAGGTGAGTGTGTGTGTGTGTGTGTCTCTCACTTTCTCTGCATCCCTCGTTCACAAATATCTGACACAATTATCAGATATTATGTTTGGAGTCCGTCATCCAAGAAGAAGAAAAGCATGTAAAACTTTTTTTGTTGTTGGAATTTTGCTTATTTTTTATTTGTCACAAATCACACAATATGTGCAGTTGAATGCAGAATACAATATATTATGATGGTTGGAATAAAACGACGATTGGATATAATGAAAATATAATTCTAGTACAAACATGAATGAGGGAACGGGTCAAAAAATGCAAAGTTGGAGGCGTTTTTGTCTGTCTGCAGATATTAATTCATGTAGTAAGCTGTGTGTATCGTATTTATTAAGGAGTATACTGTTGTTAATTGGCTGAAGTAGACCAGAAGAAAGTATTGTGTGTGTGTGTGTGTGTGTTTTTTTCCATCGCTTATTATTCGTTCCAGTTTTGTTGTCAGCTTGTGAAATGTCAGCCGCACGGATAGCAGGCTCGTTATATGAAGAGACCAGAGAATGTCTATAGTGAGTGGGCATAATCATGAAATAATAATATACCATAATACCCGTACAGCCTTTTGTGCGTCAACATGTTGACATCTCGAAGTTGAAATGTCATGTGAGGATGTTTCCACTGTCGCTTTGTGCTGGTTATTGATTAACCAAAACAAATCAACATTCAAACTGGACTGGAAGATAACGCTTGTGTAAAAACAGGAAAGACTTTGCAACATGTCTGTTTTTGTTTGTTTAAAATCCAAATCGTGTATATACATTTTTTTTTTTTTTTTACTTTTCCTAAATCAGGATGAAGCCCAGGAAAGTCAAAGAGGACGATGCTCCCCGGACGATAGCGTGCCCCCATAAAGTGAGTCTAAATCCTCCCCACAGCGAGAAAAATAGAGCTGATGGTTCCTGATGGGTTTAATAGTCTGACAGTGTTGCTTTCTGGGTAATTGAACATTCCTGTAAAGGTTATTTAAAAGTGAAGAAAGCACTGAAGTGTATTGATTTCCATGTACTTACAAGAGCAATCAAACCGTATCTGAACTCTACATGTTTAGCTAATATAAAGGGTTATTCCCTGTTTGAGTGGGAAGAGGTTCCAATAGACGGGAATGCACTTCTTTTCAGGATTAAATTAAACAAAATGCCTTTTTTTGCACCGCTAACGCTGTCCTGTACGTCTCTTTTCGTCCTCCAGGGCTGCACAAAGATGTTCAGGGACAACTCGGCCATGAGGAAGCACCTCCACACCCACGGGCCTCGCGTGCACGTCTGCGCCGAGTGCGGCAAGGCGTTCGTCGAGAGCTCCAAACTCAAACGTCACCAACTCGTTCACACGGGGGAGAAACCCTTCCAGGTTGGCATCTGGACTAACTTCACCCACTTACATCCCCCTCACTTGCACTATTTTTTTTACATTTTAAGCGCATAAGCCCATCACAGTTTTAGGTCTAATTCAAGCGAAGGAGAATGGGATAATACGTGATGTCACCTATCACGTACCAGCGGTGTGTGAGTCTTCACCGGCCTCACGGTGACGGTCCACATGTCGACACTTCTAAATGTGTTGCATCCTCACCTTCCACGTGAATGAATATAAGTAGTCAGATCAATCTCAACTCTCTTTTAATGTAAAAAGTGTTTTCAAAAACCATCATATGATATAAAAAGCTGCGTCTTTTCAAAATGCCAGTATCAGTGTTAGCCACCTCCAGTACAAACACATCACAATAAGCTGAAAATACACCAGGTAAGAGTAGAAGTACAACACTTTCGGTGGGGTTTGGTCGTAACTATATGACTCCTGACATTTCAATCACATTTGTATGTTTTCGCTGGTAATTTTTTAACGTGAGCCTTTGCGGTTGGTTTTTGCCGACCGTGATCCTCAACGTTTACATCTGATGAAGCTACCGTTAGCTTCATGAGTTGGCACATAACTTGTAATATTTGGGACAATATAGGCGGGGAAACACTACACTGTGAAGGTGCTTTTTTTTTTTAATATATACACAACCTGTGAAACACAAAGTACTTTGTTTATAATCTAAAGCGAGTTAGTCGGACATTTTAATGCTTTCGGCTTCCAGAAGAGCAGCTAAACACACCTTTTTAAAGTCTTGTTTCTTTTGGTTTTTGGGAATATAAAAACACAAAACGTCCAAACTCTTGAAATGCAGAGTGTCTTTCCTACGACTCCGCTTCCCCGTCTCTCGAGGGAAGAAAGCCTGACGGGCCCTCTGTTGCTCAGCTGTGATTGGACGATCCCCGTTTGGGGCGGAGGTGTAACAAATAGTCAAATTAAGCCCTTTTAATTGGATGTCACGCACTGTATGATTCAGCGACTGACGCCCTCCTTGCTCCCCGTTTCTCTTAGTGTACCTTCGAAGGCTGCGGGAAGCGGTTCTCTCTGGACTTCAACCTGCGCACACACGTGCGGATCCACACCGGCGACCGGCCGTACGTCTGCCCGTTCGACGGCTGCAATAAGAAGTTCGCGCAGTCGACCAACCTCAAGTCTCACATCCTCACACACGCCAAAGCCAAAAATAACCAATGAGAACCCATCCACCAGCGTCGAGACACACGAAGAAGAAGAAGCATCCCAGCGGCACACCTGAAACCGGAATGAAAACCTTGAGACTTATTGATTTATATGGGAAAAATCTGACGTAAAGACTTAAAAAAACACTGAAATTCAGCTAGTTTTCCTGCGTCCCCTTTCTTCTGCTGTCACTTTGGATGAGGAACACAGTGACTACTCCCCGAAGCCCCGGCCAACACAGTCCCCGGTCCTCCAGTGGCACTCGGCTGCCAGAAGATGGAACTCATGGACAAACATCAGAGACCTATTTTTACCAGAGCGAGCAGAGAAGCAGCAGCAGCAGCCTATTAGTATTTTTTATTTCCTCACATGGCTTTTATTTTCAACAAGCGTGCATATTGTACACTTGTCTCAGGCTATGTTTAGTAAAATTGTGATTTATATTTCTTTTACCCCCCCTCCCTCGTGCATTATGAGATCGTACCGCTGATGCAAAAAAAAAAAGAGCCGTTTCACACGTATGAGGAGGTTAAAAACAGCTGTATGTTTGCATTTCCACACCCTCTTTGGTTGTATTTTTCTCTAACCACAAAATAACCGTGTATACTTGTATTGTATGGCTGTATTGAAATTACGTAGACATAGATAGAGGTGTGATTTAAAGTGTTAACCAATTAAACTTTTAGTCATGAGTTGCTTTCTATTTTCTATGAACTGTCTTTACACAGAAGAATGAGTAAAATAATGTTACTCGGAGCGAGTCTCGGTTAAATTATCCGGAGCGTACATTGAATCGACTGCGAGACCATCACTTCTTTTGTTGTTTTTGTTAGAATGTAATGTACAGACGTCAACCATTAACTTCCTTTTGTTGATATTTACACACATGTATCTCAACTGCCCACAATAAAATGGCTCATTCCAACCCTGTTAAAATATACCAAAGCTTTTATTAAGTGCATCTTCTTGATTGATTTGCTCGTTCTTATCGTACACCGTCTAAAATAAATGTTTTGTCACGTTTTTTAATGCAATATTAGGTTCATCCTCTGAAGCTGAAACAATAAGTTGATTAAAAACAATTAGTTGATGAAGAAATCTTTTTAAAAATGCATTTATTTCCCTTGTTACATGTTGTTTTGCAGATTATAATTCCACATTAAAAGAGAAAATCTCATCATTATTATGGTTTAATATGCCCAGTATATAAAGCCGTTAAAAGTTATCTCCCCCTCCAGCAGGTCAGCTGCAACATTAAAGGACTGCTGACAATGCATCAGTGCTAATTATCCCATAATTTAGTAATATAACACAGACGGGGGACATTCTGCTCAATGAGGGCTTTTATTTTTAATACTTGCTAAAACATGCACTTTTACCTCAGTGTGTTTTATGTTTTTATGCGGCTTGTATTGGAGAGCATTTATAGTTTTGATATAAGCAATGATGCAATCAATAGATGTCATGATGCGTCTTTGTTCTTCAAGACCAGTAACATTAATATTCACATCACACAGAGGCTACGGTCTAAAAACTAGAAACGATGCATTATCGCTATATTCAAGGGCTAACAATGACGATTAATCTGACTGATCATTTTCTCATATAATCAATTATTTGATCTCTGAATAGAAACAGTAAGAATGTCCATCACAAGCGTGTTGTGTTTGTCCGTTCAATGTTCTGAAATCAGTCAATGTTTCACTTTTCTTTTTGCTTAAATATAACTTGAGCTTCACAAAATCCCCCGTTGTCTCAGTTCTTTGATTAGTAAACACACCACATGCATGTAAAAAGTGTATTTTTATATTTATATATATATTTATATATATTAATAGCCCTCTTCCTTCATATTTAACTCAAGATAACTGACTTTCTCAAAGCTGCATCAGCTCGGTGGGATTTCCTTCCTTCCTTCTCCGGTCTAAACTTGCAGTTTTTGACTTTCCACATAAGTCCATTCCCTTTTCTGCTCCGCCAGCAGGATTAGCACAACTGTCGACCTCAGCGTCCTGCCAAGATCTTGCTCTTTGGCCTAATCCTGGTCCCTGGTCCTCCCACTGCAGACCGCAGACCCCAGACCAGCTCCTACTGCCCCCTTCTGGTGCTAACCAGCAGTGCCCCGGTGGTGGTGCTATCCATGGTGCTGATCCCAGAGGGGTGGATACAGCTATGTCATCAAGCCTCTCTCTTTCTCTCTCTGTGTGTGTGTGTGTGTGTGTGTGAGAGGTTTATGTTTGAAGAGTTCTCTCTTGAGTCCTTGCTTGCTGTCTGTCACGTTAATGATCCAAGAGGAAAAACAAAAGGGAGCTGTGTTGCTTTGTGTTTTTGGTGAGGAAATACATTGATTTAGCTGCAGCTCATTCTTCATGTCTTATTGGCTTTTTTATTTTTTTTAAAATGTGCTGCTTGAGATTCAGATCCTGGGGCTCTTTTCCTCTACCTGAGACCAACGCAGTCATCGTATATGTAAAGGTTGACTCAGCCACGATTCCGCTTGAGAGTCTCCGTCTTTTATTTATTTGTATATACTAAGGGAGCCTTTATCCACGGGATTGGTTGTTTTGATTGACAAAGGCATGGGAGAGTAAATGTGCTACTTGTTATGCAGCTGAAGTCTGTCAAGCCTCCAACACCTGCTCTCTTTCAGATGCTTATTTCATTATGGCTTCTCTCTCCCAGGAGTCAAGGAACTTGTTTTGTTTTTCTTGTCTTCCTGTTTTTAATTCTGTGCTGCGTGTTTACCAAGTTGTTATTCCCTTTTTTTCTGTCTCGCGCTCGCTCTGCTTCGGTAAAATCAGAGCTTATTTGCAGCCGAAAGTGTGTTCGCACCTACAATCTCAACGCCTGGATTTTCTTTCATTAGTTTCTCTCCCTCCCTCTCTCTCTCTCTCTTTTTCTTTCTCTCTCTCAAGCAAACAACGGCAGCAGCATAGCGGGCGGCCTCGGCAGTGAGTTCTAAACCCCTTCATCATGTGAGTGGAGACTAAATCAGGAAATCCTCACAGATCCACCCTCAGCCCTCGTGTGCTTTATTATTTATTTTACCTTTTCTTAATAACACGACTGCCGAGGATCTTTCTCTCACTTGTGCTGGTTTTCATTCTCGATGTAAATAAATCTGGAGGCGCACGGCCACCAGTGCAAAGATTAAATTGCATAAACTCTCCTTATAGACAGAGTGAACTCCATTCTGCGAATATGAAATTGCACAAAAAGGACATCTTTGTAGATTCCTCTACATCCTTGGTGACATAGTCTGTTATGTTGAACTCCTCCATCTCTCCGTCACACGGCCAATTTGAAAAGCATGCAGAACAAAATATAACTCAATGCTTTCCAATCTGCAGCCCTGTAAGTTAAATCTGTTCTAGACTCGTTTAAATCTCTTGAAGTGCCTGGTTTTTTTTTTTTTTTTTTGCAGTGGGCACATCGAGAGATGCTATTTCCAAGCAGAAAATATGTTGCCAAGGTAACAGAGAGAGTGAGAGTATGTGTGTGAGAGAGAGAGAGAGAGAGAGAGAGAGAGAGAGAGAGAGAGAGAGAGAGAGAGAGAGAGAGAGAGAGAGAGGCTGAGATACCCCCTGAATACCAGGACGTGGAGCACAACGCTCCGCCCTGGCAGCATCGCAGCGTCGACTCTCGGCACCGTTGAACATCTGCAGGCCGACTTTGAGCGCTTTAAATGTCAAAACATTGCATTTTTATTTGTGTCTTATTTGTCGAGGTGTCACAGCAGAGAACAGCAGAGGTTGTAATATATCTCCCTGCATCGCAGCCTCTTTTTCACCTCTGTTCTCCTTATCAGAGCTCTCTCTCTCTCTCTCTCTCTGTCTCTACCTATATATAGACTGCCTTTCCTTCTTTCCTCCGATTCAGTTTCTCAAACTCCATCTATCTACACCGGTCTCCTCTCTTCTCCTCTCTCATCCTCTCATCTTCTCTCTCTCTCTGTCGAATTCGCTTCATTAGGACGGCTGTAATTAACGGCACTGTTGCCAAAGTGAGTTGCACATGTTGTACAATCTAAGTGTGATGGCTCAGAATGGGAATGAATACAACAAATGTTCTGCACGTTACAATATTCTATCAAATATACACAATAATCACCATAAAATCATTAATGGATTCATTCTTAAGGTCATTTATCATCAAAACTTTGCTGCTTTTCTCTGTTTTATATAATTATAAATAATATATAGAAATATATTTTATATTTTGGGCATTTTTAAAAAGCTTCTTATTCATGCATCAGTATTAACAATAGTATTATGTTATACTGTTTATAATCATTTTACAGTCAAAGGGGTTTCTGCCGAACAAGTACTACTACATCGCTCTGCTTGTATTTGTGTATTAGTATCATGTTGAATGCGAGACATTTACTTCTAACATAGTACTTCTACATTGTAGTATTTCTATTTTAAACTAAGTGAAGGATTGAAATACTTCCTTCCCCATTATCAACAGGTTAATCACCAATGAAAATAATCATCAGTTGCAGCCCTAAAATATCGTACATTATAATAATGAGAGGGCTTTGAAGTCTAAGTGTGTCGAGTTCTTGGGAGTTTTAATTTGGTAAAGAGCTTCTCCTGCGTCTATACAGGCTGCAGTGAAGTCATGCTCCTCAGCCGCTATGCATATACAACATACTACCAGACTATTTAGTACGCCAGAAAAATGATTTGGTATGTCCAAATATTTAGTTGGTCAAATATATGAGACGTCCTACTGCATCAGATTTCAGTTTGCAAGCCAGCATGTTGTTCTGATACTAAATAAACTTCATAAAAGAAGTGGATGTACTCACAGTGACGTCACCCATTGGCCGTCGCCATCTTGGTTTCCTTTGCAACCAGAAGTGACACAAAAGGGCGGAGCTAAGTCCAAAACTTAATAAGGCTATTTTACTCTAAATGGGACAATCATTTACTAAATGAACATCAGGTTGTATTGAAGAAGACTTGAAACTATAGCGATTGAGACCATAAACTCATGTTTACAACATTAACTGTCAAGAGTCACTATATAAGTAATTTTCCATAGAGGATTTTCTGCAGAGGATTGCGGGTCAGAATATGCTCGCTTGCAAACGGCAAGATGCGACCGGATGCATCAGGACATCCTTGTATTTTTTGTCATATTGCATTTGACATGCTATGTATTGGGACATACTAAACACATTGTCCAGGTGTCCTCCAGTCTGGCCAAGATGTGATCACTCACTTTGTATTTAGACATTTTGAGTGCTAAATAAACAGCTGGTGGACTGTTTGGTCCAGATTGTGTGAGGGTTGCACTGCCCTGTCTCTCACGATAGTCTCCCCCTTCCCCCCTCTGCCCCCCATCCGGCACCAGCAGTCAATCACAAATCGACCTTTACTTGATTAACGCCTCATTTCGGGACCCTCGTCACGTCCCCCGCTTCGTCGCGCACGGTCACAGAAGGTTGAACTCTCTTCAAACTGTACGACCGGCCTGCAGGTTCAGCTCTGCAGCGCGCGGATCGCAGGCAGATCAAGAGACCTTCAAAGCTCTGTTTATGAAGAGCTACCTGACATTATCAATTGTACCCGCAGTGGCCGGTGACAGCTGATCAAACGGTAGCTGTGGGGGAGGGGGCCACGGCACCGCTGCTCTCGGCCCATATCCCCCAGTGTGTGTGTGTTAGCGTGTGCGCTTTGTGTGCCCAATTAGCGTTGAATTCAAGTTAAATGTGGCGCCGTGGTTTGATATCTCAACTCAGCACGCGCCCTCAGATGAGATCACAGTGAGCAATAAATAAGATCAGCGCAGAGAAACACAGCCGATTCATGATCCTGGTGTGAGCTGGTTACAGAATCCCCGAGGCCATGCAGATTTCTCTCTCTCTCTCTCTCTCTCTCTCTCTCTGCAGAAATGATCCAGCACATGCACGCGGTAAGATGCAACGGTTTGGAGCACTTCTCCGATGGGCGAGCGAGATAACGTGGCCCGCGACCTCTCGGCGGCCTCCTGTCCTCCATTACCAGAAGCCTGAAGCGATAACAAGATTAGCATAAGCACTTTTAGTAAGTCACAGTGAATGGGAGCCTTAAAGAGGCTTAAACTGTCCTCCCCCCTCCCCCCACCACCCCTCTTCACCAGCAGCTGATAGATAGTTGGGAGCTGGCTGACACGTTTGCTTGCTCCACTGCTCTCTCAGAGATCTCAGACGCCGGCGAATCAATGGGAGATCCATCATTGGGGGGGGGGGGGGGGGGGGGGGGGGGGGGGCGCTCGGTGTACAGACGGAGCAAATCACCTCTATAAGCGATAGCGGCTATCAGGCAAATTGGCAGAAAATGGTTCCTAATGGTGCCTGGTATGACTGGTGTAAACTGCAGCCAGCCTCTTTGTCGTCCATCACCCTGGAGCATATGTAAGTGAAGGAGGGGCGGCGGCATGGAGGAGAGGAAGAGGAAGGAAGCATCTGTTGGTTTCGGCATGGGAACCCCCCCTTCGAGAGAGAGAGCGACGATAATCTGCCGTCTGTGGTGCTGAGTCACTTAGCGGGTGTCAATCAGTGGAAGTCACTCAGTCAGCGCCCCTTGTTGTGTGACCTTCACTCTTCCGGCTCTTTCTAATGGGATTTTCGAGAAGAAAAGAAAAAGGTTCTCTCGTTTTACGTCTCGGCTTCGTCAAAACTCCTGGTTGGTAATTGCAGCACAGTTGACTCAAAGGCTGAGATCATAAAAAATGGATGACTCCTTCTCTAAACCCCTGAAATCTGCAGAGTCAGGGGCGGCAGGTAGACACTGGTCAACGAGGCCACGAGGCCAGAATTAGTTATCGGCTTCAATCACGACTTTCTGACGAGACCCAAGCAGCCGTCGCCGAGTAAACAAGTACGTCTTTAGTTTAGATTTGACCATTTCAATTATCTCCCCCTTTACCCAGACTGCTGTTTTCCCAGAAACAGTAATCACATTCACTATTAATGAGCCGTGATGTTCATCCTGGACCCATTTACTCTTCTCAATAATGCATACTCTTTGGAATTGCCTGTGCATATTTTACACTGTGCCACCTCCCCCTTCTGCGTCCCCCACCCTCCCCCCCGGGAGGGATATCAGTGGTGTTTTGGTTTATCTCGCCCCGGGCTCCCTCTACATGTACTCCCAGGGATAATGCTTGCCAGGGGAACACTGTCTCATGCATGTCTCTGACTAAGACGGCCTGCTGCGCGGAGGTAATGAAACACCAAAGAGCCAAAAGGTGCTAACACACTTGTTGAAGGACCCCGGTCCTCTTAGATTAAGCCTTGGTATCACCCCTCTCTGATCTGTGATTTTTAATAGGCTCTTCGGGTTTTGTTGAAATAGGCCCAACGATCTCTTTAAACGAGACAATTGACCACAAATTGGACACATCAGTGCCCCCAATGTGATCGTCCCCCACATCATGATTGTCATTAACGGCAGGCGATAGTGCCATCGGAGGCCATGTTGGTTTAAGTGCTCCGTGAAGGGACTCGTCCTGCCAGAGCCAAGTGACAGTGTAATATGGATTTAATCAGCGGAACAGTGAGGATACTATTTGGGGGGGGGGGGGTCACTCTGACCCCGGCATACCGAATCAGCACAGACTGACGAGGGATCGTCCAGTCTGTTTGGGTCAGTGGGCCAGTGCTGGAGGGGGGTGGGCGGAGGGGGGGGGGGGGGGGTTGTTTCTCAGGAGCAGAGGAGTGAGTCAGCATGATGCGAGACCGAAGACCGCAGAGAGGAGGGAGGGGGGGGGGGGGAGGACAGCCGAGACGAAAGGCCAGGGAACTCATTATCGGGGTACGGAAAAGTCATGAAGGGAGCGCCCTGGTCGTGGCCAGACCTCCGGCCGAGGTCTCTCACCCCCCTCCCTCCCCCCCCCCCCCTCCTCTCACCCCCTTTCTGAAGGTGCACTGAATACAGGAGAGCCAGAGGCTGCACGGCTGAGCTCACAAAGGATGCTCTTTTCTCCAGCGCTCTACTTTCCCTCTCGCCTCCCGTCCTCCGTCTCTGAGCTGTCTCGCTTTCTTCTCTGCACCTCTCGCTCCCTCTCTCTATTTCTTCCTCCTCACCCTCACCTCTCTGCCTCCCACCCTCGTCGCCGTATTTGTTTCACAAAACCTTCCATCTACTCCTCTCTGCTTCGCCTCCTCCCCTCTCTCTCTCCCCGGCAATGCATCTATTTTTAACACACACCTCTGGCTCTCGCCAAAAGACCGAACCAAGGTTCAGGCCAAGCTCCTCAGCATTTTTAATCACCCCTAATGAGCAAGAAGCATTGAATGAAAGTCTTTGACACCGATGAATGCGTGTCTTTCGTGCAGTGTGTGCAGATCATCTTAACAAGTTGAGTTAGAGACACATGCCGAGAGAGGCATGGATATCAAAATCAATCGGGCCGCATCCGACCACCAAAATACACAGCGGATCGGAGCTTGAATTCCAGCAGATGATGCATATCATGTCGGCCCCGCTGCCAGAGAGGCATTACTGTAACTGTAGATTCAGTCGTGCACGGGCTCCCACTGTGGAGGTTGCGTTCGAGCTCTCCTGCAGTGTTTGCCTCTGCCGTCCGAGGGATGCTCTGGCGGGAGGCGTCCCCGGTGACTAGCATGGCCTCTTTTCATCTTCTGCTTCCCTCCTCTCTCTTTGAACAAACACAAGGGCTCGGGGCTGGGATCCGTCAAAGGTCCGCCGCTCGCAGAGAGAGGGGCGTGATGCTGCTGCAAGACTACTGAAACCCCAAATTCATTACAGCTTCTCCAGCTCGCTGGGCTGGAGGGATGCATCTATTGTTCTATTGTTAAAACCTGATCTATTGTCCCTTCAGAACTGCTTTTAATGTGTGATTGTGTGATGTTCTTATTGTTTGCATGTGTTTTATTCGTTTTATTGTTTAGCTTATAGGATGATTTTAAAATGTTGTGTAAAGTGTCTTTGAGTATGTTGAAAAGCGCTATATAAATTAAATGCATTATTATTACGTGGGAGGTGTTCACAAGCTGAAAATGAGAAACGTCCGAGTGTGTCCCTTTTATCACTGGTTTATTTATACTGGTAAACATCAAACAGAAACAACAGCAAAATCAAGAGCTGACGTCCTCCCATACGTGTGATCATCGTTCCTCTCACACCGACAAGCTCATTTACAACGGTTGTCATCGACATGATAACGTCAGCGAGTAAAAAATATGGAAATGGAGCTCGCGGTCCCGCACATGTCTCGCTCAAATCAGTCGTGACAGGAATCCTATCAGAGTTGAGTCTTTACGTAATTATGTGATAAAAATGTATCGATTCAAACCGGAGGGCAGCGTTCGACTTGTGCCACAGAAATACTGCATTGTGCCGTGTCTGGGGGTGTCGGCGTGGATAGATGGAGCGCTCCCTTCCCACTACATTCGGTTCCATCACCTCTGGGATGTAAAGCAAATTCGTAAATCTCTCCAAAGATCATTAAGACATGTCCTCCTCCTGTCTGCGGCGCCGGAGACAAGGAGCGGCGTTCAAAGTCTAGAGGAGGCTGCGTTTTCTTTCTTTGTTATAATACAGTATGTCAAGGTTACTGTATTCATCACCACATGAACACTTAACGTTGTACTGAGATATACAGCATCTCACACAACTAAACATTTCTGTACACGTTGTTTTATACATCGTTGTGCCGTCCGTCAAAGTTTGATCAAAAGTCGCTATAAAGACGACTTTGATTGGTTATAAGGTAAAAAAAAAACGAAAGTGTGCCTGCCTCGGCCCCATGTATATGTGAGAGAGGCTTACAGGTCCCTCGATGGAGAGCTCGACGGCTCCAAACAAGGCAAACAATCCCCGTGTGGTCCACGACGGGCCACAAATCCAACCCGAGAGAAAAAAAAACGAGAGAACGCAGGTCGTAAACTCCCAAATCATAAAGTGCTCTCCAGAAGCCACTCAGACTTGGAGAGCTTGTCCCTGGCCCGCCGAATGTTTGTGGCGCTCTCCAGCTGCGGCAGCTCGCCGCTCATCGACAGGCTCCGCTTGGAGCGCAGGCTGGCCCCGGGTTTGGGGTAGGCCAGGTAGCAGCGCTCCCGGTACGAGTCCGCGTTGAGGGAGTGCCTTCGGTTCACCCTCACGCCCCCTGCGGGCACAGTCATGTAATGTTGAGGCCCCTGCTGGGGCCTCGGGCCCCTGGGGACAGCAGTCCACTTGGTGGGCTGCCTGGGAGCGGCGGCGGCGGCAGCGGCCATTTTAACCTCCGCCGACGAGTTATTCCGGTTCATGTTTTCCAGCTCGACGTCCGCCTGAGCCTCGGAGGGTTTTGGTGGAGCGCCAGCGGAGCGCTTGGGCCTCGGGGCGCCCGGGGAGGCCGGGTGCCAGCTGTGGCTGGCGGCGGAGGTAGAGACGGTGCAGTCGGGGACGGAGGTTTTGGCAGCGGCTGCCGCGATGGCCGCCGGGCGCTGCTTGGCCGGCTCCGGGGGCGGCAGGGAGATCCTGAGGCACTCCTTCTCGTTTTTCTCCGGACGCAGGACCTGCTTGGACAGGGACTTGGGGATCCCGCAGCCCTGCAGCTGCCCATCGCTGCTCAGCGAGCGAATGTCCCCCATCTCCAGGGCCTGGCGCCAGCGGAGAGAGAAGCATGAAAGCAATGCCGTTAGACCGAGTCCAGGGAAATAATTAGCAGAACAAAGAACAAAAGACGATGCCCGGCTCACCTTATCTGCATCTCCTTGGTTACACACCCTGTAGCGCACAATGAGGAAGATGATAAAGGCGAGCACCGAGGCCACGATGATCCCTCCGATGATAACCACGATGGTGCCGCCGAGAAACTGGGACTGCATGAAATGGCACCTCAGGTACTGCGGCTCGGTGGTGAAGTGGATGCAGCCGATCACCCTGGTGGCAGTCAGCGAGGTCACCTGGTCGTCGTAGATGGCCAGAACGCACAGGTCGTACTGCGTACCGGCCGCCAGGTTGTTCACCAGGATGCTCTTACTGGTCGGGGGGATCATTCTGCCGAAGAAGAGGAAGAAGAGGAAGAAATTACCTCTGTGAGTTCTGACATAGATTAGCGAGGTTTAAATGAAAAGAGACAGAAGCAAATCAGATTATCCAGCTTGTTGTTTTTGAAGCGATGAGATGACGTACCGGTCCGTTATCTCTCAGGAGCCTATTTAAGATCCGTCTTGGCATAATCTTTTGTGACATTTATTTTTCCGCAGCATCTTTGCTGATAAAAGATTGTTTTTAGTCGCCGTGGATGCAGGAGGTTTTTTGTTGTTGTTTTTTTTGTTCACCACGACGAGGACCGCCGCCTCCTGAATCCAGTCGCCGTGGTTGACTTTGAGTTTCTTTGGAAAACTCTTCGCGGCGAATCACAGTGATTAGCGCTAAATACGGAGGGAGGGGGGGGGGGGAGGCCGAGATGAAAGAATGCTGTGTACACCGCTTTCTCAGATGGGCGATGTGCGAAAGCCTCGGATGCCTTTTGTAAAAACACTGTGGCGGACGCTTTCATCTTCCTATCGGGCCGCGGCTTAGTGCTGACATCCGGTTTTGATTCTGTTGATTAAGCATTATCAAGGTTTTGCACATAGTAAATGATACACTCCGGCGAGAGGGGGGAGGATTATAAGTCAAAGAATAAGGAGTCGGATGCAGTGCATTAGTCTGTCTTCCTTATAGGATTAATAGACGCCACAAATAATCATGTCGACAGGCAATCCACTTCCTGGTGACTCAATATTTAGAGGGATTTAACCAATCAAAGCAGATGAAAAAGGTAAAAAAAACTAGGTTGAAGGATTTTTAATGATTTGATTCCAATCAGCTTAAGTTTATTGCAGATTTAAGGTTAGTATTTGAAGAGAGAGAGAAGCTTTGTTTCAACCCAGGGGGTCCGGTGGAGCCGCTTACCTGTAAACCAGCGAATCATCATAGGTGCCGTTGTATTGGATCTGGAACATGCGTATCCCAGGAATACTCCTCTGGAAGTTAAACTTGACCAGGGCCGAGGTGGACGTGGCCTCGGCGATCACCACTTTCTTCTCCTGGCTCGTCTTGGCGTTCCCCAGAGGCAGCCCTCCCCCGTCCGCCCCCGTCTTGGTCACGGTGGCGATGTCCGACGAGCCGGGGTCGGGCTCCTGCTCGGCGACTGTGTTGTTGGTGATGTGAGGGAGTTTAGCGATGACCAGGTCCACCGTCTGCTGCGCCTCACCTGCCGGGTTGGAGGCCACGCAGGTGAAGGAACCTGTAACACAGACCACACATGCATTCAAGTTGCAATATACACATATCTAATCATATTTAAGTCATGATTTTTTTGTTTTGTGCACACAACATGAAATATATTGGAATTCAAAGGCTCCGTATTTAGGCACTTTTTTGATTTCCTGCTGAGAGTTAGTTGATATTTGTAAATATAAGACTACAGCCGGTTAGCGTAGCTTAGCTTAGCATAAAGACTGGGGAACACGGCTAGCCTGGCTCAGCGCAAAAGCAACAAGCTAGCACCTCTCAAGCTCACTAATTAGCATGTTAAGCTCACTTATTAGCATGTTAAGCTCACTAATTAGCATGCTATATCTCTTCTATTTATCCCAGACAACAACCTAAGTGTAAAAACAACGACTGGTGGTTTTACTGGAGTGTCCTCATCCCCACGAGGTTGCTCCCAGGACATGAAATGGTACGGCTCATTAACCCCCCGTGAAATTTTTTACACTGTTTTTTTTTTTACAGATTAAACAAACAGGAGATGGTGTGTTAATTAGTGAGTTTAAGAAATGCTGGGAGGTGGCTTTTATTGTGTTTGGACAGAGTCCGGCCAGCTGTTCCCCTCTGTTTTCCGTCCACTAAGTTAATGGCTGCTGGCTGCACGTAGCTTCATACACATGACATCTAACACTCAGCAAGAAAGCAAATAAGTTGGCGTTTTTAACCGCGTGATGATTCAACCTCATAGAGAAGTTCCCATACTGTTTTTCCCAATACCGTGCATCTATCCGATACCGTGTAAAGCGGTTTTACTGTTGGTATTTATTTTTTCACGGTAAATATTCAGAATTATTTGGGCTGCATTGGAAGCTTTTCTGACACCTCTAAAAACCTCAGTGCGAGAAAGTTCCTTAATTTTAAAGAAGATCAATACGACTTAACCAACAATGTGAGAAAGTCACTTTTCTCTCCACCGTGACCTCAATCAGCGTGCGAGCCGGCACTCTTCCACACTTTAAACTTTATCGCCTGATGTCGACAAATACTTGAGTCCTGTATCCTTCTGAGGACACGAGCAAACAACTAATTCTGTTCGGTCAACAACACCAAGCTCCGGTGGTGCAAACAGACCAGAGTCCTTGACGGTGCTGATGAGGATGTCCAGCGTGCCGTCTGTGTGGACGGCGGCCCTGGAGGAGTTGGACATGAGGCGTCCATCAGGGGCGATCCAGTGGATGATGGGGTCGGGGTCGCCCCTGGCCTTGCAGCGCAGAGTCACGCTCTGGCCCTCCAACGCTCGCAGCTCCTGAAGTAGAGGGAGGAGAGGCGGTTAATGGGAAACATCTGGTGTGCTGCCGGTTTGATTTGAAGATCATAATCAATCGCCCTTGTTGATGGTGTTGTGTTTAAAAGCGTTATTCCCTTTTTTTGAGCATTGTCTAGATATTGAATCAGCATCCTTATGAAGGCAAGATAATCAATGTGACGGTGCATCGCAGTGAGTGTGATGGAGTCCAAGTAAAACATCCTCTGCAATTATGCAAAAGAAGTCTGCAGAATGTAAACGAGATGATGTAGCTGTAGTTGTTTGGCAAGGATTTGATCAGATAATTTTGTTTGGATGCATGAATCAAGGGCTAAATCACTGTAAGCCTTCCCTGTGTAATAAGAGCTTCACTGCGGATCCGTCATAAACCTGCAAATAGCTTTATTGAAATGGTAACTGAAAATCCTGCTAGAAAACGTCTCTAAAAACTCTCCACAGGCTACAGTTTGATTACTTTTTTTTAAGTAAGGCCAATATGTTTTACAATATTTCTGTTGGCTGAGAGGCCCAGATGAGTCCCCCCAGCCTTGTAAGGCTCTCCTGGCTCGCAAAGCTAATATTTGGTCTGACAGTCATAGAAAGCATAAAGTGCCACCTCGGATTAACTGAGGTAGAAACCAATGTCTGGCTCAGAGAGTGTAACAGTAGGGAGGGTTGCGTCTGCACAGCTCAATTTGGGAGGTTATACCTGAGAGTGCCTGGTGATGAGAGGAGGCTCGCACAGGAACTCTTCCTCGGAAACTGTCCAGAAATAGCGCCCGGCGAGGTGTTGCGGTGACGCGCAGGTCTCCAGATCGTCCTCCCGCCGCAACCTCCGCAGCCAGAGCAGCTCACAGTTACACCTCAGCGGGTTTCCTCCGAAGCTCAGCGCGAACGACATGGGCCCCATGGACCCGGAGGTGGCCAGGACCCCCGCTCTTTGGAAGATGGGGTCTGGGGGAAGCTTCTGGAGCTTGTTGGAAGTCACGTCCAGCCTCTTGAGCTTCTGCAGTCCAGAGAAGGTGCCCTCTGGGATGTAGCTGAGCATGTTGTGGTCCAGGTTGAGCGTGTGGAGGCTGGACATCCTCTGAATGGCCACCCACGGCGCGCTTTCCAAGTTGTTGTAGGACAAGTCCAGCTCTTCCAGCGCCGTCAGGTCGTTGAAGGCGCCGATCTGGATGTGGGTGAGCTGGTTGTTGTTGAGGATGAGGTGGTGCAGCTTGGACATGCCGCTGAAGGTGTCGTTGATGATGCGCGACAGCCGGTTGCTGTCGAGGTGAAGGGCTCGTAGGTTCTCCAGGTCTTTGAAGGCGAGCGGCGCGATGGAGCCGATGGTGTTCCTCGACAGGGTCAGGTCCACCAGCTTGGTCATGTTGGCAAAGTCCTTGCGCTTGATGTTGGTTACGAAGTTATCCCCGAGGCGCATCTCCACCGTGTGCCTGTCGATGTTCGGGGGAACGAAGAGAAGCCCCTTTTTGTCGCACAGAGTCGCCAGGTTGGGGTTCAGCACCTGGCAGACGCAGCGTTTGGGGCAGACCTGGACCTTGTGGGCCTTCACGGCCACGCCGAGGACGATCAGGTAAACCAGGAGATACTCCATTTGGCTTCTCAGTCAGGTTAATACACCTTCGGCACATGAAATCAAAAAGAGAAAGACAAAAGGTTGCATTATTCATTCAGCAGTTTGGGAATGCAAAGCGTGCCATCTGTGATTGTTAGTTGTATCACCTTTATCTAACTGTAATGTCTGCGGCTGGTTAATCACACCTGCACGGAGAGATCCCTCTTTAAAAAGGGAATTTGGGGAATTGCCCAACTGCTGTGTAAGGTTAAAGCTTTTTTCGTCAGATTTGAAACACCATCATTGCCAGCTGAGGTTTACAGAGTCCAAATGCTAAGCAGGAGAGAGAGCCGAGACCTGAACAAACAATAACTCCTGAGCCATCAGACATGAAACAAATTAGTCACCTGCAGACTTGAGAGTGAAACATTAATAAGTAATCTGGAATATCTCTTCTGACAGCGCTCCTTTTCAGCACCCCTGCTTCCCCTGATCGTACTTTTTTTTGATATGATAATGCCGGCCCTTTTTATGTTTGTGTGCAGAAGGATGAAAGTCTAGACTGGCAGTCCGAGGCCTCGTCAGAATTAGACTGATATCTCCCAGGATCATATCGCCAATAGGATGGGATGATTGGGCCCAGTGCCCCAGCGAGGATGTGCTATGCCTCGCTATCGATTTTCTCTCTGCTGCTACTCTTACTTATGACACAGCTGAGATGGGGATAAGGCTGGATCCATTTGATGAATCCGGAGACCTTGTCAGGGATATAGCATGTCATAAAACTAAGACAGGGGAGATCAGATCGCAGCTCTGCAGGTGCACGACACAATGTACCGGAGCGAGATTGACATTCCCTGCGATTATTCTTAGAACTGAAATTCAGTGTCATTTTGGTAGAACATGCAATATTCAGCCCTCTGGGTGTCCCATTACAGCACACAGAAAGGAACACCGATCCAATCAAACACAGGGAACAAGAGATCCAATCCCACAACCGTAGTAAAAATCCAAAGGCTAACCTTTAACTACAGGAGAGAACGGCTGATTTATGATTATAGCTTTTTTTTGTGGTTTGCTGGTAATGTCTCCATTGTGTAGGTCCTGGAGAGAGTGCGTGAAAGTCTTGCCTCAGCGAAGAGCATGCCGAGCGAGTACCTCCACGAAGCCTCTGTGACATACAACCCGCCGTGTAATAACCTTGACAGTCGGAGTATGAGGAAACTATCATAGAGTAATGAAAACGTCGGTGGGAGTGACATGTCCACCCCCCCCCCCTCCCCCCCCCTCCCCCCCCTCCCCCCCCTCCAGTGAAGGAAGCCTGGTGGCGTCCGCTGACAGCTGGATCAAATCCATCGCGGCCTTGGAAGGACACAGGAGAGAGGTTGCTTTTAAAAGGCCCATAATGGCAAAATTACACCATTGGAGGCAGCACACTGGGGGTAACATTTTCCTGAATACTGCTGATCGAGCAGCAATGAATCGATGGCTTTCTCTAACCCGTTTTTAGACGCAGGGACTGCCCTGTTTTGGTGG
The DNA here is from genome assembly GCA_023566465.1 of Cottus gobio. NCBI lineage: Eukaryota > Metazoa > Chordata > Actinopteri > Perciformes > Cottidae > Cottus > Cottus gobio. The sequence continues at coordinate 4,181,819 of CM042226.1, forward strand.
ATTGTAGTCTGGGGGTGCAGCGGTGCAGAGATGTGAGCTGCTGGAAAGAGGCCTGTGGAGTCACTATTAAATGTTGTCAAGACGCTCCTTAAAGATGGCAGATGACTTCAGCGTCAAGCTGAGCTGCAAAGCTATGTGTAGTGGTACCTAAGTGGAAACTACTTTATTTCTGTGTGTGTGTGTGTGTGTGTGTGTGTGCAAAGAAGTGTGTGTTCGTATTGGTGTGTGCCAACCAGCTTCTGCTCTGACTCTCAATGGCACGGCCTCTGGATGTGCAATGAGGCGGAGAGGACCAGCTACTTCCAGACTCGAATGGCGCTGAAGACGTGATATTGATTCACTCTGTGGAGATGGGGCTTCTTTTTTCTTTTTCTTTTTTTTTCTTTTTTTCCGACGCTGAAAACTCAGTCAATCGTGAAGAGAACGGTTGCAATGGTAATCCCAACAACATTCGCTCGGCGATGACAAAAGGACAGAAGGCCCCTCGCTGCCGAGACGGGGCAGGAACCGTCCGTCGCCGGCTCCCTCATTTGCATTTAATTATGGTCGTTCCGAGGAGATTTGCATAGCAGGTTGCACTCATCAGGTACATGAAGAAATAGGTAGATAATCAATCAATGCATTCATGAATCACACACTTCATCTTTAAATGTCACAACCCCAGAAAATCATTATCCTCCAGGTTGGGCTTTTCATTATATTGAGGCGACTTGGGAGGGCCACAAATAAACAAGAAAACCGATAATCTACTGATGCATTAACCATAATCTCCTTCCTAGTCAATCAAATGTTCATTTACTACCTCTGAGCAGATCCTTTTGCCCCCGGAGGACCAAACAGACTGACAGCTCACACCCCCACCCACCCACACACACACACACACACACACACACACACCGGTGGGTGGATTTGTGCCTAATAGAGGTAGCTCACTACACAACAAGCCCCAGCCATGGAGACAGACGTTCATGTGCAGCAGCAGTATACTGTAGCAGAGGATATCTATGGTCTCCCTGGGGCAGCATTCGCCAAGAAAAGCCTTATGCAGCATACTGCATGCCAGTCGTCCAGCGAGGTAATGGGGGTGGGGATATGTTTTCAGATGGTCTCACTTATGCTGGAGCTCATGTGAGAAAGCCTTCTGCGATCCACGCCCGGACGGGGAATCTGGGAAAGCGGCCCCCCGGCGAGGGGGGGGAAGTTAATGAGATGAAGTCTGTGTGGGGTGGCACATGGCAGCGCCTCACCCCGGGTTTCCTCTGCCGGACGTCTGCTCCCACGTGAGATAAGCTCTGTCGGGTCAAGGGGGTAAACCGATGTGGCGACGTGACGGTGAAACGGTATCGACGAGGCGGTGGAAATAGGTCCTCGGCCTGCTGGCTCTGTGAGACCGAATGGAGCTGCTGCAGCAGCCGAGCAGCATCGCATCCCGACCGAGCCGAGGAGGAATTTCTATTTGGTCGGTGCAGCCCGAGTCCAAACACCCTGACCAAACACACGGCGGCATACGGGCCCGTCTCGCCGACACATCTGTGTTTGTGAACGAGGGTGTGTGCTGTGACACCCTTTTTCCTTTTACACAGTCTGCCGATGGTAGAATGCAATAGATAGCTCCTGGGTGACAGCCTCGATGCCATGGCAACACGGGAAACGTCAGTTTTGGGTGAGATGTAATCAGCGGGCTCATTTTCAGATCACCTAATAATGTGTCGAACAAAGAGCCGCCCGACAATTGAGGTTCTGTTTGAAGGCCAGAGCCGACTCGCTGTACCTTTGTGGAGATTGTGCACTCGGCTAATTTTTGTATTGGATCCAATGTTTGGAGTGACTGAATCATTACTGTCTTCCCAGGCTTGAGCCTAATAAAAACCTAAATTACTTGATGTAGCCCTCTGATGTAGTTGAAATGATGTTTTCAGTCTGATAAGCTTGTGTGTGTGTGTGTGTGTGTGTGTGTGTGTGTGTGTGTGTGTGTGTGTGTGTGTCTCAGGGGTATAGCATACTAAGCAGACCCAACTGCATCAATAGAAGTGCTGTTCATCAGCATTTACAACTCCCCCCCCCCCTTTTTTTTTGCATTTCCAAATGTTTTCCTTCACACACTCTCACAGGAAATTCAGTGATACCTTGATAAGCTGGATATCTCATCACTGGAGCATCAGTCCAACATGATAAACAAAACAAGCGCCCGAAAACCCACTCTTCACATTTCAGGTGCCGTCTTGCGTTTGCAGCGTGAGGCCAAATTGAAATGCCGATCACTGACTTTGGATCCTGATCCTTGCACCGTTGTGACGTACTCTGGTGTGAGAGGGGCTTATGAACCCGGGGTTTTCTTCCGGAAAGAGCAACGCAAAACCTGTGAACGCCACCACTGAATATCAATACGGCCTCCTCGGGTGAATATTCCCCACAGTACGGGCCTGCACGTCTGTGGACTGTCAAATCGACCAATTTCCAAGTGCAGAGTCGGATAGAAGTGTAAGAAAAAGCTAAATCTCAACCTCTCTTTGTGGAAATAATGCCCTCTAGTACACGGGCTCCATTCATAATGTCTAAATGTGGGTAAATAAGGACAGCCATGTGTCCGTTGACTCATTTCCCCTCTTGCAAAGACCACACACAGCAGCACAATGGTTAAATAATGCATAATCTCCCTCCTTGTTGTGTTGTGTAATCAAAAAGCAACTCTGTTGATGTGTGTGCGCGCAAGTTTGTGCGACTGTCCAATAACCTCAGGTGGTTTCACATCTTGATGAAAGCCCTCCTTCAGCAGAAACAACGGCGCATTTCGTGGCGAAGGGAAAAATTAGGGTCAGCGAATGCAGAGCCGGTGTGCAGGAGCAGCCTCGGCGTCTGGAGGAGCCGCACATCACTCCTCAGCCGAAGGTACAGCAAGCACATGAGCTCCACCGCCGAGTGCATTAACATCGCAGCAAGAGCAAATAGATGCGTGTGCGAGATGAGGCGTGGGCCTGATTTTACTGCTGTTGCAACGTTGCCTCGGGCACCCGTGAATAATAAGATATGCAATAGCTTAACACTCGATATATGAATGTATAGCTCACCCTTTTTGGATAGGAAAGACAGAGAAATCCTCACATTTTCTCTCACCTGTCTTCATCAGTCACCTGGCAACACGTCCCCCCCTGCCCACACACTCATCCTATTATACATTTTCTTACTTAGGCTAATTTAGACTTCATCACACCTTAATGGCTGATGTGCACTTTGCATATCAGCAGGGGTTTAACCACAGCACAGAGCAGCAGATCACCGGATCCTCTGCTGAGGAAACACAGGAGCACAAAGAGGCATGAATCCAGTCTTAACCTGCACCCCGGAGAAGGGGCTGAATAATGGCCACATTACATACAGGCATGATGCTCAGCTTCACCTGTGGGGAGGAGACACGGCACAGGACGCAGCCAAGTGCACGCTGAAAATAAAATTCATATCTGACGGCGTTTCTAGGCAATTGAGGGGATTTTATTTTGACCTTGCGGTACAGGTCCTGGGCTGGTGGGTTACAGCCACGACCCCCTCCCGTCACAAGGGAGGATCTGGACCCCTTCAGATGGTCCTGGGAGAAGTGCTTCAAGTCAACGCTGCACCCACTTCGACAGACAGTTCACCCAAAAGAGTTCAGACTCGAGAGCCCACAATTGGCCGCCTGTAAATGATTTGAATTTACCTTGCAGATGAAACATCAAGCCAAGTCAGAGGAGGGTGTGTTTGAGCGTATTTCCTCCCGGGAGGGCTGAGCGCATCCTGGCGGCGGCTCGCCTAAAATGGGACCGACGGTGCCTCTCGGAGATGATTCAGGTGTCCCGATTCCGAAACACGCGTCTCGGCGCCTATAACATGTGACGGCCTGCGAAACCAGCGATGCCCTTCAAGAAATCCATGACCAGCGTGTAAAGGACGACTCCTCTCCGATCCGCTCACACCGGAGATATGGAACTCAGCTCCCCCACTTTCGTGAAAGAAAAAAAAAAAAAAAAGGAGGAGAAAAAAAAAATATACTGGAAAACGCAACCCGAAGGGTCCCGGTGTGGCTGTGAGGCTGCAGCTGTGCGGGATTCGCCTCCACTGCGCATCCGCCTTGTATGTGCACCTCCAGAAGAGAAAACGCCTTTTTGTACAGCGACAGGCTGTTTAATGTCTCCGGCGCTGTGAGTGACTGGTGCCGTGCTGAATCCAGCCAGATGTTCGTATCGCTTTCACGGGCTTTCGCTGGCGACGCAGGGCTCAGTGCGACTTAATCCAGATTGACTGAAGGGCTGCTGCCATAATATGCGCCCCCCCCCCTCCCTCTGCCCCCGGACTACTGTCAACCACCGACCCGGCTCCATTTCTGACCAGAGGTGCTGTGCTCGGAATGGTAATCAGTGCGCTCCGAGCTGCACAGAGACCATTTGTGTGCATAGACAGATGCAGTGCCTCCCAGCCTATCTCTCAGGCAGGCATCATCATTTATTCATGTAGATTGAGCTCCACTGCACGAAACACAGATAGGTTTATGGTATTCTCTATAGAAATGTTGTGCAAAAAAAAAAATGAATAAGCGGATATTATTTTGTTATTCAAACATAAAGAAGATGAGAGAATAAGCTGAGTATAGGCTTAAACAAGACTGTTATTGAAAATCCATCCACCCCTTTAGGTTAAACCTCAGGTGCACAGCAGGCCAACATATGTAAAGCCAAATATAGCAGCCTATAGTTTAACAGTACTGCATGTATTACATAGATTATTGGTAAGAAAGTGTTGTGTTGGCTGAAACTGAGCCCTGGCTCCCTGTGGGTCTCCTTGGCACTCAACCCATCACTATCTGATGCAATGATCTTATGGCCTTTTGTGCAAGTTGGCAAATGAGCCCATATGTGCACAAGTCTATTACAGTACAGAGCAGAGCATGGGACTTGGACTCGCAGCACAAGTGTTTTTTGTTTTATTCCAGAGAAATGACACTGCACCCGCGGGGACTCCTGGCACGGGGAAGTAGGTGCTTGTTGTCATCCACAGAATTACCCTGAAGATCTCTACTCCAGATCAATAGCTCCATCCAGTTACAAGATATCCACTTGAGATCAATGGAAATATTCTGAGTGGTTTATGGTTATCCTTAATTGGAACGGGTGGCCATTTAAACAGTTTTTCGTACTCTGCATGCGTGCACAAATGTGTATGTAAGACATCATGTCGGCTACCTGCACATTTAATCTAGTAACCGTTTTCGCCCAGCCACAACAGCAACAACCACACACACAAGCATTTTGCTGGTGGGAAGTGTTAATGTCAAGGCCTGCATGTGGCCTCCTGTGAGTGTCTCATCCGAGTCATCATGAGCTGACAGTTGGCGATATGAAATGACACTGACATGTCTTGGAATTTTTGCTGCGCTCCTTTACTCTTGTGATTCACGTCAGGCTCTCGCGTTCCCTCTCGCTCTCTCACGCGGCGCTGTAGGCGAGGCTGTCCGCCCCCTCACCTGTCCGGCCCTTTTCTTCCAAGAACAGGCCCACGCTGTCCCGCGGAGGGTCAGCGATGCTGCGGCCCCACGGGGTCCCTGTGATCCCGAGCAGCTCCCGCACACGGGCGCTGATGACCTGCGGGGGCGCACAGCAGGGGGGGTTGAGTCCTTTGATGAAGTGTGTGTTTACACAGTATCTCACCTTCTTAATAAGTATAGTCCCGCTGAGAGTGAGAGAGTCTTTCGAGGGAGATCTCACCAAGAGTGTGGCATCGTGGGAGGAAAAGGTTACAAGTTTACACTCCCAAAAAACAAACGCTTCCAAGGACTTCTGGGCAAACAATACACAGTAAATCTCGACTAAATAGAGCACAGACAGTTCTTACAAAGTCTGTCTGTCTTATTTCATTATCAGTTTACACTCACCAAGAAAAGCAAGTTCTTCATTTTTTTTTCCTGGTTTGATGCTTGTACAGTAAAGCAGAGCTAAATACATAAACTCGATTTGATCCAATTTAGTTCTGACCTCAGGGATGGATAAGAAAAACAGTTGCTTTGACTGTAAACAGCACATGGGATACAGCTGATCTGGGGTGTCTGCTGGCATATACGCTCGGTTTCAACACTTTAATTGATGTCATACTGTTCAAAGAAATAGTGGTAAAGTGCCAAATGGGATGTAAAACAGGGTTGGCACAGACTAGACACCAGTTTACAATGTTTACGGTCCACTTAGAGCTTACTGGAGAGATATTTGAATACAATTGATGCGGCAAATACTAATTATTTCACCTAAAGGTTCATCCTTTTCATCTTTTTCTTTGTAAATAATCTTTGACTTTACCATGTGAATAAGCAAATCGAGCAAAATAAAACCCATGCCACAATTGCTGAGCCCCAAAGTGATGTCCGGCAAATGATTGGTAATCCACTTGATGAGTTAGGCTGCTTAAATGATTAATCACGTAAACAAAGTTGAATAAATTAAGACAAACTCATAATTATTTTTCAGCACAAAGGGACAGCAGTAGGTTATGTGGGCCTACAGTAGTTTTCGCAGCGCTGTCATTATCTCGGTGTTACTCAGCCTGTTGAAACTGCCTTGAACATTGTGTGAGCCTTCAGCTTTGATATGTAAACAAGTCTGCCTGCATAATAACATCAATCTCCTCTGGAGGTTAGAATAAAACAAAAAAAGTCTCCCCCTCTTCATAATAATACCTTCATGTCTTTAAAATCTGTGATTCCAAGTCTTGACAAGGAGTTGCAATTTACATAAATGAGCTTTCTTCCAGTGACGAGGTTCTCCGTGAAACATGCCTGCGACAAAAAAAAAGGTATAATGAGGTTAGAGCTTTGAAAACAACAACAAAACATGTGGTGTCGCGTGAAAGCAGACAGGCACGTGTCCTGTTAGCGTAACGTGATATCTGTCTAACCAGGTGTTAACCTACTTTGTATTGTGGAAATCCTAAAGACTCGACCCATGTTGCAACATCTTGACAACTCCACTGTAGGAACTCCATGTTGCCCGAAGGCACGTTGCCATGGAAACTGTTGCCTGCAACTAGGTGTTGATAAGCGTTTCCCTCACACATAAAAAAAAACTTTTTTTTTTTTACAGTCACGAATATATATTAAAACTTTACGAGCCGTGTTGTAAAGAAACTAGGCAACGTGTCTGTGCACAATTATTTTTATTTTTTTAGAATATCTTTAATACGACTCCAGTGTGTGTTTGTGTTAACAGCCAATCAGCTTCTTGTAATTTAGGGTGGTTGGTGAATTACGTGCAGTGATTGGCCGTCCTAATCAGGTCTGTCCCGCCCACACCAAACGGAAACCGCGAATGGCGTCGCGCGCAGCTTTCACAGACCTACAAATCATGTGCGCGTGCTGCCAGCCGTTGACGTTCACGCGGACAAACGGGTTGTAGCTCTAGCTGAAGCGCAGCAGCGACGCCCCCCACCAGCGCTGCCCCCCACCAGCGCTGCCCCCCACCAGCGCTGCCCCCCACCAGCGCTGCCCTCTGCGAGCTCAAGTTATATTTGCACGCTGGTGTCTTTTTGGGTCGGTTGAAGGGCTTTGGAGCAGGAATAAGAAAAAAAAACGACTCACCACAATGGCAGCACTTCTCCGGTCCCTTCTGAACAAGAAGGTGAGATAAAATCATGCTCACGTTTTACGTAACAGTTTGTTTTTGTGGGACGTTTATTAAACTCAACGCAGCTAACAGCCTGAGCTGCTAGCTAACAAAGTCGTTAGCCCAAAACAAACACGATGCACACAGTCCTTCCCGTCGTCTATGCAAACATGTAAAAGTACTCGTTACGTGCACGTTAAGTTAGGTAAGTCACGTTTTAGGGGCGGGTTTGACGTTTTATGTGCATCGCGTGGACACAGGGGTCAAGCAATACTCGGACATGGCTGTTCTCTACACCTCGTCACACCTTGAACATTGAGTTAAATATTAATTGAAGTTGACTAATGGTGTCTTTTAATTATTGCAGGTGCCCCTCCAGCTGGGTCGCGTGTGTTACTCGTCCTCCTCAGCGGTAAGACCCCCCAACCCTAACCAGCTTTCATAACCCAGCAATAATGAATGAATGAATGAATGAATGACAGCTCAGGTTTTTCTATCTAACTAGTTGTCCGTTTGAGAAGTCATCAACACTTCTGTCCAACTTCTGTGCAACGTTGTTTTGCATTATGCAGTAAAAGTGAACACGTGCATTGTTTTGAGTCACTTGACCTTATGATATAAAAGTAACTGTTTTTAAGAAATGTCAATAAAGTTTGTTTTATTGAGATAACACAATTCACATTCAGATGTTTGTTCTCCTGTTTTCAGATCGTATTATCACAAAGACAATCAAGACAAAAGCCAGAATGAATTGTATTTTTGATATAAATATTTCAAATTTGGACATAAGGTAAAAGTATATTGGCCAATAGTAGTTATTTAACATAAGGATCCCTTACATTTGGTTGTTAAGTCATTGTGACCTGGAATATTTTACAATTAAAATTGTTTCTTGGTCTACAAACCATGTAATGAATAGACTTCTAAATCAGATTATTATTTCTACTTAGACATCCATAGAGGGATTTTTAAACATGTTCAAAGCACGAGGAGTTCCTAGTGGCGTTACATATGTATTGCAACTCTGTGTAGAAATGTCTCATTGCACTTTGTACTTGTTGCACACTCATTAACCTTGTCCTAGGTACATATCCTATACAGCACATCTACCATGCACCAAACTTCATGCAGTTTGTGAGCAGTCGGTTACATTGTGATTTATACTAACAGGAAGTTAATATGACATTACTCAAACCTCAGATTTAGGGAAGCCAAAACTTCACAAAGAAAGCTCAACCACGTGCTCAAAAATCAAGTTTTTGTGCATACATTTTATAGAAAAACATGCTTAGAATTTGTGTGTATTATGGGATTGGGAGATGGCTGCGGCACATTGAAAATCTCAGATCAGGAGGACTTAAACTAAAAGTCGAAAGTAAAGTGATCTAAAAAAAAAAATGCTTTGGCTAGTTGATGTATATGTTGTGACGGACAGATGTCCTTAATGAACTTAGTCGTGATGTAACAGACGAGAAGGGAATTAACCGTATGCCTCTGTGATCCTCTAGCCCACCACCAAGCTGTTTATTGATGGCAAGTTTGTTGAGTCCAAAACCTCCGACTGGCTCGACATTCACAACCCTGTAAGTATTCATAGATGAACTTTGTTCAGCCTGGGAAGAGGCTGCAGTAACAAGAGATTTAGCTTAAGCTGGCTGCAACTAACCAGTACACCTTTTTATAGTAGTAATTCACTGTATAAACATTAGTGAGGGGGAAATAAGTTGGCAATTTCTAAGAAATCAAAGCCCAGTCTACACAGCCAGTTTCATAAACAAAAGTGAAAAGCAGGGATGGATAAATATAGCATACATCAGATAAAATATCAAACTCGTAAAGGATAGAAAACAAACGTGTGGTTGTTAATATTGATGAATTAATGCACATGCCGTAATGACTTCCCTTGTGCTCAGTCAAACCTGTCTGTATGGACTGTCTCCTGCTTCTCAGGCCACTAATGAGGTGGTAGGACGTGTTCCCAAAGCTACCCAGGAGGAGATGCTGGCAGCGGTGGACTCCTGCTCCAGAGCCTACCCGTCCTGGTCTGAGACCTCCATCCTCAGCAGGCAGCAGGTCTTCCTACGCTACCAGCAGCTCATCAAGGATAACATTGTATGGAAATTTGTCACTTTTCAGCCTTTCCATATTTTCTTTTTTCATGATTACCAACTTGGAGATCAAGGAAATTTTTTTTATCCCTCATCGATGTCTTGAATTAATTTCCTCTTATATTTCAGAAAGAACTGGCTAAAATGATCACCTTGGAGCAGGGGAAGACTCTTGCCGATGCAGAGGGAGACGTATTTAGAGGACTTCGTAAGTAAAGCGTCGGCTTCCCAGTGTGCTATTGTGTTTTGCTCTCCTGATTAGATTAGAGTGCTAGTGAATATATAGCGGAGATCAAATTCCCCTGTTGAAAAACTGTTGTCTATAGTATCTGTATCTCCTGATGAAAAGCCTGTGTCTTTAGCAACCCTTTGCCTGAAGGAAAGTTTGATACCAAGTGGCTGCAGGGTGTCAATTATTTGCGCGTAACCCGACACTTCCTGCGAAAGCAACTTAAACTTTGAACTGAATAATGAAGCAAGGCTGTCTGTTTTGGTCACACTGCGTTATATATATAAGAGCTTAAACTGCTTTTCAAGAAGCTTTCACAGTGTCCAATTATAACAAAACAAGGGTTAAGGAAACTGTCCCCGCAGCGTCACATTGTTGGGACCTGATGTTAAAGTGTGACTACCTAGTATGTCTTTATGTAAAGCACTCTGCAGGCTCTGCTGTTAGTTGCATGCTATATAAAGATAATTATGCAGTTCCCCTCATTAAGGTGCGTTTTGGCAGACTTGCATCATCCAGAATCCTGTTGAGAAATTAAAGAAGCCACGCTCGCTTGTAAATAAAGGAATATGTCTTTTGGTTGTTACAAGACGGCGCTGCCAAAGTATTTTCCTGTACTTGGTACAGCTCCCAGTTTTGGGATGCCCGAGTTATTCTGGCATGCTAACTTTTAACTTATCAGCTGAAAGACAAGCTACAGAAGCAGGTGTGCTGCCAGCATTAGAGATGAAGTCTCACAGTGCTTGAAGTTTTCACAAGTTTTATCAGAGTTCACTCACAGGGAAAATAAATCAATTAACTAAAGTACAAACTGCATACTGCTTTGTAATGTAGACATTAAATGATATCATCTTAAATAACTTGTATTCATGCATCCATTAGTTTATTGGGTGCCTCCTATCTCTGCTGTCAGTTTGCATCATCCGTTCTCTTCATCTTCACCCCCCCAGAGGTGGTTGAGCATGCCTGCAGCATTACGTCCCTCATGCTGGGGGAAACGTTGCCTTCCATCACCCGGGACATGGACACTTACACCTACCGCCTGCCCATCGGAGTGTGTGCCGGCATCGCCCCGTTTAACTTCCCCGCCATGATCCCACTGTGGATGTTCCCCATCGGGATGGTGTGTGGCAACACCTACCTGATGAAGCCCTCTGAGCGGGTCCCAGGGTGCACCATGCTCCTGGCCAAATTGCTCCAGGACGCCGGAGCACCAGATGGCAGCCTAAACATCATTCACGGGCAGCATGATGGTGTGTGTGTGTGTGTGTGTGTGTATTCAGAAGCACACAATATGTGTGTGTAATAGCCAATGGCAAAAGGTCCATGGATGATTCAAACACTAATCGTATACCCCCTGGCAATATGTAGATGGTTAAAATTTCCATAAAATGTGCAGTATTACTGTAAGAAATTCATGAGTGTTTGAGGAAATGGATTACTGTATTCAAGGCCTTTGTGCTCTTATGTTGCCTTACGGGTGCAGCAGCACAGATGCAGAATGGAGGATTTACAGTACCCGTTTGTGTCTTTGTGTAGCGGTGAACTTCATCTGCGACCACCCGGCCATCAAAGCCATCAGCTTTGTGGGCTCCAACCCGGCTGGAGAGCACATCTACGAGCGGGGATCCAAAAACGGAAAGAGGGTGCAGTCCAACATGGTACGCCCTAACCCGCAGTACACATGTTAACGTCCTTAGACTAAAAATACTGTTCTTACATTCAGGATTATCAGGCTCATGAAGCTGAAGTAGTTTTTTTTGCTATGATAAACCACTTATAAATCACTGTTATGGACAAACCTTTTACTATTCTGTCACCAAGACAACTTAGCTGTGCTTAGCTGTCAATCACGGCTGTCTGTAACATGCAATGAGCCCTGTGCTACAGTCTTAACTGGAGAGATCCCCTACCGAGCCGTGTCCTACATTTTTCATTCATAGGGTGCCAAGAACCATGGTGTGGTGATGCCTGATGCCAACAAAGAGAACACCATCAACCAGCTAGTGGGTGCTGCCTTCGGAGCAGCTGGCCAGCGCTGCATGGCTCTCTCGACGGCTATTTTTGTCGGGGAGTCTCGTGACTGGCTCCCAGAGCTGGTGGAGCGCTCCAAATCACTGCGCGTCAACGCAGGTAGTGTCAGAGTTAACTGTGTCAACGCAAAGTAAAACTGTCTTTTTTATTAAGAGTGGCATGATGCTGCCTTTTTTTTGTTTTGATGGGAGATTTTGACATGTATGCATGTGTCCTGAAGGGGATCAGCCTGGGGCGGATGTGGGTCCCCTGATCTCTCCTGCAGCCAAGGCCAGGGTGGAGCATTTGATCCAGAGTGGGGTGGATGAGGGTGCCAAGATTCTGCTGGATGGGAGAAATGTCAACGTCAAAGGATATGAAAATGGAAACTTTGTAGGACCCACCATACTGAGCGGTGTTACGGTGAGTTTTGGTGAAGGGGGGTGGACATGGCTGCCTTTTGTCAGTTAGTAAAAAGTCTTAATATAATGAACTGTAGGTCCCAGAATTATGTTTTTAGAGAAAAAATGAAATGGTTTATGTTTGCTTTTTTTACAGCAGTCTAAAGACTGTGTTAAATGCACTAAAAGCACTTCTTCCCAGTCATCTCCATGTATTGCTATAACATCCTAAAGTGTGTACATACTGGTTCATTATGTACTGGTAATGGTGCCTCGTGGAGTTGTTGTTGCAGACGATGTTAAACGCTGGATCTGATGTGATCGTTCTGCTGTTCTCTCCAGCCGGCCATGACGTGTTACAAAGAGGAGATCTTTGGACCGGTGCTCGTCGTCCTGGAGGCCGACAATCTCGACGAAGCCATTTCTTTAATCAACAACAACCAATACGGCAACGGCACCGCCATCTTCACCACCAACGGAGCCACAGCACGCAAATACACACACGAGGTGGACGTTGGCCAGGTGAGACTCACACGGATTGTCTGTCAATTTGAACACTATTCCCTGAACACAGCGCTGTCAGGGTTTTAAAATAAAAGGTCACCTTTTGCCTTATTATAGTTCTAAGTGAGTCACCTGTGACGACGATGTTCTGCTCAAAGAAACAGACAGACGTCATGTGAAGTGTGAACATCTATTGTAGCTTGATGACTCAAAGGCATGGGGCTATAAAGTATTCTTGTAAATCCAAGTTTCACACCTATTGTTTGCGCCATTAAAGGATAAGTTCACAATTTATAAAGTAAACCTTAAAATGCATGTGGAAATGTCTATATGCATGGAAATAGTTTTTATTGGCTGTAATAATATAAATTCTAATTTTGAAAGAAGAAGACATTGTCGTTTACTCCGTATTTGCTTTGTTGTTGTTGGTACTCAGCACATTATCAACTGGAAGTTGTCAGTTATCACCTGCCAGTAAACAGAAATTATGTCAGAATTGGTTTATTGCCAGGTATGTTTGCACATAAAAGAAATGTGGCTTGGTTATTGGTACATAACAATAAACGCAGGGCAATAATATACATCATTTTAAGATAGAATACAATTGAATAAACAAACAAAGTAATAGTATGTCATTAAAGTGTCAAGTGCATATTTAATGTGAGTTGAGCAGGGATATGTAAATGTCTGTAATTATCCTGGAGATGTCAGAGTCAGTGGGGGTCCCGGTCTGTGTCAAACCTGTTAATACAGCAGGAGACAATTTGCAAAGGGTTGTCTAAATTATGTGTGTGCGGAATGAGTCTTTGTCTATGTGCAATTTTAAATGTATAACAACATTTCTTATGCAGATGGCTGAGAAATGATTTCGGCACAACCTTCCCCCCCAAAGGACTTTTACTCTGTAGTATATGCGTAAAGATGAACACGTTATATTGATCCGTCACACCTGGCATTAAACATACAGTATTCCCTCAGAGGGGAGGTGATGTCAGACAAATTACATGATGCAGGAACAGTTATGTAGGATTTTCTTAAACTTGACAATAATTCTATATGATGAGGTTTAAATAGAAAAGCATAATCTGAAGAGCGTTTGGTGTGAATGCTGAAAAGCTTTAGATGGTTTAAATGCAAATAAAAACAGTAGGAAAGGGGCTTGATTACTATGAATGTCATCTAAAAACTGAAATATATGACGTAAACGTTTTTAATTAAGTAATTAGTATTTAATAAACGAGTATACAAAACCATTTATTGAATTGCCAGAAATCCTGCTCTTTTGTGTGAGAGATATCTATCTAATATATGTTGTGGTAGCGTGGCCATATCTCCCTAATGTATGTATGCCTTTGTACAGATTGGCGTGAACGTGCCCATCCCCGTCCCCCTCCCCATGTTCTCCTTCACCGGCTCCAGAGGCTCCTTCAGAGGAGACACCAACTTCTACGGCAAGCAGGTAAACAACAACAACAAAATGTTTGATTTAAAACTGACTCTGCATCAAAATATAAAACAATGGTGATCTCGGGTAGTTGACGCTGTCTCTTCCCCACCAGGGCATCCAGTTCTACACTCAGATCAAGACCGTGACGTCACAGTGGAAGGCCGAGGACGCCACTGTGACGAGCCCAGCCGTTACCATGCCAACCATGGGACGCTAAAGACCGCACATCCAGCATAACCTTGAGAGACATCTCATTTGCCTTAAGATGACGCTCGTGGGATGGGGATGTTACATGTCGTGTTTTTTTTTTTTTTAGATCTATTCGCATTGAGGGATTATTATTAGTTGGTGGATTTCTTTTATTTTTGTCTTCAGCCATCCTTAACAGTGTTGTTGCACAAGTGAATGCAAACTACAGGAGATGAGCTGGACTGATGCAATGAATGGGGTTTGTTGTGTTTTTCCTCCTGTTCATGTCCGGTCCTGACCATGTGGACTACGTATTCTAATGATCAGTTGTAAACTCTGCTGTCGCATTTCTCTGAACCTACAGTAGAATTTTAAGGGATCAGGGATTTTACCTTTTTTGAAGCAATGACCCCAAACCTCCACCATTGTCCTCCGTTTTCTTTGAAGCTTGTTCCGTTTGTCGGAGCGTTGTGTAGATACTTGGAAAGAAGATGTGAATGGAGCAAATGCTACATTAGAAGAAGAGCACACCTTTTCTCTGCTCCGCTGGTGAAACTGAAAGTGTGTGTGTGTGTGTGTGTGTGTGTGTGTGTGTGTGTGTGTGTGTGTGTGTGTGTGTGTGTGTGTGTGTGTGTGTGTGTGTGTGTGTGTGTGTGTGTGTGTGTGTGTGTGTGTGTGTGTGTGTGTGTGTGTGTGTGTGTGTGTGTGTGTGTGTGTGTGTGTGTGTGTGTGTGTGTGTGTGTGTGTGTGTGTGTGTGTGTGTGTGTGTGTGTGTGTGTGTGTGTGTGTGTGTGTGTGTGTGTGTGTGTGTGTGTGTGTGTGTGTGTGTGTGTGTGTGTGTGTGTGTGTGTGTGTGTGTGTGTGTGTGTGTGTGTGTGTGTGTGTGTGTGTGTGTGTGTGTGTGTGTGTGTGTGTGTGTGTGTGTGTGTGTGTGTGTGTGTGTGTGGAACATATTTCCATTCAAATTATGAGCCACGTTAAATGTAGTCACCTAGACTGCTTGTGATTGAAGATTACAAGATGTCAATTGTAGTTCGAATAAAGCCACACTAATTTGACTAAATTGACTTCTGCTTTGTGTTGAAGTGGTCCTCTGCGGTTCACTGCATCATTCATGAGACATTAAAGCCGACACATTCGCACGCGGATCTAGATAATGCCTAATTAACGTCACAGATGAGAAGGAGTTTAATGTTTGAACTTGTTGTTCTGGTTCATCAATACACGGTCCGTAATTTAGCTGAAAAGTAAGCGACCCGCTGTATTTGTGGGCGATCAGTTTGGCGCGCGGCATCTGTGCGCGAGACCGAAAACAACTTTCATCACGCCGCCGGTGACGTCACGCCTCCGCGAGGCGAGGAGACAGGAGTGTAGGCTGACGTCCGTCATGGTGAGCTCCGTGTGTTTGGCGTTTAGAGAGCAACGTGTCCGCTAACGTTTGTTATATCTACTTTGTTTTAATTGTTGTTTAGAGGGTGAGTTATTTCGTTATTTTCGAAGAACATGCAGTAACGTGCGGCTGTTGTGAACGATAACCATCTTGTTGACTAACTTCACCGGCTAGCTTCGTAGCATTCACGCAAGCTGACGTCGTACGTCACGTAACGTCAGTTGACTGAGAATGAACGTTAACGACGCCACATAGCCGTTTAAATATACTCTACTTTAATTGCACTGACACCCAAAACAATAACTTTATTATAGACGTCATATTTTAAGATACATTGTCGCGTTAGTCACCAAAGGTGTTAATGCTGCAGTAAAAGTGGGTTTATTTTAATTATACCATTAACATTGTCCGCTTTTTTATAAATAAATATAAATAATATATTAATAAATATTTTTTTTATATTCGTTATCAAGTAAGGCAGCCACATAAATATCCAGTCTAAACGTATCCTAAAGCACCAATCATTATTTAACAATATTACAAATGTTTCATGAAACTGCATTTTAAAAATAATAATCTACAGTGTAGAAATATGGCTCATATGCAGAGTGATGATCACAAAATTCTCTCTTTGTTTTCTGGGTAAATTTCTCTCAGACAGCATTGTTTGCATGACTTGTTAATATGCATAAATACTGGTGTGTAATCATGCAGCAGTGAGAACAGCCCACAGTCTTGGTTGCATGTGTCTGCTGCCTTTGAAGCCATCAAGCCTGCAAGTTATCCATTTTATTACGTGATTTGAGTGAATCATGCAAGATCTTCCTTCTGCAAAGCCGACACACTTTCCTTGTTTTGCTCGGAGCGTGCGGCCCACTCTGAAGCCACAGCTTTACTTTACATTAGTACTAATCAGTTGGGACCTCAGAAAAACCATAGTCGCATAAGTACACACTGCCAGACTTTTAAATACGTGCATATTAAATACACGCTCTTCTTACGTACTGAGATGGGTTAGGTTAATTATCTCATGCTCAGCGTCTGAAACATTTCAGTGATTAATAAATAATAAAGGGGCTGAGGCTGGTGTCTCATTTGTTAGACAGTGTTGTAGCATTTCTATACATTTTTGTAACTTGCTCCAGCTAAATGCCTGAAATGTAAATATTTAATTTGAATTCACAGGCAGCTAAATTCCTCACGTACAAATGTCTTAATCTTCTGTGCAAGCGGTGTGATTGTCTCAACGGGGGTCTCTCCCCCAGTGTTGCCTCACTGAGGCTTTAAATGCATCATAATTCCTCACATTAGGTATCTGAGGTTTGTTGAGCGATGTTGAGACACGAGTTGCTGCGTATCGATCAAAGATCAAAGGCTTAAAATCCACCAAATGAAGTCAAACACGGTGTTGATGTGATGTTTTTCTAAATGCACCGCAGGAGTCGACTCAGCAGGAGCTTGTTTTTTGTGGTTGGTTAGAGAGTCTGTTGTGGGTGTGGTCTATTATGAATAACCTTTGCTCCTTTTGCCATGCTGTAATTTACCATCTCCCCAAACCAGTCAGCATCGGTTTGAGCTGCTTGTTTGGAGCATCTCAAAGGAATAGTAGCTTTAAAGTGCTCTGACAAGAAGACCTGTGATATTTGCCTGTTGGTTAACTCCCCAGAGTGAAGATGAAGCTCACGGTGCCACTTCCACTGCTGGTGCTGCTCGCCGTCGCGGGGCTGAGCCGAGCCCAGGCCAGGACCTCCTTCCTGGATTTGACCAACGTCTTCGGGGGCATCCTTCCCCGACTCAGCCGGCCGGCGAACCACAGCCGCATCTTCTACGCGGTGATGTTTGATGCAGGGAGCACCGGGACGCGCATCCACGTCTACACCTTCATCCACAGTGACCCAGGTGATGTTGGGCTCATTCATCTGACCCGCTTTCCTCTTTTTACACGCGTTATGAAGCAAACTCAGGTTGAGAAACGTGTGTTTACTGCAGTCAGGGCACCATGTGAAGTATTTACATGTTCATTTACAACGCAAATTTAATTTACCATGTCCTCACCGCCTTCTTTTTACCACAGAAGACATAAATTATACTTGAATTCATTTACTTTTGAAGAAATAATTCTATTTTGTCAGATTCCAGTCAACATGCCTCCTCTTGAATACGGGGATATATATTCTGCATATGTATGCAAAGCAGATGTATCCATTTTAATGCTTTTAATAGCTGCTGCATATTTGATGTGGGCAGATCTTGTATTATTATTATATATATATATATTTTTTTTTTAGAGCTGCCAATTTTGGACAATGAGATGTTCCACTCCATAAAGCCCGGTTTGTCAGCATATGCTGACTCCCCCAAAATGGTGAGTTCACTGTCAAATCTAATCAATTATATTGAGCTGAAGGACAAGGTCCGCTGGCTCGACATTGAATTCAGCTATTCTGCTCGTAGCCTCCCTCTGTGGGGAATCACATCGCAAATGAAAGTAAAAAAACGACAAACAAGTGAATATTCAAGCAGCACAATCTGCAAAACTAGTGTTCTCTTTGTCAAAAGGCTGCTCTGGTTTCTTCTTTCAAAAAGGCCGGACACACAGTAAGGATGCTGCTGAAGGTGGCCAAGAAGACGGTGCCCCGTCTGGAGTGGAAGAGGACGCCGCTGGTCCTCCGAGCCACAGCCGGTCTCCGGCTGCTGGCCGCCGATAAAGCCCGGGTTCTCTTGGAGCAGGTACAAGAGTTCACCGGTACACGGAGGCGCGGCGCGCCGGCGAGACCTCTGCAGAGCGGAGTGCAGCTCTTCATCACCGGGGAGCTGCGCGGCGCTGCGTTGTCTGACACTCGCTCTGCAAAGTGCAGGCCTCTTATCCGGGGAGGTAGCGGGCAGGAGGGGAAAAGAGCTTTTTCAGTGTTGTGGCAGGCGGCGCGTCGACGAGAGAAAACGTATTGTTATCGAAGTGGTGGGAGCTTAGTGTGGAAGCCTCCTGTGGCGGGGATAAGGTGGTAATGGACGGCCCCGGGGCCCCTCGCAAGATAAATGATACTTTATTAATCCCCCTGAGGGAATTAATTAATCCCTTCAAGCGGAGGGCACCTCTGGATGAGCTACCATTACAGTAGATAACATTAAGGCCATTTCTCTTTCCTTGGAGCCCTTGTGCTCTTTCTCTCCATCGCTCATATCCCTCCCCCTCTCCTCCTTTCCCCTCCCACAGGTTCAACATGTGTTTGATGAATCCCCCTTTTTGGTCCCGGACAACAGCGTCAGCATAATGAACGGCACGTATGAAGGTAACGTCGGCCCCGACGCGCAGCCCCTCCTGTTCCTGCTCTTTTGGGGGAGCCGTGATCCGGCTGCCCTACTTTGTGCGCGGAGCAATTTCTATAAGGCGTAACACGAATTGCGGTCTTTTACAATGATACTATGAAAATTGTGCCTCCCCACAAAGTTGTTTTGAGACTTTAAAAGTCTATAATTAGGTGGTGGGAAAATTGGTGTTATTGTCTTGTCGTGCCACCGTGTTGTTGTTGTCAGCATTTCAACCTCGTTTCTTAAGCAACATGCCTCTTACTCACGTGTTTGTGCGTGTGTTTGTGCACGCTTTCGTACACCGTTGTAATTTCTGTGAAAATTAGTTGTCAGCTTTTCTAAAAATGTACTCGTGTTCCACCTGAAATGTCTGTTTATTGGTTTAACGTAGGGATCCTGGCGTGGGTATCTGTGAACTATCTGACAGGTGAGTACCGTAAAGTCTTTTTATAGCTTCACATATTCACGCTGAATGCACACGACCATGAACGCGGTGCCCGGAGGGGGGGTGGCTCTGATCTTTATCGGGCTCCGTATCAGGATTTTATACTTTTCGCGAGCACAGTCTGTGTCAAATAGGGCTTTTGAAGATAGCATCTAAGGTGTAACTGATTAGCTCCTCTCTGTTGGCTGCTGGATTAAAGAGGGAACTGTTTTCAGGTCACCTGAATGCACAAACCAAGAAGACAGTGGGGATCTTGGATCTGGGAGGAGGGTCCACGCAGATCACTTTCCTGCCAAAACAACGGGTGAGTTTTTACAGATTTCTGTGCAAAGGAAGCTCTGCAGTGATTCCTAACCCACTATATCCTTCATATTCACCGTAGAAGACCATTGAAAGTGTCCCGGTTGATGATTACGTTGCCAGATTTGGCATCTCCAACACATCCTTCGAATTATACACTTACAGGTAACTGATCTGTTCATTAATGCACGTTTAATGCACGCTTACATTTAATAATAATAATAATAATATTTTAATTTTCTATAGCGCTTTTCAAGCCACTCAAAAAGGGAACGATTAGAAAAACAATCAAGACATCAATTAAAAACAGAATATATTTTATATAAAAAATTAAACAGGAGAAGCTATGTGGAATGAGTCCTGTAGTGGAGGATAGGGAGCAGGGGTTAGCAGGTGAAGGGTAGAGAGCAGGGGTTAACAGGTGAAGGGTAGGGAGCAGGGGTTAACAGGTGAAGGGTAGGGAGCAGGGGTTAGCAGGTGAAGGGTAGGGAGCAGGGGTTAACAGGTGAAGGGTAGGGAGCAGGGGTTAACAGGTGAAGGGTAGGGAGCAGGGGTTAGCAGGTGAAGGGTAGGGAGCAGGGGTTAGCAGGTGAAGGGTAGGGAGCAGGGGTTAACAGGTGAAGGGTAGGGAGCAGGGGTTAACAGGTGAAGGGTAGAGAGCAGGGGTTAACAGGTGAAGGGTAGGGAGCAGGGGTTAACAGGTGAAGGGTAGAGAGCAGGGGTTAACAGGTGAAGGGTAGAGAGCAGGGGTTAACAGGTGAAGGGTAGGGAGCAGGGGTTAACAGGTGAAGGGTAGAGAGCAGGGGTTAGCAGGTGAAGGAGCAGGGGTTAGCAGGTGAAGGGTAGAGAGCAGGGGTTAACAGGTGAAGGGTAGAGAGCAGGGGTTAGCAGGTGAAGGAGCAGGGGTTAGCAGGTGAAGGGTAGGGAGCAGGGGTTACAGGTGAAGGGTAGAGAGCAGGGGTTAACAGGTGAATGGTAGAGAGCAGGGGTTAACAGGTGAATGGTAGAGAGCAGGGGTTAACAGGTGAAGGGTAGGGAGCAGGGGTTAACAGGTGAAGGGTAGGGAGCAGGGGTTAACAGGTGAAGGGTAGGGAGCAGGGGTTAACAGGTGAAGGGTAGAGAGCAGGGGTTAACAGGTGAAGGGTAGAGAGCAGAGGTTAACAGGTGAAGGGTAGAGAGCAGGGGTTAACAGGTGAAGGGTAGAGAGCAGGGGTTAACAGGTGAAGGGTAGGGAGCAGGGGTTAGCAGGTGAAGGGTAGGGAGCAGGGGTTAACAGGTGAAGGGTAGAGAGCAGGGGTTACATGTGAAGGGTAGAGAGCAGGGGTTAACAGGTGAAGGGTAGAGAGCAGGGGTTAACAGGTGAAGGGTAGAGAGCAGGGGTTAACAGGTGAAGGGTAGAGAGCAGGGGTTAGCAGGTGAAGGATAGGGAGCAGGGGTTAGCAGGTGAAGGGTAGGGAGCAGGGGTTAACAGGTGAAGGGTAGAGAGCAGGGGTTAACAGGTGAAGGGTAGAGAGCAGGGGTTAACAGGTGAAGGGTAGGGAGCAGGGGTTAGCAGGTGAAGGGTAGGGAGCAGGGGTTAACAGGTGAAGGGTAGAGAGCAGGGGTTAGCAGGTGAAGGGTAGAGAGCAGGGGTTAGCAGGTGAAGGGTAGAGAGCAGGGGTTAGCAGGTGAAGGGTAGAGAGCAGGGGTTAACAGGTGAAGGGTAGAGAGCAGGGGTTAACAGGTGAAGGGTAGAGAGCAGGGGTTAGCAGGTGAAGGGTAGGGAGCAGGGGTTAGCAGGTGAAGGGTAGAGAGCAGGGGTTAGCAGGTGAAGGGTAGAGAGCAGGGGTTAACAGGTGAAGGGTAGGGAGCAGGGGTTAGCAGGTGAAGGGTAGAGAGCAGGGGTTAACAGGTGAAGGGTAGGGAGCAGGGGTTATCAGGTGAAGGGTAGAGAGCAGGGGTTACAGGTGAAGGGTAGAGAGCAGGGGTTAACAGGTGAAGGGTAGAGAGCAGGGGTTATCAGGTGAAGGGTAGGGAGCAGGGGTTACAGGTGAAGGGTAGGGAGCAGGGGTTAACAGGTGAAGGGTAGAGAGCAGGGGTTAACAGGTGAAGGGTAGGGAGCAGGGGTTAGCAGGTGAAGGGTAGGGAGCAGGGGTTAACAGGTGAAGGGTAGAGAGCAGGGGTTAGCAGGTGAAGGGTAGAGAGCAGGGGTTAGCAGGTGAAGGGTAGAGAGCAGGGGTTAGCAGGTGAAGGGTAGAGAGCAGGGGTTAACAGGTGAAGGGTAGAGAGCAGGGGTTAACAGGTGAAGGGTAGAGAGCAGGGGTTAACAGGTGAAGGGTAGGGAGCAGGGGTTAGCAGGTGAAGGGTAGAGAGCAGGGGTTAGCAGGTGAAGGGTAGAGAGCAGGGGTTAGCAGGTGAAGGGTAGAGAGCAGGGGTTAACAGGTGAAGGGTAGGGAGCAGGGGTTAACAGGTGAAGGGTAGGGAGCAGGGGTTAGCAGGTGAAGGGTAGAGAGCAGGGGTTAACAGGTGAAGGGTAGGGAGCAGGGGTTATCAGGTGAAGGGTAGAGAGCAGGGGTTACAGGTGAAGGGTAGAGAGCAGGGGTTAACAGGTGAAGGGTAGAGAGCAGGGGTTATCAGGTGAAGGGTAGGGAGCAGGGGTTACAGGTGAAGGGTAGGGAGCAGGGGTTAACAGGTGAAGGGTAGGGAGCAGGGGTTATCAGGTGAAGGGTAGAGAGCAGGGGTTAACAGGTGAAGGGTAGAGAGCAGGGGTTAACAGGTGAAGGGTAGGGAGCAGGGGTTAACAGGTGAAGGGTAGGGAGCAGGGGTTAACAGGTGAAGGGTAGAGAGCAGGGGTTAACAGGTGAAGGGTAGGGAGCAGGGGTTAACAGGTGAAGGGTAGGGAGCAGGGGTTAGCCGGTTTTGATTGCATGAAGTCTATTCTTGATGATAAAATCTGTGTTAACGGTAATTTCTATGTGTTTAAAAAAAAGAAAATTGGCCTCCAGTAAAATACCACTGACTTTGTTAACTTCTCTTGCTTTGCCTTTTTAATTCTTGTACCTTGTATGATCTGTTTAGTCATGAGGGCGTGAACAGTTTGGCCTATTCTCAGAATGACTCGTCACACACACACCGTCTGTTCCCGGTTGCCTTTGTAACTGTATCTCCACCCCCCTTTTGACTCCATCCAGTTACCTCGGGAACGGACTGATGGCGGCCCGACTGGCCACGCTGGGCGCGCTGGGCGCAGAAGGTACTGAGAGGAAAAGGTGCTGCGCCGCCATTAGCCGCGGGTGGTGTTGTTTATTGTGAGCGTGTCTCTGAAAGATACTGAGACACAACAGTGAGTCAGTTCTCAAGTGTTCTCTCGGGTGTTGTTTCCTTCCTGCCCATTTCTACAAACACCGAGTGGAGGAGGTAACAAGAGAGAGAGAGATGTTTGTTTTTTGTTTTGTTCCCGGGATGTACTTTCAAGTCTTTCTCTCTAATAAACAATTGGAGCGAGACCCTGAGATGAATCACCGAAAGGGCTTCAGAGGAGATTGTGTTAGTGAGTCAGACTCACGGCGTGCTGACCGGTCGCAGAGCGAGTTAGAGCGAGTTAGGCGGGTAAACGAGTGACGTCTGTGCTCCTAACAGGGTCGGAGTGGCGTGTCTTTAAAAGTTCCTGCCTGCCGAAGAAGTTCAGGGACGAGTGGAGTTTCGGAGGTCAGACGTATCAAGTGAGCGGCGACCCAGAAGGTACGATCCCGTTTCCTTAAAGTGTCTGTTGACGGGGTTCATACGCTCATGGAAGACCTGGAAAAGTCCTTGAAAAAAAATAAAATCCCCAAAAGTTTAGTAAAAGTCATGTAAATGTGTTATATTCATGTGTTCATGTGGTTCATTTAGGCTGAGTTTGAAATAATGAATATGCTTTTAAAAGAAAGACTCAAAATATAAGCAGGCATACGCTGAGTATATCTATAAATGTTTATTCTTTTAATCAAACTATTGTCTCTCATTCATTTGTGTCCTTTAAGGAATACTGTATGCTTTGGAATCCTCATTGTTAGTTTAAATACTACATTTTATCACTTTTTCATGGACACACCCAGATTTCACTAAATGTTTGGTCATGGGAATTTGGTTTAAAGTCCTGGAAAAGTGCTAGAAAAGTCCTGGAAATCCATTGGTTAGGATGTGTATGAACCCTGTGTTGAGTAAAACTGAAGCTACTGTATAAGGGAATATGTGAAATATTTGAGCAAATATACTAAATTAATATTTTGTGACGATAAACAAAACATCTGCATGTATTACTCTGTAATTGATTTGTTGATTTAATCAACAGACCTGTACAAGTTCCTCCATTTTTAATTATGCAAAAGCACCACTTAAAAATATTGTTTACAGGAGATGTGCCACTGTTTATTTTTTAAGAAAATAAGTTATTCAGCATGAAAGAGTATTTAAAAAAAAATAGATGATAGACTAAAGAATAATACCGGCACAGTTATGTTTCCAAAGCCCATTAAAATGGACTTGAGTTTAAGTACACATATCATAATGTGTTTTTTCCCTCTGAAGATGTACACTTGACTCCTCTGTCCCCGTTTCCTCTCCAGGTTACGCCGGATACAAGCTTTGTTATCAGGAGGTGCTGAAGGTGGTGAAGGGGATTATTCATCAGCCCTATGAGCTGGAAGACAGCCATGTATTCTATGCATTCTCCTATTACTTTGACAGAGCTGTGGATGCAGGCCTTATCGGTGAGCACACACACACACACTGTACACACCTTCCATAATTATACAGCCCAAGCAGGATGATATTATCCAAGCAAGACAGAAGCAGGGACGTGAGTCATCTGCACCGTCTCAGTGGAGTAGAAGTGCTATAGGTGTGTAGTTATTACAGCTGAAAGGGCACACGCTCCTATTATTAGTTTTATGGAAATGTGCATGCAGATCCACCTCTTTAATGAATGCTGTAGCATTGAAAAGGTGGGAGATGACCCCCCCATGACCTCCCGTTGCAGACGGGGTCCGAGGAGGCGCGCTGGAGGTCAGAGACTTCAAGAAGAGAGCCAAAGAAGGTGAGGCGGGCAAAGCGCCGCATCCTCACCCCGACAGCTGCGACGCAGCGCGCATCCTAATGCGCCGGACTCGAGTCCTCGTCGGCATCTGGATGCCGGCCCTCTTCTTGGCGTGCAACCTCTCAGACATCGATTTCCTTTTGTCTGCTCAGTGTGCAAGAAGATGAGCGAGCAGCCGCCCGTCAGAGCGTTCCTGTGCTTGGACATGACCTACATCACCTGTCTGCTCAAGGACGGCTTCGGCTTCAAGGAGGGCGCCGTGCTGCAGGTGAGCGCCGCAGCGAGCCGGGGGTCAGGGCTTTGTGTTGTTGTTGTTGTTAAGGAGGCAACACACACAAAGGACATTTTACAAGAGGATGCACTGTTATACAACATACTGACTTTATAACTTCTATACTATGACCTTCATAACATTACTTTTTATTACATACTATAAAAATTGACACTTTATGAAAACATACTATTTCTTACAAGATCTTATATGACTTTTTTTTTTTTTAAATATACTGTACTAGATTTTCTTTGTTTACATACTAACATTTTTTTTTACAACAGTATTACTTTTTATAGTAGTGTCTTAATTACTTTGACATACTACTGATTACTTACTTACATATACTGATATATATATATAGATAGATAGATATATAAATAATATCTTTGACTGATTTAAAAAAAAAAAAAAAAAGACATACTATTACTATTTTGTACTGTCCTTTCAAAATAATTGTAAAAAAAAAAGTATAATTAAAAAAATTAACTTTTGACTGATATTTTCACACAATCCATCACAAACGTTAATAGAAAAAGTAAATCTCACACAAAGTTTTGGTTACTTTTTTATTTCAATAAATACAAAAGGCATTTGAGTGATCTCCCCCCCTCCCCCTCCCCTTCCCACCCTTCCAGTTGACCAAGAAAGTGAACAACGTGGAGGCGAGCTGGGCTCTGGGCGCCACGTTGGACCACTTCCACAACCTGAAGATCCACTGAGGCGGAGCGGGAACCGGCGCTGCTCCATTACAAACACGTGGCCGCCTTATCTATCGGGCCCAGACGGCCACGTTAGTTACATAAGGACATGAGTAATTCTTAGTTTCTCTTTAAAAAAAAAGAAATTATTCTCAAGTGTGAAGCACCGGAGGTTGACATTTGAGTGGGATGTGACCAATAACGTGGCGGGTTAATGCGTCTTTGGAAGCTTTTGTGTTTCCATCGGTTGTTCAGTGCTTCGGTAGCTGGTAATCAGGTGTTTAGTAGTTATTAATAAAGGTAACGGGGTACACACACGTCTGGTACATTTACATTTGACAGCATTTCAACAATTGGTCGTTTTTTAAATAAGTGGGATGTATTTTTCATCACTCCATGTTAACCTCACAATGATAATGTACACGGCCATTATATATTCTCATAAACTTTTTAAAACCCGTCTCAGCATTTCTTTGGGAGCATTTGTTTTCAAAAACTTTAAGGAAAAAAAAAAAGGTTGTTTGTACAAACTTTCAAAATAAAACCATCATCGGTTTTGCTAATTACAAATATCTACAGAGGGTGAAAGTCAGTGATTCGTCTCTTTAGTGGACTCGACGTCCGTCACTGTGCGACGCTCCTCGCGGCGGCCTAAAGCAGCGCCACCACGTGGTCTCCGTAGGCGTGGCCGTCGCTGGTCATGCTCACCAACTCGTGTGGCTGAGAGAGAATCACCACAGAGTCTGCAGAGCCTGGAGGGAGACACAGAGGGGGCGTGAACGCTGTCCACGGGAGGACACGCCCCTCAGGGCGACCACGGAAACGCCTTCAATTTCTGCAAGCTGTCACCGGTTATACGTTTGGTTTTTATTAATGCTGACGGGGCAAATTAAGGGGAAAGAAAACATGAAGGACATGCAAAGAAACCCCCGTAATATGAAGTATTCAGACCAAAAGGGGGTTTACATGGATCACAGAGAATATCAGTCATATTAGCACCATTAATAATAATAATAATAATAATAATTCACTCCAGTGTAAATTGGAGAAACGGCCCATAAGATGCACGGGTCGATAAATATTACAATGTTGTATATTAACATGCGTGGGCCTTACGTGCATCAGAAACCATTAAATATTTACATGGAGGCGCTTGTAAAAACTGACAGCGTGGGACCGATAACCGGCTGAAGCGGAGTCTGCATCACGCGACTCGGCAGTGATGAAATACGCTCGTCGGAAACGGTCCAAGAGTTGAATAAATCACGGCTGGGCTGCAGCCAACAGTCTCAGAATGACTATTTCATAGCGGAGACAGCAAAAGAAGGCGGGGCTTACAGACAGAAGTTTATTTATTTAACGAGAGTAAAAAACAAACGCCCACCTGGTGATCGCAGCATGGCGTGGTGAAGGTTCATGGGTTCGACGGCCGCCGTCGTCATCATGCCGACCCCGTTTTCTCCGTCCGCCTCCAGCAGGCTGCTCTGGGTCAGCGCCTCGCCTGCGAGCCGACGACAGACTTCAGTTCATGAGCGACGCCGTTCAAAACCCCAATCTGCTTATTGCTGACTTTGTAAAGTCCCTTTGACACTGGTGTGAATTTATTTTTAGATTTCTGGGGCGGCAGTTATTCCGACACAGACGAGTTATTTAATTATTCATCCAGTAACCATCTGCTTCTGAAGCCGCGTCTTCCGTTGCGTTTACTAAAGACGAGCCTCTTCGGGGAGGCTGACCCCAATAAATGTGCCGTCTGTAATTAGAGCTTTGGCAGCGTTTCCTCTGTGGTGGTTCCCCGCTGCTCAAATACTACAAGGAGGCTGCTCGCGTTGTTTCACAGCAATAACGATAAACCTATTTTGTACAATTAGACTATATGTTGAAAAAAAAAATGGATACTAGGATGAACTTCTCATTTATCCGAGTAACTCGTAAAGTGAAGTTCTGAGTTACTGAGCAGTCATGACCCAAAATCTGACCCCCGCCACCTGACAATCTCATTTCTGCAGAAGCTCTGTGCTTTTCCAGAGATATGTGTCGAAAGCAACTCAGCTGCCGGGCCCCCCGAAGAATGAAAATTGAAAATGATAAATTTTTAAGTGCTTTAAATTTTAATTATTCAGGAAAGTTCCAAAATGCAACTTAAAACCAAACACTATCTCCATGCACATTTTAAAATGTATGGGCAGCTTGAAGCTAAACAATCCAAGGATTAGCATAACCGCCTACTGCACCGCGTGCGCGTGTGTGTGTGTGTGTGTGTGTGTGTGTAAGATAATGGAGAGAAAGACCTGTTTCTCTGCTTTCGCTGCCCAGCCCCTCCTCGCCGTGTCTCTTCCTCATGTGGACGTTTCTGCTGCCCGACTGGGAGAACGTCTTCCCGCAGATCCCACAGTGATGCGGCTTCTCGCCTGGGGGGGAAAAACAAAACACACACAAGGAGTCACGTGACGACATCTGTACGGCAGCGTTCACAATGAGAGGCGTTCCCACTCACCAGAATGCACCAGCATGTGTTTTCGGAGACTGGAATACTCGGCGAAGGATCGCCCACAACCATCTGCTTCGCACAGGAAAGGCTTCTCCCCTGGGAGCACACACACACACACACACACACACACACACACAACAATATTAAGACATAAAGCAGTGAATTGTGGAACCCCCGGTGACAGCTGACCTATTTTGATGCCCTAAAACGGAACAAATGTGAGATCATTTGGCCCGGCTAAGTGGACATTACAGCCTGCAGAAGGCCGTTCTTCCAGACATAAGGGCCCAATAGAAACACCGTATAGTGTGGATGGCCCCCGAGACAGAAGCAGACTGCGAGACAGGCCATCAAGAAATCTTAATGTCACCCTAAATAAAATATGACAAGAGAACAGTTACTCATTACGGCGCTGAAACGGAGGCGCCAGAGCTGCTGACTCCTCCGATCTCCGGCCATGACTGCACCGAGGAGGCATTAAATGAGGAGTCGAATGGCCTGAGTCAGTTATTGCTTCCTGCTGCCCCTCCCCCACCTGTGTGGATGCGCCTGTGGTTCTTCAGGTTTCCGGCCGTGGTGAACTTCTTGCCGCAGCCCTTCTCCTTGCAGGTGAAGGGCTTCTCCCCGTTGTGCGTCCGCATGTGGACCTGCAGCCGCTGCAGCACGTAGAAGCTCTTGCCGCAGCCCTCCGCGCCGCACCTGAACATCCGGTCGTTCCTGAGGGCCGAGACAACCAAACCAGCATCAGGTGTGCGTTTCATGTGCGGCGGCCCGCCACAAACACACACTTCTGTCTCAGCCGAGCAGTTTGGATAAAATGCACAATTATCTCATGCAGGAGGAACATTAGTGTTTAAATGTTAAATACCCGTGTTGCTCTTTGATTTAATAATGACTTTAACATTTCCATTAACAGCTCAGATAATTGGGAGTGTAATTACTTGAATGAAAAGTTGTATGTTTTTTTTTTTTCAATTTGGAAAATTGATCCTCAAAAAGCCGGGATTTTCACAGGTTGATGCTTTGGAAACGGCATCTTGTTGGACCACCTGCCTGAATCCATTATCTCACCTCATCGTGTGTGTGCCTGTGTGTGTGTGTGTGTGTGTGTGCCTGTGTGTGCGTGTGTGTGTGCCTGTGTGTGCGTGTGTGTGTGCCTGTGTGTGCGTGTGTGTGTGCCTGTGTGTGCCTGTGTGTGTGTGCCTGTGTGTGTGTGTGTGTGTGTGTGCCTGTGTGTGCGTGTGTGTGTGCCTGTGTGTGCGTGTGTGTGTGCCTGTGTGTGGTGCTACCTGTGTGTTTTGAGGTGGTATTTGAGATGAGCGGGCCAGGTGAAGGTCCTGCAGCAGCCCTCAAACGAGCATCGGAGGACCTGCTTGGAGAGGGGCCGGCTGGTCCGGGGCTGCAGCTCCCGCTTGTCCTCGTCTGCCGTCAAACTGTGTGTGAGATCGCCTAGGCAACAAGGGGTGGAAAGTGAGCAGAAAACAATAAATAAAAAAAACAGAGTGTGAGGTGGCCGGTCTCTGGAGCCCGGCTGCAGCCAATCATCGGGTACCGACTGAGACCCGCCGAACAACCGCAGCCCAAAGAAAGAAAAAAAAAAAGCTGAATCTGAAGGCAATCACTCGCCTTTCACCTGCCTGGACCCCCCACTCTGAATGCATTTAACGGGTCCAATTCTGCTTACGGCGTGCCGGCAGTAATGCCTCCATAACAGATGCCCCACTGCGGAGGGAACTCGTCTAATCTGCAGCCGGTTAGTGGGAGGGCGGCCGTCACACCGGCTCAGATAGAGTTCTGGTCCCGCACCGAAACCACTTACAGCCGGCTGCTGACGCCAACACTGGACAAATTATTTTACACTCCTCAGCCGATGCACTAGCTCAGAATGAGACGTTTTTCCAATGCGTCACGCAGTCTTTTACCTTTCGGAGCACTTTGATCATGTCCAAGGCGTCCGCATAGTCTAGAAAATGTGTTTTTACTCGACAGATGGCCGAGATAAATGATGAGCAATCCTAAGAAAGTCACAAACATGTTTATGTTACAGATCCAGGCTGGGGGTGGGAGGACGTGCACCAAGATGGGAATAAACTTCTCTCTCATGTCGTTTCTCTAACCAGGACCTCTGGCTGCAATTCGGCTCAGTTCAAGGATCAGAGATGCAGCTACGAGTCCTGAAGGTCATCGGAAATTTAGTTTATCTGTCAGCCAGTAGAGGGAAGTTCAGGTTGTGATGAAGTCCTGACTGCAGGTGCATCAACTACCACGATGCTGAGCCTCAACAGATCAGAGGAGATAGCTTCACAGTTAAGAGATCGAGGAAAAATCAAGGAGGCAACATGTTGAGATATGAATTTTGGACGCTGGATTAAACAATGCTACGATATTCTAATTGATTTTAACACTTATTCACAATTTGGTAGCTTTTCCAATCAATTTTACCCGGTAAAGAAATCATGATATTGTCGTAAAAAGTCATAAAAAAAGTTGTAAAAAAAATGTAAATGTCAAAAAGGTTATAAGTAGGTGATAAATATAATGTCGTAAAAGAGTTATAATAAGTATCTCACAGAAAAGGTCAGAGTATCTAATAAAAATGTAAAAAAGTTACAATATAGTATGTCATACTATAGTTTATCATAAAGAAGTAACACACACACACACACACACACACACACACACACACACACACACACACACACACACACACACACACACACACACACACACACACACACACACACACACACACACACACACACACACACACACACACACACACACACACACACACACACACACACACACACACACACACACACACACACACACACACACACACACACGTTTTGAAGACTTCTGATGAGGCGTTGAACACGGCGTCTGTCGGCGCCGATTAACTTTCGTCGGCGCCGACCTCGCGTCTCGTCTTTCGGTGTTTGTCGCAGCTTCTTGTAAACAATCTTAATTTCTTCCTTTCAATGTTACACGAGCAGCAACATAGTCGCAGTGTGTTATCGTGAGACCTCGAGTGACTTTACCGTTGCCGACGCCGGCCGCCCGGGCGTCCTGGCTGGCCTTGGCGTCTCTGGCGAGCTGCGCCCGCGTGGCGGCTATCAGGCTGTCGTGAGCCAGCTCCTGCACCCGCAGGTACCAGGGGGCGCTGCCATCGATCCCGTAGTCCCCCGACGAGACCCCCTCGTCGTCGTCCTCGCCGGCGCCATCGGCGGCGAAGATCAGGGACTCTGAGGAGGCGGTGATGCCTGAGAGGGGAGAAGAGGCTGAATTATTATCGGCAATTTGGGGTTTAATGTTAAGAGATTCATACTGAAAGGCTGAGAGGATGCTGGCGAGCAAGCAGTACATAAACACGCCAAAAAACATAACAGAGAACCCGATCCCTCTTTATTCAGGATTTGAATTCAATGACACAATAGACAGAAAGCGATTCTTCCTGCTGAAAAGCCTTTTCTACCCTTCACATCGCTCACTGAGTCACAGACTGAACAAAGGCTGCATGTTAGAAACCAGAATTTAAAAAAAATAAATGAATTGGCCGCCCTGCTACGGTCTGATGAACCGAGAGAACGCGTCTGCAAAAAGGATAATTTCTTCCAGCCAAAATAATTCCCGGCTCCTCATGAATATGTCAGCCCTCCCTGGTTCCTGTTCAGCGCCCCGCGAGGAACCGCGAGACACAAAGAACCGAAACTAGATCAGACTCAGAGGTCTTAAAGGGAATGGTCATGTTTGAAATCCATCAGGAAGTGGATCCTCAAGCAGGACTCTGAATATTTACGGGGTGGCTCAGAGTTCCTTACCTTTGGCGAGGTTCAGCAGGACATAGGAAGTGCTGTCTGACTGCTGGAGGTCGTGGAGGAGGGGCGGGGGGCTGGGCGAGGCCCGCGGGTGGGGGTGCGTCTGGGCCACCAGCGGGCTTCGATCCGACAAACCGCCGAACTCCGACAGGGACGGAGAACGCTCCGGCTCGTGGCTCAGGCCTCCATCTGAGGAGATATTAACTTATATCAGTAAGTTAATATCCAGAAATAATCAAATACGTGCATAGTCAAACACAGATATGAAAACAATCATATCAATTATGTAACGGACAAATGTTTTCAAATGCAATTTGTAAGAAACACAGAATATAAAAACAACACAGGGCACCGTTAATGTATGAATACATCCGTTCTTAAATCTATTATTATTATTATTATTTGCATCGTTCCTTTCTAAATGGGCTGAAACAGCACAGACACGGTGATAATAATCATGTTTTCTATAACTGAAGGGCATGAAGATGTGAAACGAGAATAATATTCATAAACACTGTGACCAACAGGTGAACACATGAAGTGCAGGCAGTGTCATTTAAAAAAAAATAATCGTAACATTTCAAAACAGACTTATTGAACATATTCATTCTTACGTGTTCTTTTTCACCATTTATTAATATTCCCATGTCGCGTTTTTTGTGCCTGAACTTCCACATTTTTTTTTTAATTAGAATAATTCAAACGTTGAGCTCAATGAAGACATTACTGCCATTTATTTTATCGCTCATCCGTTCAGACATATTCTAGGAAAAATTGCACATTCAAATAAATTTACTTTTTTTTTTTACGCAGTTTGAACACTCGTTCATACTTTGAGCGAGAAACTCCAGTCAGCCTTTAAAATGCTCCACAGCTTTCATACATTCTGAGTGTTATTCAACTTTTAAAACCCCCGTCTTTCAAAATATGAAACGTTAGTTGAAGCTTAGCAGAAACGACCCGCTCAGATTTGATGTTGGACGGATAGTTCAGAGACGGAGTGCGGTAAAAAAAAAAAAAGCTTCTTTAAAAAGTATCTTAAACTTGCCCTCATTTTGAAAACCATTCATCTTCAAAGTGAAGGAAAATGCTCTTTCACACAATGTCGCTACAGAGAGAAAAATACTTTTCAGAAATATGGCAACGTGAGCCCAAAAGGGAGCCGGAAACATTCCTGGCATTCCTGGAGAGAAGCAGCCGGTGCCGGTTTTCGTGACAATAATATTTGGGCCATTGGTCTCGTTTTTCTTTTTTTAAATCTGGCGAGCAGGGGTTTGAGTCACACAGCTGTTACAGTCACCATGAACACCTTTGATTGCGCGCGCACACACACACACACACACACACACACACACACACACACACACACACACACACACACACACACACACACACACACACACACACACACACACACACACACACACACACACACACACACACACACACACACACACACACACACACACACACACACACACACACACACACACACACACACACACACACACAGTGCTGCAGGATATAAATCCTAACACCAGAAAATGAGTCTGCATTTTTGCAGTTCCGGTTCCCTCTCCATGTAGTCAGCTGTTTTTTTAATGAGTTTTTGTTAGATGCCTGACATAAACTTTGTGTTTAATACAAGCTGAAGAGATATGAATGTTTTGTTCTACGATGTACAATATGTCAGTAAATAGCCCTCTTGTGAGGCGTTGGCTGACACAAACACGTCATCCCTTCATGTTCCACATTTTTTATACATTATATGCATTTTTTTTTTACTTTTAAAGCCGGCAAAACCAGTTTAGCATCAGCATTCCAACATTCAGCGGTCACCTCCTCTGGTAATCTGGCTGCTCTTGAATTTCAAAAAATGACCCTGGTTTGAGGATTTTTTCTAGTGGCTGACAATTTTGATCGTTCTGTTCAACTTCAAACTGCCAAAACTATTTTTTTTGGCCACAGAAACAAGTTCAATATTGATATAACGTCACCTTTTAAATCAATATGGCAACTTTCTTAGCAAATGGTTGCTTATTTACTCATCCAGCAGTAATAAAGTACCATAAATATACATTTGTAGTCATGCTCCTGGTGAATGAAATCCAATATTAATTATCTTTTAGATCTGGTTTTGGTCTCTACCAGCTCCGAGGACAATATCTGGCCTTTCAGCTGCTAAATGCTCCACTGTGTACGCCAGCTAGTCACGAACTGTGTGTCTCTGTGGTTTTGGGTACAGTTGAGTTTTAGATCCTTTTCGCTGAAAGTAGCTGCATCCAAAAACAATGCAATGAGAGAAATCCAGATCCAGGTTATGTTTCTCTGTAAGTTCATCACGATAAGCGTGATCGGGCTGCTCACCTGTGAGCTCCAGCGGGCTGCACAGCGAGCTGTCAGCTGGACTCAGCAGAGGCAGGCAGGAGTGTTTGGACCCCGAGTCCTCCAGGACCTGTACCAACGGGATGGACGCGTTCTGCACAAACTGCACCAGCAGCTGCGAGGAGATGGGGGAAAGAGAGAAGAACACACAGCACATTAATGTGTTATTCCAAGTCACAGCAAAGTGTCCGGCCTCTGCAATGAGATGCAACTCACCTCTGGTTTGGAGTCGAGCTCATCAGAAAGCATGGGTCACCGTGTGTGCAACCTGCAGGGTGACAGCAACAACACAGACCCATCAAAAGCCTGAACACGTGTCCTGTGATTGGCTCAAGGACGAATCAAACATGATGCGCACCTCAAAGGAGACCTGCTGAATGTGAGCCTCTCGGTCGGTTCATAAGGGTCCAGTCCAGGTCATCTGTGTGCCGAAACCATCACAGGATGAGCACGTGAACCTGTCGCTAGAAACACACAATTAAACACAAAGGACAACGAGCCGATTAATAAATGCAGCTGAAGCTCGAAAGCACAGGCAGTTTAATTTGTGTTGGCGGAGGGAGAAAACAAAACCAAAACAGACTATCTTGTTAAGTTAGCTAGCAGGTTAGCAGTTACCGAACTAGCTCCCGGGGCTGACGGACAGCCGTTAGCCGTTTGGTGTCAAATCCCGAGGAATGACGAGACACCGTACGTGGATTTAACTTCATTAAATCGTCTGTAACGTGGAATTATTTCGTTTACCTCGTTGTAGTTGTGTAGCTGAGCTAAAGAAAAGTGAGAGTCCTGTTCCTCTTCTTCGTTTGTTTGAACGGTAGCTGGCATCCTCCGCGTTGGAATGTCGCCATCTAGTGGTGAGACGACCACCTACAGCTTCCGGTTTATTTCCCATTTTCCAGACATGTAAGTCATCGGCGCCACCTAGTGGTCGAAATTGTAAACTACAATGTAAAGAGAGAAATCAGAAAACAAAGTTATTGAATTATTATCTACAGAAAACCGTTCAAAATATATAAATTGATTAAGTATTAGTTTTATTTTAATTTTTTGAATTAAATTTTTTTCAGATTCAGGGTGAAGCAAATTATTCAAAATAATTTCAGAATATAAATTGTTTCTTTTTTCTTTCATTTGGGAAACACGTCAATAGCAAACGAGCACAAAAGAACACATTTAGGTTCCTTCATGAATTAATTATGTGATTTCTGTACATCTGCTGGATAAAAAAACAAGTACAGTGTGTGTGTGTGTGTGTGTGTGTGTGTGTGGGCAGACTGAGCCAGTTTGGCTGCTCGTTTCCTTGAATCACATTCATTATAGTGGGAAGACACAAAACGCTCGGAGCATTTGGACCCAGACTATGAGGAGTCTGTGGGAAGCCATCTGGCCACAATGACCACACTGGTGTTCAGAGGGAGATCCTGGGCCAGTGAACCAGGACAGGCAGTACAAAGCATCTGGGGCGGACTGCGGAACTGGTGCACTGCAGACGAGAGCCTGGGAGGAGACAGAGATGACCTCAAACTTCCTCAGAGCAGCCTCCTTCTTCCTGCCAGAGGGCTGCATGTTAAGACACGGCAGCTTTTTTTAAGTTCAGTAGAACAAAGACCGTGAATCAGTTGGTTTACCAAAATAAAAGCCGAGATGAGCGACAAAACAGGGTTTAAGGCTCATTTAGTTGCGCTAGACGTGACCCTCACAAGTGCACATAAACCTTTTAACTCCATAAAGAGGATGCAAGCAAAGTATAGTATCATTACACAAAATATAATACAGACAGAATATTAAAAAACATCTTTAATACTAAGAAAACTACTGATAGTTAAGAAAACCCGAGGATGTCAATGTTATGTAGTCCGTCCTACAAGGCTGTAGCTGCCGTTAACACTGTCAGTAATCGATTCAGAGCTGCTCTCAGATCATTTTAGTGCAAATGCAAAGTTCTTTAGTGCAAATGCATTAAGTTTGGATATTAAGGCCATAACTTGTAAACATGTAAAAGGTTAATGTTAGGCATCACAATGCTCTTGTTCCGGTTCCTAATTCTCTCAATTAGTAATTATTACTTTCCTCTTTCAAATAAAATAAAATAGAAATCTGGACTGTGAGGCCCGACGCTGATCTCCATCGACAGAAACGACCTTGACGGTTATCTGCCACATTAACTTACATCTTGAGTATATAAAAAAAAAAAAACACAACCTCCAAGTTACTGATAAATATGATTGAACTACAGGAAGCACACTTTACACTGGGATGTTATTGGAGAATGTGCTTTACTTCCAAGACAGCGGCCATCAACATGATGGAAATGCTCAGCTCAAAAATCATCAATATAACGTGCCAAAGCTTTCACATCAAGTTTGACAAATGCAACAATAACTAAACAAAAAAAAGACACTTTAGGCACGTTAGTCTATTTTAAAAGACGCTGACCGGGTAAGAAACCGTAGACACATTCTATCTGACATGAGAACATTTACTAAAGCCGGTCAGAATCATCAAATATACATTGATATTGTAACTGCTGAATAAAATAATTCATATTATGTACACACTTTGACGGATGTCTGTTAAGCAACATATCGGCGTGAGTGGAACACGGCTTAGAGAACGACCACGAATGATGATCGACACGAGTCAGTCCATGTGTGCTGATGTTGGTCAGCGTTGGATGAACACCTTGCATGCACCGCTAACAGTTCACAAATCAAGTTTTAATCCAAGCGTTCATATTCAGAGCTTGTATTGTGCTTTCAGATTCTTCGCCGCTTCATGCTTTGGATCCAAATCTCTCAGGGTCTTGATTGCAGATGAGCTAAAGAGATTCAGCAGAAAGGAGCTAGTCGGGCTCAGTGAAGATCAGTGAGCTGTGGTTCTGGCTGTTTGACCGTAGATCCCTAACACACCAAGCGCGTTGCTTTAATGCTTCTCTGTGGCTGATTGGCTGATTAGCTTGTTGAATGGGTGGCAGAAGCAATCAAAGAGGGGACTGGGTGACCTTGCAAATCCGTGATTTCACTGGTATTGTGGAGTTTCTGTCCCTTTTTCACCTCTATTGTTTTTCTTTTTCTACAAGCTAAAGAGCACTGGCTGACACCAGGGAACATACAAGCAATGTGTTAATTAACGTGTATGTGGCAGCGTCGTTTGCCTTGTTTCTCTTTCTTAACGAAGAGTTCAAGTGCAACTTTTAACAGGAGACACGAGGCGACAAAAAGTCTTTATGTGCACCAATTCTTTGAGGCTGGCTTGGTGTGTCAGGACCCTAAGGCAGCCAAAATGTAGGCCACAGAACACTGACTGTGGGAGAGAGT
Source organism: Cottus gobio (assembly GCA_023566465.1). Taxonomy (NCBI): domain Eukaryota; kingdom Metazoa; phylum Chordata; class Actinopteri; order Perciformes; family Cottidae; genus Cottus; species Cottus gobio. The sequence continues at coordinate 4,219,812 of CM042226.1, forward strand.
CTGGGGGGGGGGTTTGTGTATTGCAAAGCGCATTACTTCCGGTCCATTTGTCTCTATACACTCCAACACCCCACAACCATGACCTTCTTTTCCCCAATCTCAGTCTAAAGGAAAGCACTAGTCTAGGTCTAATCTGCCTTTAAGCTGGTGTGAGCAGCTCTCTCCCTCCCTTCCTCCCGGTCTTCCTCCTGAAGGTCGGCCTGCAGCTTAACCCAGATGCTGGTGTCCGGACTGCACAGAGCCTGGAGGAACAGTTCTGTGTGTTCTTTTAGCCGGTTCAGGTCGCTCTGGGTGCGCCGGTTCTGCCGGTGCAGCTCCTTGGTGCGGAGTGCGATATCCAGCAGGCCAGATTTGCTCAGGATGTTGTAAGTGTTGCAGAAGCGCTTCCTCTTTGAATCAACACCACCGTCGCTGTGTTTACATTCTTCCGACGAGCTGATCTCCTGGGTGACCGTCCGGGGAACGCGGCCAGTGGCTTCGGTGACTGACAGGGAGGTGGAGATCTCTGCCTGGCTGACAACAGATGAAGGCCTCTCACTGGCAGGACTACTGCTGGCACTGGTTTCTGTGGTGGGGAGAGAAAGTCGGCTCTGGAACAGAGGCGATGGGGTGCCGGGTGGAGCAGGGCCACTGGGAGTGGTTGAGGCAGAGTCACTAGCACCACCACTCAGTTTTCTCTTTTGCTTCTCTCTCTGACAGTGTTCCCGGTTGTTGGAGGTCAAACTGCTGCCCCTCTCTGACCCAGAAGAAGAGGAGTGAAAAGAAGACGAAGATGAGGAGGATGAGGAATCGGTTCCTCTCCCCGAGGAACTAGAGCTGTCTCCAGGATGTGGAGCAATCTTGGGGTAGGATTTCAGGATCGGAAGATACTTCTTGGGGCGTCTGTGTCTAGTGGAGGCCTCTTTGGAGGCAGGGGAGGCTTGACGAGAGACCACAGGCTGAAGAAAGACCACCTGAGGCTGCTGGACCACCGGCTGAACCACCTCCACCGCGGGACTAAACCTCCAAGGCTTCAGAGCAGGAGAATTATCTTGAGGCTGCAAAAGGAAAGAAGTCAAAAATCAGAGCCTTAAAAAAAACATGTCCCACAAGCACTTTTCTATTTTACATGAGTTTCTTTTCAGGCACAAAGAAAAATATTTTAACAAATAACTCACATCATCAATACTTCAAATAATTAGTCTGTTGACTAATTGTCAGATTAGTATCGGCACCACCACCCACAATGTTTTGTCGTAGCCACATAACAAGCCAGTCAGTTCTCAGATAACTAATCCCCTTTCTGGGATTCGTGTATGATGCAGATCCACTGAACACGCATTCAACCCCATGTTGGACCCTTTCAGGACCCAGCTGTCACAGGTCAATCTCTGGTTATCACCATGTGCAGAGACTCCAGTATAGTTCTCTACACGTCACTATTAAGCCACAGAATCACATTACATAATTATCAGATAGAGTTTTGCTTTCACTTCTCTTCGCCTCCGTGTCTCGCTCACAGGTGTGCTTTCAATGTCTCTCTCTCTTTGTCTCTGAGGACAATGAAATTAATTTTGTACGACAATATCATTAAATTATTTTCTATCCGTAATAGAGACGCCTGGTCACCCTCGTTCAAAGGAGGATCAGATGACACATGCTGGCTGGTGTGCAGTCCATTCATTCAGACAAACTGCAGATGCACGCACCTCATCAGGGTTTAACTAGTACCAATGTGAAATACAAAAAATGATTAAGACAAAACAAAACAACTCAGCTTGAGACACATTGTGCTGGCAGAAATTATATTTCAATAGGAAGAGCGATGTAAGGATCATTGCAGTGGCGTGATTGAAATGAGCCATTTAATTTAATCAATGAAAAAAAATAAAGAGTTTACACGAACACGGGTGATATCATTGAGTTGAATTAATTAAAAGTTAATCTGGTCTGCTTAATTAACAGCTTGAGGCCAAATCTTTGTCAGAAAAAAAGAAAAAGAATAACCCATTACAGAAAGCAGGTTAATATTCATCTTTCCTATTTACATTATTTAATTAAATCTGAATTTAATTTTAACTTCTATTTACGGTTGCGTCTATGTTGTTAGTCAGTAAGCAGTGTTGACACTATGTGAATGGTCACAGTCTTTTTTTGGCAACACATTCCAGGCAGCTGTGATTGGAATGTGAACACACATTTAAGTTAACCACAGGCACAATTACACTGCAGCTCTACTGTTTTGGCCTGCCCAGATCTCAGCATGAAGTTAAAAGACTGAAGGAACACATAATTCCCCCATACTTATATACTTCCCTTTCTTTTTCCTGTGAAAGGGTTTTTACTATTTTTGGGGGGAGTTTTTCCTGATCCGATGTGAGGTCCCAGGACAGGGATGTTGTATGTGTACAGATTGTGAAGCCCTCAGAGGCAAATTTCTATTTGTGATTTTGGGCTATACAAAACAAACTGAATTGAATAGTGTTGTATGGTTTATGTTACAGAGTTATATAGTTTTGCTGTGTGGCAGCAGCGTACCTGCTTGAGGAGGACATTGTTCATGATGATCATGGGAGAGATGCTAGAGTAGGAGCCTCCCACCACCGCCAGCTGAGAGGACTGGGGCCCCGAGCCAGACGTCTGCGGCCCCTTGTGTACGACACGGCGGGGTGAACCCTCAGAGTCGGTGTTGTCCATTGTGCCCATGTGCTCCGAGCTTGCATCTGCAGACCAGGAAGAAGTATTAATGGGGTTCAAGGCAGTGATGCTATACTATCTAAGCACATTAAACTGTTGCAAGAGCAAAGCCGAACCTGAGAATCCAGAGTCTCTCTCTGAATCAGCCCGAGTGCCTCCAGACTTCATGAGGCGGGGTCTGCTCAGCGCCCGTACGTGACTATCCGCCTTCCTCTTGCTGCTCATCTCCTTTCCTGCTGGGAGTTACCGACAAATATCCTTGGCTCCGAGAAGCTCTTGCAGCAACTACAAGAGCAATGACAGAATGCAACGTTAAGTAAATAAACATAAAAGGTGTTAGCTGACACGTTCAGTTAGTGGTGGGCAGCATATCTTTATTAGGACTTGGTGCATGCTTGTTATTTCAATGTAACGGTATAAAATAACTTGGTTTTACAAGTTGCATTAACGTTACACTTTTCTGACTTTACTGTACCGTTACAGGTTAGTGCAGTGAAAACATTAAGACTAATATGAGGTCATGTGTCTATAATATAGATAATATTAGTTTATTATCATCCTTTTTATTAACACACGGCATTCAGGTTGCTCTATCAACACAACAGAATAACAACACCAGACGCCATTGTTATCATACATATTGTCAAAGTAACGTGGCCAACATTAACGGTACTGTACGGTAACTCGTCTAGAAAATATAGAAAAGGTTAATGTTAATAACTAACTAATAATACATTTAGTAAATATGAGGAGAATGCAGTTCGGCTGGCTAGCTTAACGCGCCAACTCGGCTAACGTTAGCGCGTCAACCGACAAAAGTAAGCAGCTAGCTAACGCTAGCTAAAAACGTTGGTAAAACACACAAAAACAATAAGCGGAACTCTACCGTGTCCGGTTCCAACGACGCTGAAGGGGTGACGCTACGGGCTCCGCAGCCGGGTCGAGGCGTGCTGTCTGCTGCGTTACGGTGACTTGTTTCTCCGCTCGGTGTGGCCGTTGGTGCTGCCTAGCTACGTCGGGCAGAACTCTCTGTTCCACGGTACAGCGCACGAGACAACGTGGCCCCTCCCCTTTCCCCCCGCTCGGTCACATGCGGCGTACGGTGGCGGCAGCCGTTTACCGTCGCGGTTCAATTGTCCTTCGTGGGCGTCAACGCGGAAGGGGAGCTCCAGTCAGCCCCGTCGGTTCCCACGCGGCTACCGACAAGTTGTCCCTGGGCGGCGTAAAAAAAAAATAAAATGATGAAAAACAATCAAGAGACAAGGGGTGTCAGTTACAGACGCGCTGCCATATTTGGGTGGTAAGGGCGTGTCCTTGTCTGGAGTATCGTTGACGTCACATGTATTTCCAGGTCTCTGATTGGCCGAGGCGGCCAGCAAGCACAAAAACGTGACCACTGCCAAATGTGTGGCAAATTAAGGGACATTGTGTTCGCTGTGCGGTTAGGTGCCGTACAGTAGACCGACAGCACGCATCCTGAATGAACGGTCCGGGAAGTGACGTGGGCCGTAATGCACTGGTGTATTACATAAGAGTCCCGCGGGCCCGCAGCTAACCTAAGCAGCAGATCTTCTGTGCCCCATGTTAGAAGAAGTAAACACAACGCCGCCGCTCAGAACAAAGCCTGTATCACGTGCACTAGGCTTATGCTACTTTTCCTCTTGCACGTTTTCATGCTTGCATTAAGAAAGAAATGCAGGATGAGGCGGCATAGTTGTGCCTACATACTGCAAGAGAATCCTTTCACAAAGTAGGATTAGAAAGTAAATTACCTGTTGGCACTTATTTTAAATCTATACCTTTTTTCGCCACTTCCAGCAAACCTGGTCCCCCTTGTTATGTGAGACACTGAACATGTTTTGCCCTTAAAATCCAGCCACACCTTGATCATCTGAATGTCTCTGAATGGATAACAGTAACCCCCTGTGCTTTGTTAACAATGAGCTCACTACAGAGCTCCTTGTCCTCACATGTTTACATCCTAACGGTCTACCAATGCACATAACACAGAGGCTCATTTTATTCAGACTGCATGTTTATTTAATTAACTTATAAATGTGCTGTGTCCCAAAATAGGTAAATAACACTTTACAGAAAGTAACATACATGGTTAACAGAGGAGTCAGACGACAAAAGTCACAGTGAACAGGAAGTCGTGGGATGGATGGGGGTCTTCATCCTTTCAGGCTGACGGCATTCAACTCAGGATTTCTGGTCTATTATGAATCTGTTGTGTCATATGTTTTTTTGTTTTTTTTAAAGCTACCCACAAAAGCCAGTATATTTTAAGATTTTGGTCTGTTAAAAATAGCAGAGCCAAAGGAGTGTCCAGATATGGATGTTTGATTGGATAATCAATCAGACGTTCATGGACAAGATGGAACGTCTCATGTCTGATTGGATGAGGGAAGATAAACAGACAGAAGATTAACAGACGAGCTGTTGTTTGGTACTCCTCCAACTTAAATCTTCACTGTGAATCAGTGAATATTTATCTTTTTTTGAGGCAACTGGCACCTGAAAAGATTTAAAAAATACACATTAAATACACTCACATTGGTACCCCAGAATGTGTATGAAAACAATGCATATTCTCTTCCTCTGTTGGGGCTGCTGCAAACAGTTGACCTAGTTTTCACCACATCGAACACCTATTCAAATCCCCCGCTGTTCCTCGCTGCCCGAGAGGGAAACACTGACTGAGCCGGCAGTAAAGCATCGGTCGGACATGTTTTCAAGTTAAAATAAAAACTCACATGCCCACATTTATATATGTTGAAAGACTCGATTGTTAACGGCTGTGAAGAGATCCCTCCATGGTGAGATGGGGAATAATTACCACATCTGAGGCTCCAGCCGTTTCACAGTGAGACCGATAAAATGGATTTCTTCCACAGTTACAGTGTTTCTTTGCCGTTTCAAGATGGAGAGATACAGCAACACAAGGAGTTTCCTCTTTGTAACCCAAGAGATAACCAGCTGACTTGAATAACTCAGACTCTTGTTAACTCCAGCTAAACTTCACGTTGCCATTTTCCCCACAAATGAGGATGTTGGAGTTTGTTCCCCACAGTGTCCATTGGAATTGTTTCAATGTACATGAGTTGCTGTTAGAAGAGGAAACTTTTCTGACAATTTAGTATTGTCCACCACTTAAATAAATAAAACTAACATGTGATTATTTGTGTCCTAAAGTCCTGAATAGGATACAGTTTATATCAGCTGGATGTTGTGTCTTTCACGGAGCTTTTTATCAGAAACACAAACCTGGCTCTTTAAGGCGATGCCTTTATTGAACACCAACTCAAGATCGGTTACGTAACGATCTCCCTCGACAAATAGCAGAAACATTAAGGAGGGGGGAGAGACACAGAGATATCATGCTGACCTTTTGACCTTCATGTGAAAAGAGTTAACACAAAGACAAACAAAATACCAAACTCACTGAACACACACCTCCCGGGTCGGACTGTAAAATAACGGTCTGATATTTCTCTGAAATCCTTGGACCAAAAAAAAAACCTTCCAGCCTTTTTCACGAGACGCTTTTTGGATTTATTCCTTCAATTCACAGTCGGTCGGCTGCAGAATGTGACATGGAAAATACACTGAGCGCCTCCACCAATCTTTTCTGATCCCTGCATCTGCAGCCTTGGATTATTATTGTTATTTTTTATGATTGTGCATAAATGCACAGCGCGGAAGAAAGGAGTCAGTGATGAATGTAGCCGTAAATGTCCAGACATAATGAAATGTGAGAGAGAGAGTGTGTGTGTGTGTGTGTGTGTGTGTGTGTGTGTGTGTGTGTGTGTGAGGGCCATCCATCTCTTACTTGCCACAGCCGTTCGCTGCCTTCTTGTGTTTCCTCCTCCGAGGTCTGTTCCTGATAGACTCGCTGCCGCTGTGGAGGAAGTGCAGAGTGCAGTGAAGATATTGATGAGTTCAAGTCTGATGGACTCAACGTTCATCCACTGACCTTTTATTAGTCGGCTGTTTCTGACGGGGTCTAAAACAGCGGGGAGGAAGAAAGAAGGAAAAAAAACACAAACATCTGGCAGTTAGGTGTGTTATAAAAAAATCTAAACTTTGCATCCGGTGTGTTTTACAAAGAGTTACCTGCATTCACACCTCTGATGCTCCACAAATGTAAGCTCCACGTGATGCATAGATATCATGGGATGAATCCTCATCACCTGAGAAACCAAGGGAAAAGACCACTTTAAGGTCCATTTATGTAATATAAACAGCATTTTCTCTTTTGATATTTCTGATAAATCATGTGATTGATGATCAGATCTCGCTCCACCTGCAGGGTGGTGTTGCTTTCGAGGGAGGCCTGGCATTCCAGGTTCTCGTCCCCGCAGCATCCGGAGCAGCGCCACAGCGGGACACAAGCGGGCATGTAGATGTACTCCACCTCCCCCGGGTACTCCTGCTCCACGTCCACCAGCTGCTCCATGGGCCGACACATGCTCTTCACCATCACCTCATGGAACGCCATCACTACGAGACAAGCCCAGTCTTTAGATATCTGCGAGGAGCTGGACATGCCTGTTCAGTGGGGGCGGGCCTTACCTCTCGAGTGACCATTTTCTGGAGGGTGTGAAATCTGCCAAATGCATAAGAAATAATTAGAAACAATTGACATCTACAGGGATCAACCCTTCAAATATATTTAATAAAGACATTGACATCAATGTCAAACATTGTTTTCATGATACAGAACTTGCAGACAACCAGGATACAAGCTAGAGATTAAATGGCTTTAAATAGTTTCATGGTGCAGCTGCAGAGCGCCCTCTTGTGGCAGAAAAAGGGGACTGCACGCACATCGATCCAGTGAAAACATTGATGCAGCACAGTGTCAGGAGCGTACCACTGTGCAGATGTTTAACTAGTAAAGTGAGCCCGCCCTTGATTTCTCAATCTGATGTAATACTAGAAGGTTTATTATCACAAGAAAGCAAAAACCTTCAAAGAATGCAAAGAATAACAGCAAACAATATAGTTGCTGCTTTTACTCGTGGGAGTTTCACACACAATAAACACAGTTCAAACAAAGGCAGCACTGAGCAGTTTCATGACTCAGCATGGATTTCCCCAAGTTCTCAGCCTCCAAACTCACAATGACAATGTTCCTGATTTCTGAACGCCAAATCGAGCAGAAACACAAAGTGCAGAGTTGATCTTGGCTCTCTTCTTCTTTTCAATATCAACAATCTCTTTCTGACTCCTCACCTCTCCTCTCTGTGAACATCGATGGGAACATTGTCTTCTTAATGTCACACGCAGGGAATGCTCCTCGGTTTAGACAACAGCGGGTTTTATTTATTTATTTTTTTTTATGTTGGAAATGAAAGCATCATCCAACAAAAGAACCAGATGCATTGCAGCAGCTATAATTAGAATAAAACATGCGGCCATGCATAAACATCTGTGTGAGATTTAATTGGAAAGATGTTGGACATGATGATCTGAAACTGGTGGTTTCCTATAAATGGACAAAATATGGAAAATAATTAAACGTCTTTTTTTATCCCTTTCTCTCGCGGTTCTTTTTTCCCGTCCTCTAATTTTGTAACTTCCACGAAGCTTCAAATGCCCAAAGGGTTATTATCATATGACAACATTTGCAAACCTGCATTTTAAAAACATGTTGGAAACTAGAACAAGCAGTTAGGAGGATATATATGTTATTAATGTGCTGGTCATTTAGGATTCATAAAAATGGAAAGCTGAAAGCTGGACTTTCTCAAAATCTCACATTCTAGATGTGTTTTTCCTGATTCTGGAGGCTAAATTCTCATTTTTCTTTCATAGTTTTATCCCTGCATGACATCGTGCCCCTCATATTACGAACCACGAAATAAGGTTTTTACATAAATTGGATTCCAACCAAATGCATTTGAACTGTCACACTGAAAGTTATTGACATTCTTAACATTATCCTCGGTGGAGTGCAAAGTATTTCCATTTGTTTCATCTGTTGCTGTCTCTTCAGACATCTATTACACTCAGCATTGTGGATGAAATCATATTTATATAAAAAAAAAAAACATTTCACAATATTTTTAAGGTGACTTTCAACGTTTAATGTCAAACTCATCTCACCTCCGTACTGTGAGAAGCTTTCTGGACCGCACTAAACACATTTCTTTTTATTTCACAGTCCTTTAAAGTGTGCTAAGTCTAATCTCTTCACATAAACTGCAAACGAGGATCACACCCTCATCACGACCATGGGAGCATGCTGCAGCTGCAGAGTCAGCTGATGAGGCAGTTAGTGATGCTTGTTCGGCTGCTTCCTCCTTCACTTCTATCTCCACCTGGATCAGTGACATGCAACAGCTGCATCTGAGGCTGCTCTGTGCCTCCTGACACACACTGTGAACACGCAAACCCCCTTAATGCAGATATGAGCTTCACACAGCCAGACGGAGTGTGTGTAAACAGTGTGTGAAGCAGATGTGTCCTCTCACATTGGAAAAAAATAGAAAAAAGTGACTCCTGTTATCTGCACTTTGTCCTCCGAGCTGCTAAAAGGAGTCAAAGGAGTCAAGGAGAAGAAAAAACAGCCTTTCCCTTCAAAATAAAACCGTAATGCTGTTTCAGCATGCTGAATATATATTAATTTCAAATTAAATGTGACTTTGATAAACATAACAATGATGAATATTCCACTAATACATGGCACAGCCATTACCAAAACACTTGGAAAAGTGCAATGTCTTAATAACATATCTTATACAACTTAATTACCTGTGCAGGTGCGAGCTGCAGCAGAAGGACCGAGAAGAGGTGCGAGAGTCCGATGAAACTTTGCATTGTGCCGAAGACGAGCTCCCTCCCCTCGCCGCCGGCCGCTCGGTGAGGACTGGAGCAGTGTGGAGACCAGCGGGCTGAGGATGGCGTGTTGTCCCGCTGTGCGCGAGCAGCTGGGATGGGGCGCGCGCGCCAAACCCCTTGAATACATACTGTTGATTATTAATAGGAGAGAGAGGCTGGGATGAGTTACCGCAGTCTCTCTCTCTCTCTCTCTCTCTCTCTCTCTCTCTCATATTAGGAAATAATCAATGCAGCCATAATAATACCTGATCGTCATAAGAAATATAACATAATTTAATGATAAATACAACTTTAAATACTTGTAATGGGAAAAGTATTCATGATAAATCAATTTAAAGGTAACGCTATAAATTAGTAAGGAGAACGGGGTCAACTGTAACGCACTCAATTCCTCCAATCAGGGTGAGGAGACTCTGCGCATGCTCAGTAGGATTCTCTCGCTGCCTGTGGAAATTAAGCAGGATCATTTTAGCTTCAAACTTGATGTGATTGGAAACTCTGCTCATTGATTTGCATTGTATTGTCCTGTATTGTGTCTCACATTAAAATGAAGAATCAGGTGGTTCATTATATTCATGGGCCAAACAAACCATCACAAAAAAACATAACTCATGACTCTTGACATTTTGCAGATGCATGATTTAAACAGGACATGGACGTGTATACAGATATAAATAAAAACAAGTGGCCTTCAGGAGCGGTGGGAAAATACAAACTGCCTGCATGTAAAGAACGGAGCATCCCAGTAATGTGTTGTTGTTCAGAAGCTTGAAAAAACAAACACTTTATTTCAAGTCTTGGCACAAACTCAGTGGACCTGAGGTTATCAACATCGATGCTGCAAGAATGAAGAAATATAAATGTGTGTTTACTTCCAATAACATGCCCGTTATTAGTTTATGTCTGGTACGAGATATAAACACTGCTTCATAAATGTAGCCGTCCAGCTACACAATACCTGGCTTCTCCCGGTTTCAGTTACAAATAATTAAAAGTCCCAATTATGTGGCCAGAATGACTTGTCTGCTCATTCTGCAGGGCATGAATCACCGGCACAGATGTGCTCCGGCGTTTACCGGCAGGGCCCAGGTGTGTTTTCACAGCCGCCGTGATTTACGGGATAATTGTGCTGGTGTGTGTTTGAAAAACAGCCTCCGTGGAGGAGATAACGGAGATGGATGAGGAACACATCCGCCCCTCGCCCCTCGCAGGCCGTGACGGTGCACCAGCTCGTTGCTCAAGCGGGAAAAGTCATATTTAACGTCATTCCTTGCAAAACCAACAAGTTCAGGATGAGTTTGCACTGTCAAAATCTGAAGAATCTCTAAATTCAGGTCACGATACAGATGTGTAATCGCGACTGACTGAACAGATCCTGACAGATTTGGGGCCCGCAAGCTCCTTCTAAACTTCCTGGTCTTCCGACTTCTCCAGCACTCCCTGCAGGCCGGGCTCAGCTCACCCACCACCCGGGGGTTTCCCCTCCTGCTCAGACCCCCAGTCTGAGCGGACAGCTGCTGCTTCCTGTCTCTGGGAACCACACTGGTGCTCCAGTCCCAGTGTCCATCCAGGGAGGATGGGGTTTCCCTCAGCTGCAGAGGAGGCAGCAGGTGGGACGACCCGGCTCCGAATCCTCAGACACGATATGATTTTTTAAAAAAAAGAGGATAATTTGAGTAAATTTAAACGCAGTAACTCATACAAACATGGTCCAGACTCCTTCTGCGTCCCAGCCTTTAATATCAACCATCCAATGAGTAACAGAGCTCTTCTTTTCCTCTCCCAAACCCCTCTGGAGCTGAAGGTTTTGACCTATACATCACATGGATGAACAGATGAAACAAATCACAAAAACCCTGAGCACTGAGAAAATGTTTCTAACAATCGTATGAATGCTTTAAGGAGGCAGCTGCACCTCCTAACACACATCTACTGCCCGGCCTCCACTCAGTGTTCGGGCCTATTTTAATGCCTGTAATGAGAATCCAAACTCTTCTCCAATTTCCCACACTTTTTTTGCCAGTCTTGGGCCGCAGGTGCATTGTGGGTAACGCTACTGGTTCCCAAGCCCACAGTGACCAGGCTGACCAAGGCCGAGTGATGAATGTGACCCAAAAGGCCAAACAGATGCAACTCCATGCTGGGACGTCGGAGGTTTTAAAAAAAAAAAAAGTTTCTCTGAATTCACGACGCTGCAGAGAAAAGAGCTCCTTAAATTAATAATATGTGAGAAAAAGTCAGGTTTATAGATAAATAAACACTATTATATTGATTCATGAGTGTATGCATAACTGTATTTTCAGCCAGAATGATGCTGGCAGCCGACCCAGTGATTCCTCCCACTCGCTCAGACATCCAGAGAAAGAGACTTCTCTATGATTCTGTAATTTATAGCTCAGAGAACAGAAACTGGATTCAGCAATACTGTGGGGAAATGGTGCTTTAATCTAGTTTGAGTTACTGGGTTTCTTTAACCTACAGGATATCTCTCGATGCGACTTCACAAATTCAGTTTTTTTATTCCGAGGTAATTCCTGATATCATAAATAAAGTTTTCTAGCTTTTGGAAATAAGATTTGTGCACAAGGATCCCATCAGATATGTCTCTATAGAATATTTGAATTACTCATTTTATTCTAGGAGAGAAAGAGCAAGTCTGATTGGATTCTGAGTATTTATTTGTTGTAATAGTTGGATTTAAAGGTTACAGAGCAAGACTGCATTGTTTGGAATATGTTTTGAAGCCTGTAAATAACAACAACAACATCATTAACTAAGGTGGACACACACAGGTGATTTACATTATTCAGCTTGATTAGACCACTGCTCAGGACAGTGTGGGTGTGTTCAGGTCAGGACTGATTGACATCCAGGGCCCGATGTAAATAAGAGTGTTTGTCATGACTTGTCTGGTTAAATAAAGGTTAAAGAAAAGAAAAAGAAAACATCTCCGACCAGCTGGAATAACTGAGGACAGCTGTGTGAGTGTGTAAGGCTTTTATTGAGTTCAACAACCACTTTACACGGCCATATAATAAATACAAGAGTGGTTTTTATTTAAGGGGGAGAAGGGGGGTCATTAGTGTCAAATAAACCCAAATACAGTCAAATCTCCATAAAATAACAACATATGAATCATAGGAGACGTTTCTGCTGAACATGATTTTTCGGTTGAACCGTCGTCAACGAGCGAGAGCGGCCTCATTGAGCTTCTACCACTGTGATCCTTGTAGAATATCAATGCATCCCATAATGTGCTCTGTCTGGGGTTTGCCTGATCCTCAAACAGCCCACAGTCGGTGCACACGAGCTAACGAGACTTAAAAAAAAAACATCTGGAGCTGTTTGTGTGTTGCAGACATTTAAGATTACTGAACCGTTTGAGTACGTGGATTAAAGGGGAGGTCGTCGTATTCTACTTCTCGGTGGAAAAGGCTCTCTTCATGAGCGGAGGAGGCGTCTTCCCGGCTTCGTACAGAGACTCGGGAGGAGGGGAGCTCAGGCAGCACCAGTCTGGGATGCGGCCCGTCTGGTTGTAGTAGTCACGTGACACCGACCGGCTGCCCAGGATGTCCTGCAGCGCCCCGAAGATAGCGCCTGTTGAGCAGAAGCACTTCAATTAACTCAATTCTGTCTATTTTGTTCAGCCCAAAATCACAAATTTGCCTCTGAGGGCTTTATAATCTGTACACATACGACTTCCCTGTCCCGGGTACTCACATCGGATCAGGAAAAACTCTCAAAAACATAGAAGAAAAAAAAAACTTTCACACGGAAAAAAGCAAGAGAGGAGGATCCCTCTCCCCGAATGGACAGAAGCAATAGATGTCATGTGACCAGAAAGAACAACGTAACCATGAATATGACAGAAATGATTCATATAATGAGTAGTAGGCAAAAGGAGACAGAGAGGTATGAATACACATAAAATCTCCTCGTCTACAATACTGAAAAGGGCTGACTCCCTCTGACAGGAAGTGACATTTTATACAAAATAAAAGGTCATATCTGACCTCCGAGCCAGGCGGTGCAGTTGGGCTTGGCGGGCGGGGCGTGGATACGCAGGCTCCTGCTGGCCAGCACGCTGCTGTACTTGGGTTTCTCCACCAGGAGGCGTATCTCCGCCAGCAGCCGGTGCAGGAAGCCCGGCAGCATGGCCGTGCCGCCGACCACCACCAGGTTCTCCGACAGCACCTTGCGCGTGTCGATGGGGCACTGCGGGGAAACGCATTCACCGAGTTAGATCTCCGACGTGGCTTTCACCCTGTCATCGGTCATCCGAGTCCGGCGCCGGCACCGGAGGAGGAAACGAGAGGGAGCAGCCGGTTGGACCGCTGCAGGGCAGCACTTCTAAATGAGGAGAATTTATACATCGCTATAGTCTGAGTGGAGCACAGATCGGGGTTTAAACGTCTGAGGCTCTGCTGTTGTTGCACCCTGTGAGATTAATTAAGCTGGAACTAATTCAAGGTGCTATCGAGCAAAAGGAAGGAGGCAAAATCCAAATGAAATAATGTCAACCACGGCCCAAAATATGGTGACAGGCATTTAAAAAAGTGTTTTTCCAGTACATTTAGGAGGGGTCCCTGTGTAACTGAATTACGACATCCATCAGGTTGAATCTAGTTAATCTTGTGAAGGGATCATTGCATGAGTGGTATATGCTCTCAAAAGAATCTAAATCCAAATACAAGTGTCTTCGATTCAATTTTGAAGCATATTCCATCCATGAAATGAGGCCTTCACAAGATTGAATGCAGATATTAGTCTGATTAAAGGTGTCAACATCATAATTAAGACGATCTGTTCCTGTCTTGACAAAGAAGACCTTTGATGCACAGCAAAATAAAAACAAAATAAAAAAAACTATTTTACAGTTTACTTCTGTTAATAAACGGTGAAGGCTTGATAGTGACTGTTTATAAACGTATGACTTTGCCCCACAAAGACTCCACGTCATATAGACGGGATAAGTTGTCTCTACCTTCACCAGAGCGTCGAGTATCAGAGAGGCCACACTCTTCTCTTCGTTGTCCTGTTCAAACAGGATTTCCATCAGAGAATCCCTGGAGGACAAGAAGAGAGGCGATCTGATGAGGATCAACTTTGTGACAGAAAAGTAACGACAGCGAGAAGACAACAAGCGAGTTAGAAGAGAAATGCATCGACACACAATGCAGCATCAACACCAGGACATTGTATTTCTACAGAAGGACTGTGACAAAGGATTCATACACATGTTGACCAGTGGATTTCCAGGACTTTAAACCAGATTTCCAGGACTTTTCCAGGACTTTTCCAGGACTTTAAACCAAATTCCCATGACCAAACATTTAGTGAAATCTGGGTGTGTCCATGAAAAAGTGATAAAATGTAGTATTTAAACTAACAATGAGGATTCCAAAGCATACAGTATTCCTTAAAGGACACAAATGAATGAGAGACAATAGTTTGATTAAAAGAATAAACATTTATAGATATACTCAGCGTATGCCTGCTTATATTTTGAGTCTTTTAAAAGCATATTAATTATTTCAAACTCAGCGTAAATGAACCACATGAACACATGAATATAACACATTTACATGACTTTTACTAAACTTTTAGGATTTTATTTTTTTTCAAGGACTTTGCAGGCCTGGAAATAACTATTTTAAAATTCCAGGACTTTTCCAGGTTTTCCATGAGCATATGAACCCTGAAAGGGAAACACTTGAATCCCTGAGTTGGATGAAGTACCTGATCGATCCTTTGACGTGCAGGATCTTCTCTCCATCCAGAGGATAATCAACGTCCGGAGGCGGGTCTGGACGCTACGAACACATTCACGAGAATAAAAGCACAGCGACGCATTATTTAATGCAAACATTGCTTTACAGTACAACTAAGTTGACTAAGTATATAAATAAATAAAAATCAATATGCAAACAACATGTGCCTCACTTCAGCTGTGCCATCCAGGTTAAACTTGGCTTCCTGGATCTTGAGGCCTCTCTGCAGGTCGCTGACGAAGCAAGTTCTGACTGCAGGACACAAACAAGCAAACATCAGAACTAAAGCAGTGCATTCATAACAATGTGGGCTACGTTATGACCGGTCATCAATTCAAAAGTTACAAGATGCACATCCTTAATAAAAACTTGAATTACATCATGCATGAGGGCTGTTCTGCAGCAGAAGTAAATTACACACATGCATCATTATGAGCCGATGCTCCAGTGGACGGATGGTAATGAAAGAAGCCGGCGCGGTCTCAACAGAGCTTTGTGTTTGTTGTGCCGTTGGCTTTTGGGAACGCTGCCCTTTGAAGGGAATAATTAAAATCTTGATGCATCGGCCTCGAGGGAGCCAAAGCGAGGAGGTTCAGATTTTTAAAACCCGAAAACAACTCCATCAAAACCTACCCTTGATGTCTTCCACGGTGTCCTCTGGGATGGTCCCTGAGGAAAAAGATGAAAAAAGACATAAACCATAAGTGACGCTTCTGTTTTCCCGACAAATCAGCCACATCGTTAATTTCACAAAGAATTAGATGTACGACGAGGCGGGATAGGCGTTTGGGGGAAAGTGTGAGCGGACGCTGCAGCAAAGTCAAAGACAAGAGCGTGAAAACAAAAACTCAGCTTCCTGTTGTCACTACTGTCATAGAGATGAGTGATAAATTCCAGGATGGAGAGATTTTGGACATTTAAATGGTTGTCTGCAGAGATCTCAGCCCCTCTGGGCTTTCTGCAAAAATGCAGTTGTCCGTCTGTCTCAATTATTGATGCATTAATATGCGGAGCGTCTCTCACTCGGCTGCAGCTGAAGAGCTCAACGCGATAATACAGCTGGTATCAAGAAAAAAAATAAAAGTGTGGAGATAAAACTCTAAAATGGACCGTGTGCATATGTATAATTCACAAATTGAGACGGGAAACATGTTCCTATTATGAGTAATAAATCAAAGCCATTATATTTTTGGGGGCTTTTTGCATTTTTTTAAATAAATCAGTCCATATCAGAGTTAGAAGTTTATCCATTTAAAAAGACAAAGTCACACAGCGTATGGTTTTCTTTCTGTAATTACCAATGGCAGCTGGTACACTCTGCCCTGTGGTGCTGTCTGTGTCCACAGTGCATTGTTCCAGAAGAAGTCCCTCCAACTCTCTGCAACAACAACAGACACATGACGTTATGGGAGGAAAATGTGGCACATCTTTAAAAAAATATATTAAAAAAAGGCCAGTTTTACCATCACAAGATCTGCAGTCAACATAGAACCAAAATAAAAAATATTATTTTTACAGAAAAGAGTGCATATGTACTACATCAACATGCAAAGTCACACACTTCCCTTAAATATGTTCGAGCTACTTACTTATGGATGGCTTTCCCTCCCAAAGGCAAAGCCTCCCAAGCCGGCAGAATAGGAGTGCACTCATAAACCTGTGTTCGCAGTTAAGGCGGTAAAATATAAAGTGTATACATAATAAAGTAAACCTTTTTTGCATTTTGTTCTTGAATTTGTCATTTAGATTAGATTTGATATTCCTTTATTAGTCCCGCAGTGTTTCAGGATTACAGTAGCAAACAGGGTAAAGTGCACACAAGAGACATAAGTAATATAAATAATAAATGGTAAAAAGAAAACTACAATAGTAAAGTTCCACTCTCTCCATTGAGCTAACAAAGAGATTAACCCAATATCAATCTTCTCTCCTAATTATAGGCAAGAAGGTAAACAAATACACATCCTAAAGGGAATATTCCTTTAAGAGGTCAAATATGAAAAGGATGCAGGCAGCACCAGCGTCTCTGTGTGGCCACAGTCCATCACCAGAGCAGAGTTGATCCCCAAAGTCATGATGGCCATGAGGTGACTGGGTGCAAATAGCACAGAGGGCACCTAGAAAACACATTAAAAAAACACTTAATACTACCTCTACTGTATATAAGTACATATTCAATAAAAAAAGATGGATCTGCTGGGTGTTCGTACCTCAAACTGTTTGAAGAAAACCTTGGTGAGTGTCTCCCTGAAGTGAGACGGGCAGAGGATGGACTCGATGATGACCACTCTTCTGTCGCGAGGATTCACCAGCAGGTGCCTGAAGGGAAGAAACGGGAAGACAAACATTGATTGGACGTCTTGAGGCCGGACCACTCCCATTTTTCCAGCTAGAAGCGGTAGAGTCTCACCTGAAGTAGAGCAGATGGATAAACTCTTTGAGGATGACATACAGCTCTTCGGTGTTGATGTTGTACTGAACCACTTTGATGGTCTGAAAAGCGAGACACCACATTTTCATGTTGTTGTTTTTTACAATTTCCAAACAATCCTTCCACAGGATTACACCCAGCGGTGTCTCACCTGTTGCTGTCCCGGTTTCCGGATCTCGCTCGGAATGATGAACCTGGGCCCCGTTTCCCCTGCAAAGCCACATCTGCAAGAAACGGAAACAGGTTGAGATTTGAACTGTTTTTTTGTATATCTTTTTTGTGTGTGGCTCCTGTACAATCTGTAATACAAATATAGTATATCATAATAATTGTACATATTACCACCTTTGTGTATAGTGTTTTTATATTTTATATCCCTATTCTTATTATAGTGTGCTTTTTTTATTTCTAACCTTTTGCCCTGCACAACAAATTCCTGTTGGTCTGTGCACAAATGTCAAATAAAAACATTGAACTGCATACAAAGTCAAAGGGCTATATGGTCATTTTTGGAAATGGCAAAAAATCTATTTAGTAAATAGCATATAAGAAGACGTGCAGCTCAAATGATGTGGGACAGTACCTGCAGACAAAGAGATCATTATTAAAAAATAAACAGTCCTCTTGATATTCATGTGACTTGCCTCAGGCCGGTTTCTCATCCTAATAATATCAAACATTTACATACATAAAAACACATTGAAGCCATTTATACAGCAGCATTTTGACTGTATCTCTCAGATGTGCTCACTGTAAATAATCTAAAAGCGTGTATAATAATGTAATGTATAACGGTCACGTGACGTTTAGTATCAAAAAGCTTTCCGGTTGATTAATAAAAACTATTCACACTCGGACAACATTTAAGACATTATTGTGTTTATCTCACAGGATAAGCTAACAGGAAGCTGGTCTGAATTATGGTTTTAAATTAATAAATTATCTCTCATTTACCCCAAATACGAGAATGTAGGTTGCTGTAAAAAACAGATATAATCGATATAACCGGGACCTGAACGGGACTCACTTCGTGTACGCGGCTCCTAAATCAATAACGATCGCGGTCTTCTCGCCTCCGCTTCCTAAGCCATCGAATAATGGCATTTTATTACCACTTTGTTAAATAGTGTGATGAGCGTTGGGTTGACAGCGGCCAATTCTCATCGTCTCAAAAGGGAGAAACGAAAAAAAGCTGTTGTCTTCCGGTCGCGTCGGGTTGGGTCCTCAAAGAAACGGGATGACGTCACGGGAATTGCCTGATTGAAAATAGGCTAAAAAAACTATGAGATTGATGGAAACTTTCTACGCAACAAATAACATTTCGGATGAATCAACCAAATACATGGAGTAAAAAAATTTAATAAAAAAATAGCCTTAAATTTAACATATTTTTTCTATCAGATTACATAATTGTACTGTTTATATACATAGCTGATATATTATTGTGCTGTATTGTAGCATCCATATGTCTTATTTAAAGCTTTGAAACGCCATGTGACGTACAGGCCGGGGACATTTGTAACATTGAAGAGCTGTAATACAATTTAATTGAATAAAAAATAAAAAATAAATAAAAGACGTTTAAAGATGATCCCTTTAAGTGTTGACAATACACAAATGTAACCTGGTGTAACCTCCCAGGACCACCAGAGGGGGTCGCTTTGACCTTTCCTGTGACCCCTATTTTGTCTATAGCAGTGGTTCTCATATGGGGGTACTTGTACCCCTGTGGGTACTTAAACCCACCCCAGGGGGAATTTGAGATTAAAAAAATACATATTTAAAATGAATTCCACATGGGATACATCACTGAAGAAAGGTTGAGAACCACTGGCAACCTAACTCTTAGTACATCAGCTTTGGCGGGCTGTCAATAGAATGTTTAATATTAAGGATATCTCTGTCCACAGGAGTCACAAATATCAGGTGGAAATACAAGTGCATTAGTATTTCATTTGTTATTCAATTATTATACATTACCATATCATTAACTGTATTCAGCGTGTCACCTAATTCCTGCTTATTATAAGTGCTCGTGCCTGCACATGCTGGTATGCTGCTCTATTTAGGAATGACCAGGAATTAATCTGCTGTAAAACAAATATTTATTTCTATAGCCTATTTTCTCACAATATAATGGGATGTTAGATTTAGGTGCTCAGTGAGGCCTTATATATATATAATACTGTGTATATACTTATACTTATTTAATGAGCATTGTTTGAGGGAGCCTGAGATCTAAGATTTTATTTTATTTCCAAAGCCTATGTGATTGATGTGCGCATGCAATAAAGAACTTGAAACATGCATTCTCACCTAATGTATGCATTAAAGCGATTGTAAACATTAAAAGTAATCTGTCCCCATTGTAACAGAGTTAAATCTACACAGCAATAAAAAGTTTAATGTAATATTTTCAGCATAACAAACCTACAAAGGCGACCTTTAACCTGAGGTTAAGGAGCTGTCCATTCAGCACCACCAGGAGCCTCTTTGAGAAAGACAACAGAAAAGGGAACTAATGATGATCATGTGACGAGGAATAGATGCACTCGAAAGGCAATATGGCGCTTATCATAAGCCGATTTGGAAAAGCGATAATTTGCATAAATTCTGCAGATTTGAAGCATTTGGTGGCAGCACTTCTGTTGGAGCAGGCGGACGTACGTAGAGACGACTGAGACTTTCAGTCAGTGACGCCAAGCTGCACAACAACAAGCCTCTCCTTCAGCTTGCTTTCCCACACTTGACTCTCCGGAATTTGTTTCCGTGCACGAGCGGATTTTTTTTTTTTGTATTATTATTATTTATTTTTTTGCACACTGCAAGATAAACTCTGCGTCCTCCAGGCACAGCGATCCCGTCATGAACTCTGGAAGGTATTTCATTTTTTACGCGACTCAAATTCTTACCAATGTGCATTTGCGCTCTCGCAGCCAGAATGTGATGGGTGGTGCTGTTTAATTAAGGGGAATGCATTGCAGCCTCTGCGAGTGCATGTGATTAGCCCCGGGATGATCATTCCGCAGCGTGAATGTGTGTCCGCGGCTCCAAAATGCGCGAGCCATTGTGTTGACAGGCGGTGGACTGCATGAGCACACGGGCTGCTTCTCTATTGATCGCAGGGGAGGTGCGCAGACAGGAAAGTGGGGTTGCGCTGTGACATTGTTGGACTGAGCATCGCCGGGGCTGGATGCTGGTTCCTCTCAGACGTGAGTCTGACTCAGGCAGTATGATAAGGGTGTCACCCTGTGAACGCCATCCCGTTTTCTACGGAGTTATTGATTATCGCTGGCACGTCACGTGAAGCAACACATTGCTGCCGCGGACAACTGTTTGCTTGTGTGTTTACAAATCCAATTTGACAAATGTGCATGCATATGAAAAAGAAAAAGAAATGCTGCTTTGCAGGTTTGTGTGCATTCTAACGTTCATGGATCCATCTGTAGAGGATAGAAAACCTGGTGCTATTTATAGGTGAAGTGCGGAGGGGGGGGGGTGCTAAGGATTGCTGTGTCAGATTCTCTCTCTCTCTCTCCCTCTGTGTGCCCAACATGTCCTTCTGGTTACACAGAATGAACAGAAGAGTGCGATGAAAAGGGAATCGCATGCAAATTACTAAAACACGATGCAACCACGAGCATCAAGGCAAAGGCATGCACAGTGAATCACAGGCTATGTGTGTCAAGTTCCATACACTTTGCATTGACCCTTTAATCTGCAGCCGCACACTTTCCTATCATGCGCCCTCTCCCCGTTCTTCCTTCCCGCCACCACCTCTGCATTGTCTCTCTGTCCACGGGCCTATCAGCCTATTAGCATTCATCATTTGTGTCCGCTCTCAGCAGGCACTGAGACGAGACAGAGATGCTGATGTCCGGGCGGCTCCGTCGCCTCCTGCTGGCTGGGACCTGCCTCTGTGTCTACGGGACGCCGGTCCACCTCCCAAACGCCCCCCCCACTCGGGACGGCTCGGTTACAGCTGGTGGGTCAATGCACACCACAGGTGTAGAGTCTGAACCCTCGGACGCAGAACGTGGGACTGGCCTGATAGTGAATGTAGGTGCAGTAGGACTGGCTGGCCCACATGGGCGGCCTGAGGGGACGGATGCAGTGACGCAGGCGGGAAACGGGGGCAGCCTCGGTGGAGGATCTGGGCCGAGTGAGGCCGGCGGAGAGGCACGGAGCCAAAGTGGGAGGGAAAAGAAGTTCTGGAGCTCATCTGAGATGGGAGACGCTCAAAGACAGACGGAGGCGGGTCCAGTGCAGGAGGACATAGCTGTCATCAGTCAGCCTGCGTTGAGTCCCACAGGTGGGAAAAAGCTGTTGAACACAGCAGTGAATGGAGTTGTAGCCTCCCCCTCAGAGCCCCCACAGCTGAGCTTCACAGCCAGGGAGGCCAAAGACCAGGGCGAGGGGGGCCCAACAAAACCAGACCCAGAAACAAGCTTGCCATCCACCACAGAACCTCCAAATCCTGGTGCACTGATCCAGAAACTAGCCCCCCACAGCTCCATCCCTCCCACGGTCTTCGTCTTCCCTCGGACCTCCACACATTTGTCGATTTGGGGCCACGATGAAACAATGTCCGCCCTCCCAGACCCCTTGTTACCCGAAATTGGACTGAACCTGATGCCCAGAGAGGATGGACCAGAAAGCCTGTGGACGGAGGCGGCGAGGCCCAGTGGAGGTAAGTCGAAAAACGCAATTGACCTTTTTGGGGAGGTGGTAAAACTTTCTATAATCCCAACTATTCAACGTAAAACCCCTGATGTAAGGTAATGCTCGGCAGGCGGCGTCACCCGGTAAGACTTCCTCTCTGGCCCGGTTTCAGGAGGCTTCATTAAAAAGTGAGGCGGAAATGAAACCGACACGTCTAGTGGCAGAGATTGCCTTTGATGATTGGCAAAGAAAAGGCGCTTTTCCACGCTCCACTTTGAACCCCAGCCGGGACCCGTGGCAGTCTAATTACTTTCTATTCCTGACTCGAGCCTGAATAAAAAAAAAAGGAAAGAAAGAAAAACAGAGAACACACAACTGCTAGGAATGGGCTGGTGGAGGGCTGCGTTATTCAACCCTTTTTCTCTCTCTATCTATATACTCCCCCCTGAAACCGCCTCTCCTTCTTTCCCACCCTTCACACTCCCCATCCAGACTATTGTAAAGAAACAGGCAGATTAATATTCAGAGGCAGAGGGAAATGGATTAAAGCGGTCCGTCTGAGCCAATATGTATTCCCGCTGTCCGTTTGGGGGATTGTCTGTTTGATGGAGCGTCCTCCCAATAGAAAGGAAACCAGCGTTATATAAAAGGATCGTAAGCATTTTCAGCCAACTTTAGAAATGCTTTGGACTAAAGGAGACGCCTGAGAGATGTGGCAGCCCGCTCTGTGGTCGCCTCTTATCTGGAAACGAACCATTTCTCAAACAATCCTCCTTTCATTGTGTCTCAGCTGCAACGTGAACTCGGCTTTGTGAGAGAGCGAGTCCTCTAATGAGGAAACCGCATGGCCAGAGAGGTTCCTGCTTCAGAAAGCTGTAAACTGTCATGAATACTTCAGCGTATGTGTGCAGAATACAGCACTTTATAATAAGTACACACTATTTAGCATCAGTAAAGCATGAGTAAACACTTAATTCATCATTTATAAAGCTTTGTTCCAACGTGAACACTCGTTAGTAACTCATTAGTATGCAATTCATAAACACTATTGTGCGTTAATTTACAAATGAGGAATCCATCATTTATAAAGTATAAAAAAACGCAATAATAGTATAATAGTCACACTTATTAATCAAGAATAAAACATGTAGAACTGTGTTTATGAATTTAATACTAATGAGTTACTAATGCATTATATGTTTGCTGTTGCCTTTAATTGTACCAGATTCTATTAAATGAATCAATTTCTGTATCTCACTACTGCATTTTATTTCTAGTTAGTTTTTTATGTTTTAATGAATGTTCTTAATTGTTTTAAAATCTTGTTTTCTTCTGCATTATGTTTTGGTGCTTTGATGTGAGGCACTTTGAATCGCCTTGTTGTGGAAATGTGCTACAAATAAACTTGCATTGCCTAATGAGTGTGCATGTTGCTTTATGAATGATTAATTAAGTGTTTACTCATGCTTTACTAATGCTAAATAGTGTGTAGTTATTATAAAGTCTTTTATTTTAGCTGTCTACAGAGTTGTGTGTTAGGAAACTGCTTCACATGCTGAGGTTTCCTCTCTGAACTGAACTGTGTTTTACTGACTTTTACCAGAAGGCCCGAACACCTCTGCCCTTTGCACCTTAAACTCCGTGTCACGCATGTTGTGTTTGGCATAATCACAGTGGACACGGCGGCCCCGCCGTCTCAGGATGAGGCCACCGAGGGCACCATGTCATCCGAGGCTCTGCCTCTCATCTTCGAGCCGTTTGAAGACGTCACATCAGAGGCGGCGGCGGCGGTCACCCGGGTGCCCGGCAGCGCTCAGCCTCCTGCTGCCATGGCGACCGGAGGAATGCCTCAGCCGGAGGCGGACCTGGACCAGCTCGTCACCGGGGAGACGGACGGCGACGGCCCCTCGCACGCCCCGTCCCTGCTGATGCCCGACTGGACCTCGCCCTGGCAGACGTCTGGCGGCGAGCTCCTGGAGCCGATCGGCTCCTCGGGTCCGTCTGCGCTGGAGGCCGGAGCCGAGGATCAGGCCGAGAGAGGTGAGGTGGACCGGCATGAACGAGTGAATCTCCATGTTGACACAAGGCTCTGCAGAGCTGGTGATGAGGTGATGACTCATCTTGTGTCTGCAGGTCACATGTTCTTCAAATTAAAGCAACCCAGGGTTGGGGTCATAATGTAAATGTGATTATCAAAATGATTAGTTTACTGTATGCTGCATTAGTATGAGAATATGCATCATTAGTATGAGAATATCCATCATTAGTATGAGAATATCCATCATTAGTATGAGAATATCCATCATTAGTATGAGAATATGCATCATTAGTATGAGAATATGCATCATTAGTATGAGAATATGCATCATTAGTATGAGAATATGCATCATTAGTATGAGAATATGCATCATTAGTATGAGAATATCCATCATTAGTATGAGAATATGCATCATTAGTATGAGAATATGCATCATTAGTATGAGAATATCCATCATTAGTATGAGAATATCCATCATTAGTATGAGAATATGCATCATTAGTATGAGATAATGCATCATTAGTATGAGAATATGCATCATTAGTATGAGAATATCTATCATTAGTATGAGAATATGCATCATTAGTATGAGAATATCCATCATTAGTATGAGAATATCCATCATTAGTATGAGAATATCTATCATTAGTATGAGAATATCCATCATTAGTATGAGAATATCCATCATTAGTATGAGATAATGCATCTAAAACTTAGTTTAAAAGTAGAACTATGCTGCCACAGTATGACGGATAGCAACATTCCTCTACCGTGTATATTTTTAGTTTTACTTGGATAAGATTTTCTTTGCAGCCTCTGATCTCTTGAACGTTGCTTTTGCATTTCTCACCTCGTGAGTTCTCCCCACGTCTAACGGCCTCTCGTCCTACGAGAGGTTTGAAATGAGCGTCATCTCTCCTGCTCACCCATAGGTGCTGCGAGGACACCGACCCTCGAGGAGCGCCCGCCCGCCACCGGCCCCTCCTTCTCATCCTTCCAGCGTGCTATGACAACGGTAACCATGGTGACCCACCGGCCAGCGCACAGATCCAGATCAGGGTTGGAGGAGATGGAGTCTGAGGGTAAAGCGAGGGAACTGAAATTATTTTATTTCTTTTCCTATTTTGAATCGTAAATGTGATATCCTCGTGGCTGCTGAGTCGGATGATTTTATATTTTATTCCCCCGGCAGAGGATCCGGATGAAGATGAGGAAAAGGAGAACTCTGAGGAGTCGGTGGAGGACGACAGCGAGGAGGACCTAACGGAAACCCCCAAAACCTCCTCGACGCGGCCTCCGTACAGCCTCATCCCTCCCCCTCCCGTCTGGGTCCAACGCAACCAGGGGTTGAGTGAGTGAGCTCCTCATCGTCTATGAACCCTCGAACTCAACATCATATTCACCAACGTCATATTTACAGCTCAAACCTCAGAAACATTTAATAAAACAAACCTGTTGTGTTTTTTTAGGCCTACCCAACCACTAGGGCTATTACATGTGAGATTTTCTTCAGATGTGTAAATATCAGTATATGTGTTCGCTGGTTAGTATGTGTTGCAGCAGAAATTAAAAAAAGTTTCAGGTCCGCCTAGAAAAAAAAAAAGCCCTTTCAGGATGATTATTTCTTTGGAATGATGCAGCTGAGGTCTAAACCTCCCAAATCATAACACAATATGTGAACAATCTCTCTGCAAAGTTTGAATTTGATAAAGTGAAGCGTAGCGGGTTTACAGAGAAAAATCAGACGAGGTCTCCAAATGTGCATTTGGGCACATTTTGGCATCAAAAACATATATTTCACTTGTATATGACTTATGCTGTTCAATACATCCAAATACAGAAGTGCTGCTTCTGTTGTTTAATATATTTGCTCATGATTTACAGTTTTAAATAACAATCCTTCAGTTAAAAGGTTAAACCTGTCTTCTCTTCCAGTGAGGAGCTGGGTGGAGCTGATCAGAGAGAAGGTAAGAACGCCCACTGCTGCCTGCAAATGTTCCATAAAAGACATTTAAATGTTCCCTTTGCTCCCTTACTGACTTCTGAATCCAGTCTCGTTGACGACTCTGCTCCGCTTTGACCCCGACAGGCCGGCTACGTGTCCGGCATGTTGGCCCCCGTGGGCATCGGCATCACCGGGGCCCTGCTGATCGTCGCCGTCCTCTACAGCATCCGCGTGATCCACCGCAAGAGGAGGAACAGCTTCAAGCACCAGAGGAGGAAGGTCCGGCAGCCAGAGGTCAATACCCCTCTTGTGGTGGTCACGTTCGCACTTGTTCCTGAGGAACGATCCTGTGTTAATGTTCTGTTAATGTTCTCTGTTAATGTTCTCTGTTCATGTTCTGCGTCCATGTTCTGCGTCCATGTTCTGTATAAAGTTCGTTCTCGCTCCCCAGCAACCCCGAGAGCCCGGGACCAGCCGGCAGGACCAGGCCATGCTGCTGGCCGACAGCTCCGAGGACGAGTTCTGACGAGACCCTTCCGGAACCCCTTTTTCGACCAATGGGCCGATCGCCTCCCGTAACGGATGCTCAGCAAACTCCGCCCCCTCCCATCATCGCTATGACTCCCGCATCTCCAAATCACCCTGGGCCGTCCGGTCCGTGACTCATCCGATCCACAGTGAGACCTCGTGGCCTACAGGGGACCATTTGCACCGGCTGCACAGCTTTGAACGCCCTCCATCGTGAAAGTACCGACATCAGCACTTTTCAGATTTTTCGGGTGATGTTGACTCGCCGGCGGGATGCACTTTGACATAAAAATGATATCGCTGCTTGTAAAAAAATAATAATAAAATGCATTAGCAGGTTTTTTTTGGCAGGATGGAGTCGAGGGAGACGTGTGAGCCAGCGGGGTTTCGGTCAAGTAATAAATGAAAAAAGGGCTGTAGAGGAGTTACATTACATAATGTAAATATATATGTACTGTACATGTAGCCGACTTGGGATCAGTCTAAGTTTTATTTTAAGGAACATTTTGGGGAAATTAATCCTTTCCTGCAGAGTCAGACATCTGTCTTCTCATCTCTGCGTTTCCCAAAAAGCAAGATTTCCAGAAACCTTCACAAAGAAAACACGGAAATGAAAACTTTGTTTAAATGTGACTTTTGTCGAAATGTAAATGTTTTATTCGAAGGCATTTGTTCATCTGTGAGACGCACATACGAAATCCCATCATTCTATAAAAGTATGTAGCATAAAACAGATTTTTGATGTACAATATAACTGATAGAAGTTATTATTTTTGCCGCCATATTTTTTATTTAAGTGCATGACTATTAAGTCTATTTGTGCTCTGCCCGTTGCAGAGACTTCTAATGAAAGAAGGTTTCAGTCGGCTGGAAAAGCACAAACATCGACGAGCAGAAGTTCATATTTTCACGAGTGGATTACTTTTAAAAAGCAATTATTATTTTTTGCACAATCGTGGAGTTTGTGCTTTAAATAAAGAGACAATCACATGAGATGCAACATGTATCAAAACAAGGTGTTTAACGAGGAAATGATGTAATACTAATATCTGTTTTAATGGAAAGGGATGCAAAAGCTTTGACTCATGTTCGTAACATTAATACAAAGTCCTGCGTTTTGTTCAAGGAAATATATTTTCTGTAATTTCACATCGGATCTGCTTCATGTACAACTAACTGCCTGTTTATTTGCAATAATACTGTTTTAGGAGTACGTGTGCCGTAAAATAGTGGACACTTTGGTCTCTTTACGTAGATATGAAACATGTGATCAATAAACAATCCTTTCAGACGTCGGATTGGGACTCGTTCTCTTCTGTGAATTGAGAAAAAAAAACACTCCACACAGCAGACAACATAACCTGGTTTACAGCATTAAAAAAATCAAATAATTTATTTCTGTGTTCTTTTTCCACATTAAATAAACGCTATCGGACATTTCCAGATCAAAATCAAGAGGGGCGGGGTCAGAGGAACAGGGGAAACAGAAATGTGACATGCAAAAATACCTTTTGCTCTCCCCTTTGCACACACGACTGCAGGAAGCCCCGCGATTGGTTGACGGGACCACGGCCGCAGTTTCTCTTTTCTTTTTTTATCTCCTCCTTTCTTTTGTGGTGCCAAAAACAATCTGGTTTATCGAACCAGGAAACTGGTTTCTGGGGGGGAATTTATAGTCGTTAAAAGTAGGATCGCAGGGTGGCAGACGTCGCCCCCGGGTGAGCGAGGAGAAAAGTGGGCTTTTGATTGTTATAATAAACCACCTGGGCATCACGAGCGGAAAGAAACGGCCTCCGACGTCTGTGAACACTGAACTGGCATGTCAAGTCAAAACTTATTCCAAATGCATCGTCGGGGGGGGGGGGGGGGGGGGTCTCACAGGAGTTCAACCAAGAAGAGAAAAGATAGCAGACGTTTCCTTCAAAATCTAAAACGCCTCCTCATACATATATGTGTATATGTATATATACTGATAGCTGGTTCGTTTTGTAAGGTGTTACCTAACGGTCCTTTCATATCAGTAGTCACTGTGTTGAAGAGGGAAGAGGCCCAGACAGTGGGGGGGGGGGGGGGCGTTCACACGGGGCGGTAAATGAAATTTAAACAGCGTCAGACGAGCAGTGAAAGGAATAGTTGGTGTCGAGCCTCTGCATGGGCTGAAAGTAGCACAGAAATTAAAAATAAAACTCAAACCCTCCCGTTACCCAAACAGATGATTCAACCCAACAACAAAAAAAACATGCTCTCAATATAGCCAAGGAATAAGAACAACACTCGTATACAAATCTGAAGGAAAAAAAGAAGAATAGGTCATCTGATCCTTTGTTCCAAATACACACACACACACACACACTCGCTCGCTCACTCGCACGCACACTCGCACGCTCGCGCGCACACTCACTCACTCGCTCGCGCGCACACTCGCTCGCACGCTCGCGCGCACACTCGCTCGCACGCTCGCGCGCACACTCACTCGCACGCTCGCGCGCGTGCACGCACGCTCGCACACTCACTCGCACGCTCGCGCGCACACTCACTCGCACGCTCGCGCACTCACTCGCACGCTCGCGCGCACACTCACTCGCACGCTCGTGCACGCACACACACACGCGCACGCACGCACACGCACACGGGTGGCGACTCTGTAAACATCTACTCTATCTTTCAGTCCTGGGCTCCAGGGATGAGACATCTCAGCTGGTCGGGGAAATAAAACCCAAAACACCAACAACTCATCAGTCACAAACGTTTGTTTGTTTGTTTGTTTGTTTGTTTACCCACGTGGCAGTGTGTGCTGCGCTGCTTTCTACTCTGAATATTGCAGGCAGGGTAAAAAGCATGCAGATGTCCGACTGCATAATTTGAGGCCGACTTAAAAATTGCATGAACAACCTTCGACGTAGGTTTTAATTATTTTAATTTCTCGAGTAAAAAAAAAAAAGAAAGAAAAGAAAAGCTGATTGAAAGGTTTATTCTCTCAACTAGAAGCCAAACTGTCTGCGGCCCTTTTCATCACAGTGAACTAACTCCAACCCTGGAAAACAAATATATATAAAGTGTGTGATTTGTTGCTTCCGGTCGTCCTCATCGGGCCGGAAACACACAGCACCTCAGGAGGCTTTTACTCTGAAAAGTAGAGAAATAAAAGTCTAACAGATCAACACACGGGACGCGATCATACGGACACACACACACACACACTGCAGCGATTTCCAGGTTCAATCTGACCTTTGTTCATATCACGTTTAAGAAGGAAAAACAAAAGAAAGCGGCTGAAGCATAATTAGTGTGGATGGGAACGTCCGGGTGCATCCACAGGGTCGGAGATCTCAAAAATGTTAGCGAGGTGGGTTGTGCGTCGAGTCGGGGGCACCGGAGAAGTGCATTGTGGGCTCAGCCGCTCGCGAGCAGCACGAGGTTATACAGGTGTGTATCAGACCGTCTGGACAAACTGAACGCCGACAGAAACAATCAAATATAATCCGCTAAGAATACTTGTCTATTGTCCTTTTTTTTCTTCTTTTTTTCGTTTTCACCAAGAGATAAAACACACACACACACACACACACACACACACACACAGACACCGTACTCAGACAGGATTCCAGCATTACGCAACGCTCCCAGAAGCGGGCCGAGGCTTCGGCGTTGGCGCCCGTTAGCGAGCTCGCCGCTGCAGCCGAGTGCTGATGGACCGAGTGGCACTTTGCATCGAGGAGAACACACACAAAAAAAAGAAAAAGAGTAAACTGAGACGGCTGGGACACGTTTGACCACACCATCATTGGCAAGGAGTCTCTTTAAAAGAATCAATCTCTTTCCTTTGTGGGGGTCGGGGGGCGGGATTTTGCAGCGGCTGGCAGTGCATTCTGGGGGAAAAACAAGTTATGATCTGCAAATATAGGAATAATAGAAATAAATCTAACTGCGTGCACATACTGCAACAAGGTGCCGTATGGAGTGATTTGGAGGAAGGGCTTTGCCTCACACACACACACACACACACACACACACACACACACACACACACACACACACACACACACACACACACACACACACACACACACACACACACACACACACACACACACACACACACACACACACACACACACACACACACACACACACACACACACACACACACACACACACACACACACACACACACACACACACACACACACACACACCTTTACAGGCTTCAGTCCTGGAGGCTGAGGCAGGTGACGGAGACAGGATGGGAACCAAACACCAGACGGTACGCACAAGTTGGACCCGGCAGGCGCGCGCAGTCGCACAAAACAGTCGCACACGGGGAAACCAACCACGCCGCACACGCACAACAAGCCAAACACTCCCCCGCCCCACCAAACAAAACAAAAAGACATGAGGCAGTACAAACAGTCATACTGAAGCTTCCTCCGCCCCCCGACCAACTCACAAGGTTTAAAAAAAAAAATAAACACAAAAAATAAACTCCACAAGTATTTTCTTCCCAGTAGTTATTTTTTTAAAGTTTTTCTTTTTTTTAAACTGCCCGGTTTCCTTGTTTCACGTGTTGCTGTTTAATTTAAGTCTGTTTTTTTTGTCATCCCGTGTTCTGCAGGAGGATTTGGTGTGGTGTGGTTCCTTGTCCTCTGGGGGGGGGGGGGGGTCCGGACTCACTGGCGACCACGGTTCAATGCGGCATCCAAGCTTGAAGGTCAAGAGGTCATCTAGCCCCGCCCCCCCCTCCTGCTCACAGAAAGTATCAGGGTCATGAGAAGATCAGGTGGGATGTCAGTCCTAAACAATAGTTGTTCAGAGATCAGGGACAAAAAAAAAGGGGTTGCGTGTCCTCATTTTTGTACACAGGTGTGTATGTGTGTGTGTGTGTGTGTGTGTGTGTGTGTGTGTGTGTGTGTGTGTGTGTGTGTAAATGAGTGAAATGACCAGGGCTGGGCTGTCATGCCGATAGCGTACGAGGCGAGCAGCGTCCTCTCCGTCCTCTCCGTCCTCTTCGTCCTCTCCGTCCTCTTCGTCCTCTTCGTCCCTCTAGCGGAGCCACAGTTTGAGCC
This sequence comes from Cottus gobio, assembly GCA_023566465.1. Taxonomy (NCBI): domain Eukaryota; kingdom Metazoa; phylum Chordata; class Actinopteri; order Perciformes; family Cottidae; genus Cottus; species Cottus gobio. Next base: position 4,251,772 of record CM042226.1, read on the forward strand.
TCAGCGCGTCCACTCCGTTCAGGTAGTATCTGAACAGCCGCTTGTCTCTGACAAAACCCAAGTTCTCGTACAGCTTCAGGGCTGATTTGTTGGTGATTTCAGTCTCCAAAACAACCTGTTGACAGACAGATGGACACGTCAGAGCGTTGTTATACACCAGAGGACTGAATCGTGTAACGTGGTTGTTGTGGACCCTAACGGTGTGTTTTGCATGTTTCAGCCTTTAAAAAAAGGAAAATTGTACATTGGAAATTCGCCAAAGACTTGTATGTAGGAAGTGGACATAGTCACCATGACGTCACGCATTGGTTTGAGGACTACAGCTGTGAAGCCTCAAATACCCAATTGTGGCCGTCGCCATCTTGTTTTTTTGGAACCAGAAGTGACACAAGAGGGCGGAGCTAAGTACAATCGAACAATACATTTGAAGGACGGACAAAGTATTACAATGAACTTTCATGAACTGAACACACACACACACACTGTGAAAAGGGTTAAAGTTGGAAGATGAGAACACCGGACGACACTGTGGTATAGACCTGTCAATCACGAGGTAGCCCCGCCCTAAAGCATACCCTAATTTACTAAATGAACATCATGCTGACTTGAAACTAGCGACTGAGACATAAACTCACGTTTACAATGTTTACTGAGGGAATAAATCAAGAGAGAAGTACAGTCATTTCCCCATAGACTTCTATACAACCAGAGTTATGCCCAATGACGTCCAATAGAAGGAATCACTGTTTCAGGCACTGGCTTCCCTTTTCAGACCCGGAGGTCGACGCCCAATTTTAGCTCATTGGTTGTCATCGATATAAGAATTATTCTCTGCTCGCTCAGTGCAGCGATGCGTTTGTTGTTCTGTAAACGACACAACTGAAAACAACTTGGTTACAGGTCGTAACTTGTTGGTCTGCAGTACTTAAGAGTTACAACATTGGTATATTTGTGTTTATGGCCATGTTACACACATTAAGTGCCTCCTCACTGGCGCCGAATACTCTGCAGCTGCAACCTCTTGGGGTCAAATTATTTACGTCATTCCTAAATCCTGCACCGTTTTTGGCGAGAAGGCGTATAAAGTTTTCAGAACCGTGTCATGTGGAAGAGACATGTTCTTGTTCTTATACGGACTCAGTCTGTCGTCTGTGTTTATGTACATCTTACCAGGACCTCCTTGTTCACGATATTCAAAATCTCAATAGGATTATCCTGATGAATGAATGTTAAATAAACAAGAAAATAAATTAGCTTTAAAAGCACCTGATGTCTTAGATGCTATGTGCAGTCTGCAGGGACAACTGTCAAAGGTCAAGAACGGCTTCAATGAGTAAACTAGCTGCTGATTACGCCACAATGTCCTATATCCATGTGGGTGTTCAACACAAACACACACACACACACACACACACACACACACACACAGTGCAAACAAGACAGTTTTGAAACACACTTTAGTCAAGGCTCTGTTTCCCACTGCTTCCTGTCTTTATGCTACAGTGGGTGTCACATGTCAGGGAGCAGGCATTTGGACTGAAAGGCAGCGTACACAACAACACTAATGACAATAAGCCAGCAAGGTAAAGTGAAACAAATATCATAATCACAGCATACGCTTAAAACAATATTTATGTGTTTTTTGGGGTGGTTCTTTCTTTTTGGCATCCACGGTAGTGAATTTCTTGCCTCTCCACGCTCAGACCGGCATCTATAGAGATACACCGGCTACAGAGCAGCACCTCATGCCACGCCCACTAGCTTTCTGTTTCTGTTCACTGCACTTCTATAGAGAACTAGATCTATATTTTTTGTCAAAGATTTGTTATCACGTAGTAAGAAGGCGAGTTAAGCCATCTTTCTTTGTCCGAGGAAGATCTTTCAAAAGCAAATCAGTTGGAAAATGAAACTCCAAAGACTGTAGAAGGATATTTGCATATAAGCCTTTGGGAGCACCAACAAAAGCACCCAAACCAATGGGGCCTGGAAGATTAAATGTATTAATATGTATAGTTGGCTTTGGGAAATTGTTGGTAAAGGTGTGAAGTGAGACATTTTAGTCAATGGTCAGGAAACCCGTAAAAACATAATGCATTATAACCTTGATATATGGTTTGGTTGGACTCTGATACACAAGCACCAGAGCTAGAAAAACAGTGCTTGCCATAAAGTTACAGCTTCATTAATGAATCATAAAGATGTCGTCTTGGTACTCGTGTGACGACGCAATCACACAAACAGAGAAATGATTTGAGTTGAATCCTCGTCCAAAATGATCCGAGAGTTTCACACAGTCTCATTTCGACCTCAAACGCAATCTTGTGGTTTAGGTTTCGAAATGATTTCAAAACCCACCGTGTGGTTGTTCAGAGAGAGAAAACACGGAGAGGCTCGCAGCAGCCGAGTATCCTTCCAAGGTTACCGGCGAAATGAGATAAGTGAAGGACGGGTGAACGAGAAGCGGCCCTTGAAACTCAAGCAGCACATTTTTTGGGTTCTTTTGGTTTGTGCTCACCCGGAGGCCGAAGCAAGGACCAAATATACTTCAATCATTTCACGTGTTAACAGTATTTTCTGTACGATCTGGTTTGATAAATCAAAACTGCCCTTGAGTCCACCATTATGAGTGAATACGCATCTTGTGTGCGTCAACATCGGGCATGTTTCGGGCTTTTCTCCGATACCCTGTGGCTGTATAAAGAATCTACGTGTCTACACAACTTACCTCGTCACAGTCACCCTCCACCATGGCATAGATGGCCTTCTTCACCAGATTAGTACCTGGAACAGAAAAGACTAAGTCAGTGAATAAAACACAAACAAGACGCGGTTGCGTAACGTTGCCTCGGCTCCACATTGCGAAAGGACAGACATTTATGTTTCTTCTTTATTATGGCTTGCTAATAGGCGAAAAAGTATATAATTAAATGTTATTATTTTGTGCGAGACACGCAGGGTCCAGGTCTCACCGATGCTTTTCCTTCTGTGTTTCGAGTCCACGGCCAGCATGGCGATGTAGCCGCGGCGGAACATCTTCTTGTGCATGTCGAGCTTACATACGATGGCTCCCACACACTCCTGCTCCACCATGGCCTGTGACACACACACACACACACACACACACACACACACACACACACACACACACACACACACACACACACACACACAGTTAGGGCCTCTGAGTGTCTACGGGAAAAGCCTACAGTTCCTCTACAGTCCCCGTCACCCTGCCAGTTCAGCTGGTTCTCCTGGTTGACCTCTGACCTTTATCTCAAGACACTTCCTCTTACGGCACACGGATTGCTCCGGACAAACTGGAGCTGAGTTTATGACCTTGAGGCTCAGAGGATAAACAAAGAAAGGACAGTGTTTGTCGAAGTGGAAATCCCTGACTGGACAACGTTTGTGGAAGAGGAAACACTCACTTACGGCACACTCGCGCCTGAACTCCCGTACATGTGACGGGACAAAAGGACCATAAACGATATTGTCCCGTCAGTTCGATTTCCTCGACTTGACGGCTATTAAGTCAGACGGAAATCCACAATACAGACATGGCTCAAGGCTTTGTGATAGAAAAGTGGGTGTTGTAGCTGCCAACATAAACAATACACATTTAAAAAAAACAAATGTGCTGTCTGCCACACATTTACAAGTGTGATTAAGCTGTGCGTATGTGTGTGTGTGTGTGTGTGTGTGTGTGTGTGTGTGTGTGTGTGTGTGTGTGTGTGTGTGTGTGTGTGTGTGTGTGTGGCTGCGGCTGCCTAGAGACACACTGACAGTAGATGGGAAGCTATAAGTGTGCAGTCACACCCAGCCCCAGTAATGCTATGCACCTTTAGGTAACCTTTATGGCGTCCATGAGCCGGATCACACTTTATTTCGACTTGAGGAACACAGATTATGACAGATTACGGGTATTATCCTCACATTACGGTGGTTTCAGTGTCCTACTCACCAGAAAGCAGAGCTGCGGCCAGTTGTGGATGAAGTACCTGTAGGTGTAAATTGAATAAGGCTCAGACAAGTCCTTGGTGATCAGTCTCATGATCCACGGCATCTGGAGCTCAGACTCGTAGCGGACATAGCGGATGCCGTGGCTGTCCTCTTCCGCTCGGCCCGGAGAGCCGCTGAGGTCGAGCCGGGCCAGCTCGGCCACCGGCGGCTGCAGCTGCGGGTCGGCGGGGCTCTCCTGTCCGCCGGGCCCGGCGCCTGGCGGCCTCGGCGGCTCCGTGAGGTCGAACCCCTCGTCCCCGTCGTCCCCCGGGTGGCCGCGGGCCGCCTCAGTCCTTGTGTAACCCGGCATCCCGTTCATGCTATTGTTACCTAAAGGAGAGTGACGGCCGTTTTTAGAGAAGGGGCTGTGGCCTTCGTGTTGGCAACGCTCACTATTGTTTCTGGCGGCCGGAGCCTCCTCCTCGTTGCCGCTGTCACAGTTGCCCACGGACGGTCTCGGGTTGTCGGGCCGGCTCCCCCCGTGCTGGTGGCTGTCAGCGTCCTCCGACGGGCTGGCCAAGCCGTTTAGCTGCTGCTGTTCTCGGGCTTGCATTTTGAGGTGCAGCGCCGCCGGGCTAGCTCGGGCGAGCATGTTGTTCTGCTTCTTATTAACCGGCCTATTAATCTCGCTTACCGGCTCCGACGTCTTCCCCGTACCGGCGGGCACACAGTCCTCCCTGTGGCAGGCCGGCTCTCCGCCTTCCCCTGCCGGCTCCGCGCTCCCAGCCCCGGGGAAAGGAGGAATTTCAGCCGGGGATGCGGGCAGTGCGCTACTAGGCCCAGGCGGCACTGTGGCCATCCCACCGCATTAAGGTGGAGATTCACGCTTGGAAAACGTTGAACACGAACTCATCCACAAGGCGAAGGTGTATACAACCAATATACACGTTAGTTCACCGAATATCGCATAAATCCGAGGATATTTGAGGCGGTAACGTATCCGCTTGCGACGTTTGTCGCTGCTTTCTCCTCAATTTCCCTGCTGCCGGAAAGTGCTGTCGCAGCAAACGCCATTGCAACAGCAGCCAGAGACGTTTTACGACAGTGGTGTAACGCCTTTCAGACTCCAGGGTCAATCTGCTGACTATCTAAAATAAAGCCCTTCAGTCGATTTTATTTATTTATTTTATTGAGAAAATACCAAAGTAATAATGTGAACAAAATATAGAGGAGGATCATAGACAGAGAAAAACAAAATTGGACGACATATTTCGCAAATAACCCTGAAAAAAAGGGGCAAAATCACAAACAAATGTTTGTTTTTTATTTTACAGGACTATTAAGCACCATTTGTAAATTATTGATAAAGGGAAATACATGCTTTATTTAAATTATGTTGACAAATATTTAAATACAGAGACTCTTCTCACAGCTTTCCATTTTATACATATTTGATTATATTATCGGACCATATGTATTTGAATGAGCGGGCCATAAGCCGATAACCTGCACATGTTGAACCACTTTAAACAGTGTCATTCTCAGTGTTCAACCCTGATAACTTAGGAAGTTGTATGAAGTTGACTTTCTTACCAGCAGAGGACACTAGATTGAGGATTTAGTTGGATCTATTTTTATTTTTATTTTTTTACTTTTTGCATCAACACTCCAGTTTCTCCAGTAGATGTCACCAGTAGATTATTTTCGGTGGCCTTTCTTTACCAGTTTGCTATCAGTCTGGAAAGTAAGTACACGCCAGTTTGGGGCTAAATGCATTAATCTTGAGAAGCCTAATACAGTTGTGAGACTTAATACTTTCACTCCACTACTTTTTAAAACCACGCTTTATACATTTATTTCATGATTTTAACACAGTGAGTGTTAATCACTGAAGTAACCCCAGATTATTTTTTCCCATGTTGTGTAACAGCATGCATTTTATTCTGAAGGAACTGAAAATAACAAATACAAATGTACATGTTTTAAAATCTTTAATTCTGACAGTACATGTGGGGTTTGACCTTGGATGATGGACTCATTAAACAACAGAGAGCAGTAATGAATCCTCGAGCATCTAATCTCTCTGAAGTGAGAATGTATTACCTGCTGAAAGATTATTTTATAAAACGATAAAATGATCATAACATACTTTGCTTCAAAAGATCCATTTTAGGAACGAGTTATGTTTCATCAATTAAATTGTGCATTCAAATCTGAATGTTTATTTCAGACTAAAGAATGTTCTCATCGTCGTAGACAAAGATAGAACCGGTGAGTTGTTGATCGTTTTCTGTTTTTATTAATCTCCATAACGTGAGACTCAGTGCTGGTTCTCATAGACACAGAAGAAGAAATAAGTACTTTTTCAGTTTGTAATATTCAGTAATGTATAAGGTTTAAAAAAGAGAAAACCACTGCCCCACATTTAGAAACATAAACATAAAATCCAAACAAGTCTTTATTTATCAGGGGTGTGACTGTCTGTGCCCCTATAGCTACACACTGTGTGATATCCGGGATGTTTCAAATGACCAAGAGATAAACACATCTTCAGCAAATACTTTTTTCAAAGCATGTGATTCAAGTCAGACTTGACCAATAGAGACGGCAGACTTAGTTCAAGTGTGTCTAGATGCCCATCGTAGGTGGCAGTGTTGCTCTATCGTGCCTGTAAGCCCGTCCGTGGGGATTAGAAAAAACATTGTGTGAACTTTCAAGTCCAAATACTTGCACTATTTCCTATGCAAGGCTAGAGGAAACCTCTACTGAGCTCTATGACATACATAACAGATAGATAGATGTCTTGATTAGAGCTAACTCCCTCTCTCTCTTTCTCTCTCTCTCTCTACCATCCACCACAAACACACGTGTGCTTGATACGTGGAAAGACAAAGTCCTATTTTGTTTGTAGATATATGTTACGGGAAAAAAAGAAACGCAGAAATAAGACGGGGGGGTGGGGGGGGGAGAGAGAGACGGCCCTTTGAAAGCTAAGCCTTGGGGCTGAGAACTCTCTGAAGAGCTGGAATCAGACATGCACAATCAGTTCCCCTCTTCAAATCTCCTTTACAGGCCTATCTACTTGAACAGGCTTCTCTTAATTACTTTCTCTATCACTTAGCGAGCCGTGCCTGGGACTAGCAGCGGCAGCGTCGTGCCAGAGACACTTGGCTGGTTCGAACCCATATTTAGATATCTTCTTTCCCACAATCCTGTCCCGTACCTTCCTCCCCCCCTCCTCCTCCTCCTCCTCCTCCTTTCATTCTACGCCGCTCTTGTCTCTCCGTGGCTCTCCCCATCCTGTCTCTACCCTTTTCCAAATATCTCCGGGGCATCGGTTGCGTCATCTGACTGGTGTGCTTGTGATTACAGCAGTTGGCAGCCGTACTCATATGTGAGGAAGAACCCCCGAAATAGCTTCAAAAAACGACAGCATGCGAGGAAGTATAAGGTCAGTGTGGAGCTCAGGCCAACACTGACAATGACACCCGAACAGCCTCCATCTTTGAATCCCTGTCGTCTGAACTGGTCTCAGGAGCTGGAGGCCAAGCTTTGGATCTCCTCCTCCTCTCCTCCCCTCTCTACTCCTGTCTCGTTGGCTCTGCTCACTTGCCTGTTTCCTCCTCCTCCTCCTCCTCCTCCTCCTCCTCCTCCTCCTCCTTCTTCTTCGTCTTTCTGTCTGGCGTCTGGTCCACTAGAGCTGCATTTAATTAGTTTCCGTTGGGTTAATTAGGGGCTAAAGTTAGGGGGTCGGACCAGAACAAAAGCAGGTCGGGCTGGACGGATGCAGGTGCTCCGCCGCGGTTGCCAGATTCCACCGTTCAGATTAAGATGGCTGCAATACAATCTGGAGTATTGAAGAGGGAGATAGAGAGAGGGTTTTCCACCACGTATGGGGCGGCGGCTCCTTGTGAACGCCTTCGCTGGCACCATTGTGCCATTTATCTGATACATTTCAACATCTTTTCTTCAAGAAGCCACCTTACATTGGCACAATCTCCTCTTACTTTCATGTGTTTTCCCTCTCACGCCACACTGGCTCACATCACAAGGAGCTGATCTAATGTATGGAGTGTGCAAGTGATGTCCTTGCCAGTCTCTTTCTCCGTTTCCATACAAGGTGCTGCGTTGTGCGTTCACGCTCATATCGCTCGCGGCACTCGGTCCCCCCTCTTTCATCTGCGAGTGGCAGCTATACCCTCTCCTTTCGCTTTGTGGGCCGGCGGTGTAAAATGAAGGACATGAGAGGAGGACATCAAATGACCAGTCCAGACAAGTGAAGTACATAAAATGGGCAATGGCCGCCTGTGAAGTGCACATCAGTGGCTTAAATGCAGTGATCATGTAAATGAAACAGAAGATGTGACTGTGGGAAAGCTTCAGGCTGCAGCACTTTGAAGGTTACCTGTTCAGTCATTGTACCTTTGGCACATATTTACATTTTAAAACATATTAAAGTGGTCAACTGGAGCTTTTCCTCCCCCCATAGATGTGCTCAAAGAATATGCACCAAGATGCCGACTTATGTGTAACTTTTGATTTGTAGAGAAGAGCGAGAAGAGCCGAAAGACACACAATTTGACCTTTTCCTCTGTCCCGTGGAGATGAAGAGGGACCAGATGAAGTGATACGGGATGGAGAGAGAGAGGAGGGAGAGGACAGGGGAGAGAGGGCATCTCTGGCATGGCCGGCGCCCCTCAGTGTGTGAGGGTCCTGGGGCCCTTTAGACCGGCGCCAGCCCAGCAGGGAAGCAGAGACAATCAAGCAGCACCAGATCCAATGCACAGAGATGGATGGAGATGAGGAGACGCAGAGGGGAGGATTGAGAGAGAGAGAGGGAGGGAGAGAGGGAGGGGAGGGGGGAGGAGTGCTGGGACAAAGTGCACAGTTGAGGAGTGGTGGAGGACACGACAAGGAGAACAGCAGACATGTCCAGGTAGAGATGGAAAGAGCGGCATGATGAAAAGAGATGAAAGGGAGACGGATGGAGAGGGAGGAAACGACAGCAGATCAAGAGGAGGTGAGAGGAGAAGGAGTGGAAGGAAGAAAAGAGGAAGATAGCGTATATTCACTGGGTAACAGTCTTTATCAGCAGCCCAGATCGCGGCGTATGAACAGTGATCCAAGTCAACCATCTGCTGAGGCTAGATAAGCCTGGGAGAGCCGGGCATTGAGCTGTCACTCAGGGAGCAGCGCAGGAAAAAGAAAGAGAGGAGGGGAGAGAGGAACAGAGGAGGAATAAAGAGGAGAGAGATGGAGAGGGAGGGAGGGGTCTGTGTGCGAGAAAAAGGTAGGAAAATTCAAAGGAGAAGATTTGTGCCGACTGGAGAGCGGCCGTCTCGTTAGGGGAAGACTTAACGTCAAGTAGACGTCCAGCCCCGTCCTGCCTGGGAATAATCCTCCAGTTAATGAGAAGAACAATAAAACAAGGCTATTTATTGGGTTTTTTATTTTGTGTCAACCCACACACACACACACAAACACACACACACACACATTCTTACACATCCACTCCTAATCACGCCATGACACGAGGCTGTTTGTTCATTTTCTGTCACTAACACACACACACACACACACACACACACACACACACACACACACACACACACACACACACACACATATATTCATACATGTCACCATGTGCAAAATCAAGCTGTTATTTATTTTCTTAAAATAACTCACAACACACACACACACACTCCTCTACCGGTGGCGAGCATCCCCAGTGCTGGAAGATGGGTTCCTAGTTGATTAAGCCTCTATATGTGCAGGTGATTAAGTTAAATCCCACTTAAACATACCCCACTAAACCACTTACTGCATATCTATGAATGAAATTATTGTTATGAGTGTGAGGAAGACAGGAAGTGGATAAAACGGTCGATATTGTGCAGTTTGTGTCACCGTTCGCCCGGATTTTGTGTTTTTTTTAAAGAGGCGCATTCTACATTTTTAGATGTGTTTGTGTTTGTATAGCGGGATATTGTGGTAGTACGGGGGCATGAATTAAGGCCGGGAGGGGGGTCAGGCCCGGGGAGTGGGGGTTAGGAGGGGATTATCCGAGGCCAGTTGGATCATTTTACAGCCGGAGGACCCCCCCCTCACCCTTTGCAGTCTCCTGGACAATGAGGATTAAACTCCTCTTGTTCCTCAACTCCAGAAAACGGCAGGACGACAAAGACACTATTCCTCCTGGGTCCTCTGGCTGTGGCTGGGAGCTGAGCTGAGGAGGGAGGGAAGGAGGGAAGAGGAGGGAAGGAGGGAAGAGGAGGAGGGAGGGAGGCAGGGAGGCAGGAGGAGGCAGGGGGTCCATCATAAAATTAATCCCTTCACAGTTTCCTCTGGGTGCAAAGTGAGATATGAGGCAGACATGTCTAATGAAACGCTACAGTCATCTGAGGGCACGGCGATAAAAGCAAATATTGAACTAATGGAGCTCGTCATTAGTGCCTCTATTAAGCGGATCCAGAGGGTTGAAGCTCTCCGGTGATCAGCGCGGAAGATTAATCAATACCAATAAAACATCCCACATTCTGCGATTTCAGCACTCGAACCGTGGTCTCATGAGGGTGTTTGAACTCACTTACCCATAATCCTCGGGGTTGAAACTACATTTATGAGCCTTCGTTTGTAAAAGTGTTAAATGTTGGACGTAGTTTGAACTCTGGAAATGATGCTTCTTCACAGTCAGACGAGAAGTTATGATATCAATCCTCATGTCTGTACAATAAATACAAACCTATACAGCCGGAGACGTTATCTATAACACCTCCAAGCTCTATTATATTAAATTTGTTTTTATATATTGTGCATTTTTATATTAAATATTGCTTTACTTGTATGTATAAATTCTGCTGTAGCGAAACAATTCCCCCTTGCAGAATTAATAAAGTATCTATCTATCTATCTATCTATCTATCTATCTATCTATCTATCTATCTATCTATCTATCTATCTATCTATCTATCTATCTATCTATCTATCTATCTATCATCTATCTATCTATCTATCTATCTATCTATCTATCTATCTATCTATCTATCTAAACGAGACATACTGTTTAAGCTTCGAGGAGGATTCTTCCTGTTTGTCTTCATGCTAAGCTATAAGCTAAACTATAAGCTACGTAAGCTATAAACTAAGCTATAAGCTAAGCTACGGCGACCAGACCTCCTGAAGCTGTGCGTCCCGAGTCCAGACAGATATCTGTAAAACACTTAAATGTCCCGGTTTTGATAATAATAATATACTTTTTTTCACAGACCCAATATAGTAACATGAGCAATGCACCGCTCGTCTGAACAGTGGTTCGTCAGTCCTCTTTTGCTCCTTGGAAGCTTACTTTTTCCACCGTAAAGTACCTGGCGGTGAATATGCTGCATTAGCTACATTGCGTTAGCTACATTGCGTTAGCTACATTGAGTTAGCTACATTGCGTTAGCTGTGTTAGCTCGGGTTGTGCAGAGTGGAAATGTAATCGTAAAGTACCTGGTGGTGAATATGCTGCGTTAGCTACATTGCGTTAGCTAGATTGCGTTAGCTGTGTTAGCTCGGGTTGTGCACATTGGAATGAGTTAAAAGATCATAACAAAGACGACCATGCTTAACGTGCGGTACACTTGAGGATCCCGGTTTAGAGGTTAAAAACACAACCTTGTTCTCAGCCATAAGCTAAGCTAACCGTCACCTGGCCAATCCACAAACCATTCCTTCAAACGTTGTAAGACACGAGTAGCGGCCACGATGTACCACTTGCGCAGAAGTGGTACAAAACGTACCTCATAGTTAATTGAAAGATAAATCCTGTGTAACAGCGGCGTGTTGAGCGGTGTGTGATCATAGCCCGAGGCGCGGCGTCTAAAGAGCCCTGCGAGGCGACGTGTCCACCCGGAGACAGAGTGGGCTCAGCGGGAGGCAGAGCTCCAGGCTTAGAGAAGGAGGCGAATTTAGTGTGCCTCAATGGTCGGAATTACAATTACTGTGGCAAATACTGTCGCTGATCGGGATAGAGGACAAAAGTGCATTTTTTTTAATGTGACGCCGAGGATCAAATTTACTGGTCAACATCCAAGTGACGGGGGACAATAAAAGAGCGGGACAAAAGAAACAGAAGTCCACTGGTCTTAATCTGAGAGAAAGAAAATGTGGGAGTCAATGTAGGGACGTAAAGAGAGGAGAGAAAGAACCGAGGAGGAGGGCGAGGAGCACAACAGAACCAGGGGGGAGGTGGAGGAGAGAGGAGAGCAGAGGAGGGGCCTTTCATACAAAAAAAAAAAAAAAGGCTCTCTTTTACTTAAAAAATAAATAAAAAAAGAGCAAAAGAAAAGCTTCTTCTCGCCTCCTGGACGCAGTGTCAAACCCAATCAGCGTCGGGCCTGGCGGCGCCGCCCGTCTCCCAGGCACCGGCGCACAAAGGAGGCGAGCCTCGGCCGCCACACCTCTCACTTCCAATCTGCGTCCGGCGGGACGGGCCTGAGAGCGGCGGCACAACAATGCTGCTCAAAAATGTTCAAATTCTCATAAATGTGCTGAGAATTGGATTAACTAGTAAAAGTAAAAAGAAAAAGAAAAAAAAAGTTGCTTTTCGATCGGTTCACGATGATTTGGACCGTTAATGTCATTTGTTTTTAATATTTTTTTTTTGAAGTGTGGCTTATGATAACCAGCCGGGTGTAGGTGGGGGTTATTGTTCTTAAGGAATTCCAACACAGGTGGAAAGAATGGGACTTAGTGTCGGGGAGCATGTATGTAAAGCCAAACACAAACATGGATAAACTGCTCGGCGATTACAACGACCAACAATCCCTGAGCTGTGGAGTCCCGGGCTAATAAACGTGAGCAACAAGGCTTGATCCTTAAAAAACCTCGCCACTACAAAAAAAAAAAAAAAAAAAAATGTCTATCTTGAACAGACTCCCCCCCTCAACCCCCCCTCACCCCGCCCCCCCCCAAATCGCATTGTTGAGCAAATCCTGTATTAAAAGGAAAGAGTTGCTCTGCATTTATACTCCTGAAGACTTAAGTTAAGCCAGTGCCTCTGCCACTCCGCAGCGCCGGGCTTCATCCAGTAAATCCGTCCCTCGATGGCGATTGGCTGAAGCCGAAGGGGGCCATCTTTTTCACACGCTTCCTCGCTCGCCGCCCCCGTCCCGTCCACCTCCTCTCGGCTAGTGTTTACCCGTCACCAAACAATGGCTGGTTACTGGCAATTAAACAGCATTTTCCGAGGAATCCGTGGCACTGGTCTAATGGCATTACTGTTGGATGATTCAATCCTTGAATAGTCAACAGGATTTTGCCTCTCACCAGGAAAATACTGCTTCATCGAATTACCCGTATTACATAGATTTACCCAGAGCTTATGATTCAGGGTTCACAGATTACTGCTCTTCTAAAGATGGCGGGAGAAAGCAGTGATAGGCCGTGGAGAGCGATGACTCCCAAACGCCACAAAGCCGGGCGCTGCTCTCCCTGGCACCCCCTCCTCGGAAAAAGAAAGAAAAAACAGGATAAAGCAGAGCTAGGATTTACCCAAAAAACCTTTGTAGATTTAGACAGATTATTAATTTACCTGAAAGCTGAGACTTCCATCCTTTTGTTGCGCTTCGCTTTCCCCCGACTTGGACTTTAATACTTACGATGATGCAAGTCTTGAAAGATGTCGTTGCAACAAACAACGTATGCAGCCAAACACGCCAACGTATAGGAGCCAAACCGCACATTGTGCCCTTTGACCTTTGCGAGGGTCGAGTCGGGGCTCGGGCGGCTCGGGGAACCAGGAAGACCGGCCAAGTCCATTATCTCACAATGAAGGGCTAATTACTGGGCCGGCAAGCCTCAAATCACACGGCAGCAGACTGCCTGTCTCTGTCCTCCGCTCACCCAACATCTTAATTGCTCTTTTATTCTCTCCGCTTTCGCCGTGCCTCTCTCCCACTCTCGCCTCAGCCATTTCGCACATAAAAGCCGGATGCTAATTGCCTGCTATGGAAATATTGGGCCTGTGATTAGCCAGGCAGAGGGCTTGGCTGGCCTGTGTGTGTGTTTTCTGTGCGAGGGAGCGTCGAGCCAGCATGTCGCGGCGTAAGAATAGGAAACGGCGGTCGGCGGCGGCGGTGAAAGGAAAAACCATTTTTCTGTCATTCACGAGCCGGCTCGGTGCTCCGGCGGCAATTTGTCAGGCTGCTGTGCCGGCGAAAATGTTTTGCAGAAAATCCGCTTGAACGGAAATTACAGGAAAATTAGTTCAGCTCCTCTCAGGCGGAGTTTGATTGCTATCATTAGCATTGATGGAGATTCTAATTACTTTGCCCTCTTATAATTTAAATATGTGGACCAGCAGTCTGGACCGCTAACTGTCAACGAGGGTTAACAAAGACAAAAACAGATGTGATTAAATGCATAAAACAGGTTGTGGCACATGATTGGTTGATGAGTTTATGTGAGTTTGGTCCCCTCACTGAGGCTGACTTATCAATCTGTAGGTAATTTATTAATAATGGACGCTCGTAATCATCTAACAAGACAAAAAAGCATAGTTTTTGATGATCTCCACCTTAAATATACGTATGGAAATAAGACAGAGTTTGGTGCCGTCTAACCTGCATGTTTTCTGAAAGGTTCCTGCTTTTACAAAAGAAATGTTTTCACTTTGTTTTCAGCTTTAACCCATCTGTGACTTTAGTCTCTTCCTTCCTCAGGAACGTAAGTCAAAATCTTCTCAAAACACAATTCTTTAAGTGCGCATGTGTCGCGCTTTCAAATGTAATCCATTACTGATGAAACAAAACACAGCGAGCGGCCAACTTCAACTCCAAAACCAAGAAGAGAGAATAAAGAGGGTAAGAGAAGAGACAGAAGACGTCATATGAAACGAAATGAGAGTTTAACGACTTGATAGAAATCCAGAAAAGGCCATAAAAAAGCTAAATTAGTTTAAAGAGGTTCTGATTTGTCCTCTCCGACACTCAGCAGGTGCAACCTGTTTCTTCTCCTATTGAAGTCCCTCCTTTGTAACCTTTAGCTTTTCTTTTTCCCCCCTCGGACACTTCAGATGTTCGCAGGTTATTTTAGTAACTTTCTTCTTTTCAGAGTCCTCTGCCATTTGACCTCGGCCTTGTCCCGGGACCCCCAAACCAAAGCTTTTTTTTGAGAACCAATGGCGGATATTGAAATGCTCTTTCAGACACTTTCTCTTTGCAGCGCTTTGCGAGCGCTTTGTCCCGAGATGTTGGAAGAGATGGAGGCGACGGGGAAAGAGCCGATGGGAGCAGTGGAGTGTTTGGGTGGTGGGGGGTGGGGGGGGGGGGGGGGGGGTGCAGGTCGGCTGTTCAAAGGCTGGCTTTTTGCATTGTTGGTCAGTTGGGGATTAAGGACCTCTGTGCAGCCGAATAGCCCCTCTAATTAAAAAGGATAAGAAGGCAGAAAAATAGCGAGAGGCACGGGAGGAAGCAAAGAGAGAGGGAGAGGGGAGAGCAAATTTGCAGAGAAAAGAAAGAAAAGAAAAACTGTTTTCAGTGTCACTCCTGCAGCCGGGCCCGTCGATTCAGACTGGATTAACTTTACACTCCTCCTCCTCCCTCGTTCTCTCCGTCACTCTCTCTCTCTCCCCCCACTCTCTGCCGTCCTTCACTCTTTCTGTCGCGCAATTTCCAAACTGTGTTCTCCGCATGGCCTTCATCGACTTGAAGGTACAGTTAGACAATGCATTCAAAGCGGTCGTACCGGGGCCCCGAAAAGCTTCACGAACGTGTGTTTTCTCCCGTAAACGTCTTCACAAAAGATTAGCGGCCGTTACAGACCGTTGTTTCCAAAATACAACTACAAAACCAGATCATTTCTTATTCGGTTGCAGGTTTTCCGAGGAGTGAATTTGTATGCAAGGGGAGATTTTGCTGTGTGTGTGTGTGTGTGTGTGTTCCTCACTATTTGCCGGCATCACAATGAGAATGGAGAGGCTGTGTGCTGGGCCCCAGATGCTGGCTGACAGTAGGTGGGCTGTTTGCCGTGGGGGTGCCAGGTTGTGTTTTTGTTTGGCCCTCCTCTGTCCCGCCTGCCTCCCTCCCCTCGCCCGGTGGGGGGTCCGGGGCTCCCGGGGCCGGTCCCTGCTGACCAATACCCAGGTATGAAGCCTCTCAGTTTGGCTAACACTTGCCACAGGCCGTGGGAGGTTAACGAGGTACCAGCAGGGACAAGACATTCAACCCTCCCCTGGGCAAACCACAAGTGGTGGATGGATCTCAATGAAGGGCATGAATATGGTGTGATAGGCCGTGGAGTAGACGGTGAAGACGGAGTTAAATGGAAATACTACTGCAGGTTATAATGAACAGTACACTCAGCTATCAGGGAAACATTCTTCACAAAGTTGTTTGTAAATTTGAAATTCTGCAGGGCCAAATGTTCAATTAATTTGGATGCAAATGTTAACTGTCAAATGCAACTTTGGTGAAGTTGAATGCACAAATATACTTGAATTTGGAGCGCCAGGAAGAAAAAAAGGTAGTTAGGCCTTATTATTGAATAAAAAGATGCTTCTGGGGGAAAATAAAATGTCAGAAGAGAGTACAAGGCATAGGCCTACCGAAAAAAATAAGTAGTAGACTGGAGAGCTTTTGCTACTGACTAGCTAGCTGTTACGAGTCCCTTAAATAAACATTATTGTCTCTTTCTGATAACACCCGGTCTCTAACGCAACATTTTGAGAAAATGTTTCTGTTGTTTTCCTAAAAAGAAAAGAAGAAGAACCTTCTGTCTGAAGCTCATAGTTTCCTCTGATATCAAAGAAGTTCAATATCCAAGGACGCTCCCTTCGGTTGGTCGTAGACTCATCAATACATGTATCGCTTCCTATCAATAAATCCATCAATAAATTCATCAGTGAGTTTTACGGTGCAGATGGCACCAAAAAAAAAAGAAAAGATGTCAGATACAGTTTACTGTGTGTGTGTGTGTGTGTGTGTGTGTGTGTGTGTGTGACAGATGGGTTTGGCAGAGCCAAGTCATTGATTTGACCTTGAGATGGTCAGCTAAAGGGAACTGAAATGGTGCAAGAAGAAAGGATGCCCCTTTAAAATGTTGAATTAAACAGATTATTGTGAGGATCTTGAGGGCACCACCAGCAGAGGGTGCCAGTGTAACGCTGGTTGGGACCAGAGAGTGTCTTGATGTTTAATCAAGGAGACGCGGAACAGCTGGGAGGACGGCCGCAGCTGCGGCGCGTTAGAGCAATCACGGCAGCAGCTTAAGAGTGGCCTCTGCCCGAACACAAGGGTCGGGAGATTGCACTTGTGAGGGCTGTTATGCTCAGCCCCAGACACAACACTCGAGACGCCGCTGAAGCAGCGGCAGATTCCGGTTCACGAGCTGGACACGAGACACCGCCATACGGGAGTATTGCCAAAGGCCTGAGGATTTAAGTTTTGGTTTTGAGAGACAATAAATTCCTTTTGTTTATACTTTAACCGTGTTCCGAGGGTTTTTGCTATTGGGTCCAGAACCATATCCTGACAGAATCTCCCGACCCAGACAAGGACCCAGCAAAACCTGGAGAGGATGGGTAGCCCACAGATACCCCGGTGGGAATGGTATGATCCCGACTCCGACGACGACGACTTCCTGCGTGACTTCGGTCAGGTGGAGGATCCCTGGTATGACCAGTGGAGGGAACCCCGGATGGCCCTGGATGGGCCCCGGGACTACGTGCGGGATCCCGGATACAAGGATCCTGAGGCGGTGGTGCAGCCCCCCCAGTTCTATTTTCGGAATGGCCGGTGGTACGTGCGGGAGCCAGGATACCAGGATCCCAATGTGGGGAAGGACCCCGAACCGGATCCCTGGGCCGGCGCCCGGCTGGCGTTTGGTGGGCCCCGGTACCTCCAACGGGCTAGGGGTTCTGACCCGAAGGCCGGAGCCTCGGGCCGTCGACGTCGGCGGAGGAGGGCCCCAGCGCAGGCTGCTGCTGTGGGGAAGCCGGTCACGCCCGCTCCCTGTATTCCGTTGACGCCGTCACCGACCCCGGCTCCACGGGTCTTGTCGGCGCCGTCGCCGACCCCTGCTCCACGTGTCCTGTCGACGTCTCCTCCAATTCCTGCTCCCCGCACCCTGTTTAAGCAGCCACCAATTCCTGCTCCCCGTTCCCTGTCGACGTCTCCTCCAATTCCTGCTCCCCGCACCCTGTTGAAACCTTCCCAGATTCCAGCCCCGGTCCCAGTTTCCGCGACTGCGTCGCTCCCAGCCCCGGTCACCGTTTCCGCGACTGCGCCGCTCCCAGCCCCTGTCCCAGCTTCTGCCACTGTGCCGCTTCCAGCCCCGGTCCCAGTTTTGGCGACTGCGCCGCTGTTAGCCCCGGTCCCGGTTTCTGCGACTGCGCCGCTGTCAGCCCCTGTCCCGGTATCGGCCCCCGTGCCGCTTCCAGCCCCGGTCCCAGTTTCTGCCCCCGTGTTGCTGCTAGCCCCGGTCCCGTGTCCCGTCACGGTGGTAGTCCCGGTCCCAACTTCCGCAACTATGCCGCTGCCTGCCCCTGTCCGAGTCTCCTCATCCAGGATGCGGTTAGTTCCAGCCCGGTCGGCGGTCCAGCCGACACCTGTCCGGTCGGCGGTCCGGCCGACACCGGTTTCACGAGTCCCGTCGGCGGTCCGGCCGACGCCGGTTTCACGAGTCCCGTCGGCGGTCCGGCCGACGCCGGTTTCACGAGTCCCGTCGGCGGTCCGGCCGACGCCGGTTTCACGAGTCCCGTCGGCGGTCCGGCCGACGCCGGTTTCACGAGTCCCGTCGGCGGTCCGGCCGACGCCGGTTTCACGAGTCCCGTCGGCGGTCCGGCCGACACCGGTTTCACGGGTCCCGTCGGCGGTCCGGCCGACACCGGTTTCACGGGTCCCGTCGGCGGTCCGGCCGACACCGGTTTCACGAGTCCCGTCGGCGGTCCGGCCGACGCCGGTTTCACGAGTCCCGTCGGCGGTCCGGCCGACGCCGGTTTCACGAGTCCCGTCGGCGGTCCGGCCGACGCCGGTTTCACGAGTCCCGTCGGCGGTCCGGCCGACGCCGGTTTCACGAGTCCCGTCGGCGGTCCGGCCGACGCCGGTTTCACGAGTCCCGTCGGCGGTCCGGCCGACGCCGGTTTCACGAGTCCCGTCGGCGGTCCGGCCGACGCCGGTTTCACGAGTCCCGTCGGCGGTCCGGCCGACGCCGGTTTCACGAGTCCCGTCGGCGGTCCGGCCGACGCCGGTTTCACGAGTCCCGTCGGCGGTCCGGCCGACGCCGGTTTCACGAGTCCCGTCGGCGGTCCGGCCGACACCGGTTTCACGAGTTTTGTCGGCGGTCCGGTCGACACCGGTTTCACGAGTCCCGTCGGCGGTCCGGTCGACACCGGTTTCACGAGTTTTGTCGGCGGTCCGGTCGACACCGGTTTCACGAGTCCCGTCGGCGGTCCGGTCGACACCGGTTTCACGAGTTTTGTCGGCGGTCCGGTCGACACCTGTTTCACGAGTTCCGTCGGCGGTCCGGTCGACATCTGTTTCACGAGTTTCGTCGGCGGTCCGGCCGACCCTTGTTCCACGAGTCCCGTCGGCGGTTCGGCCGACCCTTGTTCCACGAGTCCCGTCGGCGGTTCGGCGGACGCCTGTCCCCTCGAGTCCCGTCGGCGGTCCGGCCGACACATGTCCCTCGAGTCCCGTCGGCGGTCCGGCCGACGCATGTCCCTCGAGTCCCGTCGAGGTTCGGGCAATATCCGGTCCTCCGGGTCCGGTCAAGTCCCGTCCCCAGTCCCGTCCGGTCAGGTCCCGTCCGGTCAGGTCCCGTCCCCAGTCCCGTCCGGTTGAGTCCCGTCCCAGGTTCCGTCCGGTTGAGTTCCGCCCGGTTGGGTCCCGTCCCAAGTTCCGTCCGGTTAGGTCCCGTCCCAAGTTCCGTCCGGTTAAGTCCCGTCCCGAGTCCTGTCCGGTCCAGTCCCGTCCCGAGCCTAGGGTTGGTTGGTCCCGTTCGCCGGCACGTCCTCCGGAGTCTCCGCCTGGTGGCCGTCCTCCGGCCCGTCCTCCTGAGTCTCCGCCTGGTGGCCGTCCTCCGGCCCGTCCTCCTGAGTCTCCGCCTGGTGGCCGTCCTCCGGCCCGTCCTCCTGAGTCTCCGCCTGGTGGCCGTCCTCCGGCCCGTCCTCCTGAGTCTCCGCCTGGTGGCCGTCCTCCGGCCCGTCCTCCTGAGTCTCCGCCTGGTGGCCGTCCTCCGGCCCGCCCTCCTGAGTCCCTGCGTGGTGGTCATCGGGAGTGTGTTGGGCCCTCCTACCGGACCCCCATCCACCCACCCTGGTCCGGTGGTACCGTGGACGCCTGGAGGCGTCGTTTGAGGGGGGGGTACTGTGAGGATCTTGAGGGCACCACCAGCAGAGGGTGCCAGTGTAACGCTGGTTGGGACCAGAGAGTGTCTTGATGTTTAATCAAGGAGACGCGGAACAGCTGGGAGGACGGCCGCAGCTGCGGCGCGTTAGAGCAATCACGGCAGCAGCTTAAGAGTGGCCTCTGCCCGAACACAAGGGTCGGGAGATTGCACTTGTGAGGGCTGTTATGCTCAGCCCCAGACACAACACTCGAGACGCCGCTGAAGCAGCGGCAGATTCCGGTTCACGAGCTGGACACGAGACACCGCCATACGGGAGTATTGCCAAAGGCCTGAGGATTTAAGTTTTGTTTGTGAGAGACTTTCCGTTTATGTTTTGAGTTTTGCCTGAAGGCCTGAGAGTTTGAGTTTTGTAGTGCGTAAGAGACAATAAATACACCTTCTTGTTATACTTTGCCGTGTTCCGAGGGTTTTGCTATTGGGTCCAGAACCAGATCCTGACAATTATGGGAATAAAGAGTGCTTGAAAATTAAAAAAATATCAATTATAATGACTAGAAAATCAAATGTAGGCTATATTCTGAGCATGCAACCACTGAAAATAAGAAGCAATACTCCAGATGAGGTTTATTTCAAATACAAATTCAGAAGATTTAAGAGATAAAACCCCATAGAAAGGATTCCTCTGATTTGCGTTATGGTTTATGGTCTGTAACCATATTACTCCTGTAAGCAAACAAAGAGCTGCTGGAGGAGAGAGGAGGCTCTCCCGATGCCAGCCAGTATCATCCAGCCCGCTGAGCCAGAGCCGTATCTCAGTCCCACGATTCTTAGCCTTCAATTCGTCTCCCTAACAGCAGGAGAAGCCGTGACTCCGTGGATTGGCCCGGAGACAGGGGGAGGGCACATTGCCACAGACGTTAACAAGCGACTTCACCTTCTTTTTTTCTTTTTTTTTTACAACCACGGCCCCGTTTAGCTGAAACGCTCTCCGGGGCTATTAGATATTTTTCCCGATGAATTATATATCAGAGCTGAAGATGAAAGGGCTCTGCGTGAGTGAGCCAAGAACATAGCTGTGGGACAACAAGGGGACCAGATATGGGCTGTTTGCTTTATGGCTGGGGGGGAAATGGGAAAAATAAAAACTATTTCAAACAAAATGCAATATTTCAACAAAAAAAAAATCTTAATTTGAATCTGTATCGATGACACTGACTTTATATAATTGCACTAAATCATAAACAATAGGCTACTGTCAATGGGTCTGGATACAATAGAGTCCACTGGCCTTTAAAAGGCTTGTATTGATTTCAGGCTTGTCTAACAAGCCGGCAGCCTCCCAGTCTGTTCATCTGGCATGTAGACTCCTAATTAGTTCTCTAACCTGCTGTTGGTCTGGGGGGGCGTCAATCAAAACTGTCGGTCCGGGCATGCCGGAGCCAAAGTTTGGTCAAAATATAGACTGGAATTGTAGAAATGACATTAACACGGTTCCATTCAGACATTTCATTGAATGCTAAATGCAGCAAGTCCCTCTGGACACACATTTAAGGGGTGTAATGGGGAGGGGGGGGGGGGGGGGGGTCTCCTCCAAGTGGTTCATGGTGTAACACAGCAAATTAAATAAGCAACGCGCAGCCCATAATTTAGGCTGAGGCCTCGGGCAAAAACATTGGTTTTCATGCGTTGGTCAATTTTGAGATTTTAGGCTTTTTTTTGCAGCCATAACACAAGAACATTTTCAAAATGTAGATTTGGGTTTATATTTTACTGCTTTTTCTATTAGTGTCTGATTTCTCATTTTTCTCAAGTTACATTAGATCATGCCTAATTTGCATAAAATAAACTACATGTCAGGAAACTTAAAAAATATAATTGTCTTATTGTCAGAAGTCTAATTGTGTCTTATATTGTCTTCTAAATGTTTGTAATTTGACAATACATATCTTTAAAGTGCCTTTTATTTCATTTCTGAGCCAGATATATAGCAATACATGAAGTTTTCCTTCATATATTCTGAAGGTTTTCAGAGGGTCTTGTTCCTTTATCATTCATCGTCTGATTTATTCATTTTATTCGTAAAAACATGACAAAAAAACTTTTTTATGGCAGTTATTTTCTGATTTATGGAGTGGTACAAAGAGATATCCAAATCTCGATATCAACAAAATGAAATGAGGATTTTGAACCATTAATTGTTCAGATTTCTGGGCTGGAAATGAGCAAATCTTTGTCAGAAAACATGTAAAAAAATGGAATTAATATAAGTAATCAACTGGAGAAGTTGTATTATTTTTTGACTGTAACTCTACCATGTCTCCCCTTAAAAGAAAGCGGGCCTAGAATAGGTTCATGGTGTTTCCTCCCCCTTAAATCTCCTTTACAGGGTTACACACACTCAAACCGTGACAGAAGTTATTTCCAGTGTTTCCGTTTAGCTTGCTCAGCTGATTGAACCACCGAGCTGCGGCTCAACCCTCCCGCTTCCCCCTGTGCACGCGGGTCTGCGTCGGGTTATGTGGGCCACTGTTGGGTCTCCTCTAAGCTCCGTGCAGGTGCTCGGCTCTGATTGGCTGCCCTGGATCGACGCACCTATGGGTGCACGTGTAAACACTTGGGATCTCCTGCTGCAGATAACATGTAATTGAGAAGGGTGTGTGCAGTATATATATATATATATATATATATTTATATATTTTAAATGATTAACAAATGACAGAGGGGCTGATGTTGCCTCCATCCACCTCAGCCCATCACGTTTCCTCTCGTTTTCATTGGCTGCAAAAAAAAACGAAAAAATAAATCCTCTCAGTCTCTCTCTCTCTCTCTCAATAAATACTGAGAATCTCTTCATATTATCCGCATCCAACAAGCTTAGTCGGGAAGGAATAATCAGAGCCGCTTGATTTGCACTCTGCCGAGAGAGGCGTTTTTATTTCTACAAATAAAAAGCAACAACAGCTGAAGTAAGTGACTTCTTTACCTCGTGTTGGGTTTAAATGTGTTTCAGCTTTAAGTGAGAAGTTGTTTTTAGTTGTTTTTTTGTGTTAATCGACGTTGAAAGCCAGCAGGAGCTGCGTGCGATGGAGATGCAGATAGCCTGCAGGGGGATAATTGGAGAGGCGTGTTTTTAGGAGGAAACTCTTCTCCCTCCGGCCTCTGAGGGCTTCACGCGCGCAGTGGAGCGGACCACGGCTCCGGATAATGCACTCCAACTGCTGGATGCTGGACTATAGACTGCGGGTGTATGCAGCCATGCGGGAGGGAGGGCTGGACACGGGAAGTCAAGTTGGAGGCCGACGGAACTAAAAGAAATTTACAAAAAATATTAAATCACATATATATTGCGAATTAAATGAATATAAAAGGCTCCAGTTTACAACTCAAACAGCTGATTGTTGCAGAAGCTATGGGAATGCATGCTATTTTAGACAATAAAGTCAAATATAACTAAATAAACAAATAACAAATACAATAATGTTAATAAAAGTCCACATAAACGTGCATGTTTGGGAAAGTGAGTTGTAGGGTTGGTTGTGCATGGGGTTAGGGGGGTATGAGGGGTGGGGGGGGGGGGGTCTGGCAGTCAGCTGGTCTGATAAATACAATGCCGGTCTTTGTTTTATTTTCGTGACGCAGAAAATTAAGGAGGCCTGAATGCGGAGTCGTGGCTGGCGTCCTGTAATCAGGCCAGCACGTGCCGTCCGGATTATCTCGTTAATTTCTTACAGAAAGAAGAACAGGAAGGAAAGAAAAAAAAAAAAAAACAATAATCTCTCGGAGCCAATGATAATTAATGTCCGGGCAGGGTATTTATTATTGAACGGGTGTGGAGCCAGTGACAGATTGAGTGTAGGAGTGGCCGTTATTGGCTCTATAACGAGGGGTCCGGCTAGAGAGGGGCACCCCGGGGTCCTGGGAACTTTGTGCCACAGGTAGGCGTGAATGGGACGTTACGACGGGCACGCGGAGTTTTAATTAGCTGCGATGAGACAAACGAAACATGACGGTCTATTTAACGTTGGGATTTTTTTTTGTTGGGATTTTTTTGTTTTTCTTACTAGGCCAAATTATTATTTAAAAAAGATTTTATTTTACCTAATTCTTACGTTGTATTTTTAAATTCTATATACATATTAATCTCTTATGGTATATATTTCGTCAGGATGAAAAGGAACACGTGTCTCCCACATCATTGTATTTATTTTATTCATTGCGGAGTAATCCTTGTCAATATAATTTAGGGATTCATTGTTTTGCAATATTTTGTCATTGTAAAATATTTATTAATTTGAAAGAATTGTTCTCTGTAATGTTAAAATATCTCGTTTGTGGTCCTTTCAACAATAAAGTATACAATTTATGAAGTAAAATATGAGACTGAAAATAACGTTTTTACTATAAAATAAATATATATTATGCACAATGTGGAGACACATTTAGAGGCCATCTCCGTGTTTGTTTAGATTAAGATTAAGTGCTCCTCTCTAATCAACACGTTTAGAGTCTCACCTTCCAAATCTAATTACCGGGAGCAATTCATTAGGAAAAGGAGGGGAATCGCCGCGAGGAGTGTCACAAATATGTCAGAATTCACTTTGGGGGAATGTCTCCATATTTCCAATTATTTGCTAAAGTTGTCCTTCGCATTTTAATTCCGTTACATTTGAATGTACAAGGGTTTTAGTGGAAACAGACAATGGGCCCGATATATAGAAATGAAGACGCTCACTTGTATTTGAATGAGCGCTCCGTTTGCAGAATTGGCTTCTTTGTTTGTTCCCTAAAGTCTTTTGTTATCAGCATTACTTATCGGTCAACAGTGGGCTTTGTTTCTGCAAATGACCCCCCAATCAGCTGTCTATTTAGCTTCGCCTAACCTGTGGGTATATGCTAATTGAGAGCCCGGTTGGGGCCCAAAGAGTGTGCGCATTTTAACGACAGTGTTTTGTTTTGGTGGTACTAGGAGAGGAGGAGAGGAGTGTGTTTGTGGGGGTGGTAAGGGGCGGAGTTATAGTAGCAGTTAGTGTGTGTGTGCGTGTGTGTGTGTGTGTGTGTGTGGGGGGGGGGGGGCCTGTCAGCCAGACAGAGCATCCTCAGTCCAGCAGGGACAGCTGGGGGTCTCCACTCGCCTTTAAGAGCCCTGCGGTTTGGAGGACGCCCACTTCTTTAAACCCTCCGCGTGCGTAAAGGCTGCGCGTAAAACTCCGCGGACTTTCGACGAATATCAGCAACCTTACATATAAAAAAAACAACCTTCCTGTTCTGTATCCTGCTCCAGGTTGATCCGGACGAGCTGAAACACCAAACCGGAGACGAGAGAGGATTAAAAAAAAAAAACAAGAAAACATTTTTTCCTGCTATTTTTGATCGTTTTCCTTCGCCCGGCCGCAGCATGATGTCCTATCTGAAGCAGCCGCCGTACACGGTGAACGGACTGAGTTTATCTACCTCGGGAGTGGACCTGCTGCACCCCTCCGTGGGATACCACGGTAATATACACCGGGGTGCAACCACTTATTAGAAATACATTTTAATAAATACCAGTTTGCATGATTCATTTGCAATGATCAACGTGGGTTGTGTTAGTATTAGTATATTAGTATTATTATTATCATAAATATATGAACGACTGGGGATCAAATAATCGAGCAACATCACTATTTTTGTTTTATTATGCTGCCTCTGAAGTCAAACTGTGTTATTTAGGCTTGTACTCCAATTTCTCAGGAACCCCTCGCAAGCAGAGGAGGGAGAGGACGACCTTCACTCGGGCCCAACTCGACCTGCTGGAAAACCTGTTCAACAAGACCCGGTACCCGGACATCTTCATGAGAGAGGAGATGGCCTTAAAGATCAACCTGCCCGAGTCCAGAGTGCAGGTGAGCCTCGAACACACAACCTCTGGTCGATAAGTGTCTGTTGGGAGGAGCTCCACTTCAGGGCGGAGTGTCCTCGTCGTGTTTCAAGGGTTTAACAACGGGCCCTGCGTCCGTTTCTGTGTTTGAATCCCATGAAGTGCCGAGTTTGAATCTCACTTTTTATGTTACAGTATAAGGAAAGTGTGAATATAATGGGAAAGTTGGAACAATTATAATTTTCTGGGAAAGCTAGTTATTTTTAATGTGGCTTTGTCACTTGAACTTTTCGTTTCGATGTATTATTCCACTGCTTGGTGTGTGGAGCATATTTAAACCTGGAAACAGTTAAAAGGAAAGAGCTTTAACATCTAAATTAAATTCATTATTTTTGTATTATTTTCCCCCTCAGGTGTGGTTCAAAAACCGACGGGCCAAACACCGCCAGCAGGCCCAGCAAACCCAAAGCGGCGCGCAGAACAAGGCGGTCAGCAAGCCGGTGAAGAAGAAGAGCTCCCCGGTCAGAGAGGCCAGCTCGGAGAGCGGAGCCAGCGGCCAGTTCACGCCGCCCTCGAGCACCTCGCTCCCGGCCGTGAGCAGCATCAGCAGCAGCGGCAGCAGCAGCAGCGCGGCCCCGGTGTCCATCTGGAGCCCGGCCTCCATCTCCCCGCTGTCCGACCCGCTGTCCACCTCCTCCTCCTGCATGCAGCGCTCCTACCCGATGACCTACACGCAGGCGTCGGGCTACAACCAGGGCTACACGGGCTCCTCGTCCTACTTCCCCGGGATGGACTGCGGCTCCTACCTCTCGCCGATGCACCACCAGCTCTCCGCCGCGGGCTCCGCCATGAGCCCCATGGGCAGCAACGGGGTCTCCGGCCACCTGAGCAACGCGTCGCCGCTCTCCTCGTCGGCGTACGGCGCCGCGGGGCTCGGCTTCAGCAGCGCCGCGGACTGCCTGGACTACAAGGACCAAACGGCCTCCTCGTGGAAGCTCAATTTCAACGCGGACTGTTTGGATTACAAAGACCAGGCGGCGTGGAAGTTCCAAGTGTTGTGAGAGGAGAGAAATAAAAGAATAAAAAAAGAGACAACCCCCCCTCCCCCTCCCCTCTTTTCCTTCCTCCCCCCCAAAGCTGCAGGCAAATAAAACCCCAAGGCAGGAGCAGCAAGTGCGGCGTTTTTTTTTTGTTCTTCCACCACTTCGGGCCCCAACTTCTACCTCGAGCAGAGCAGGACTGCCAGCCGGTTGTCTCCCTTGTTGGGTTAACATATTGAACATTCACTTTGATCAAGGACACGGAACAAATGTGTTGAGCAAAAAGGAAAGAAACCGGATCAAAAGAGCGAGAGATCCAGAGTGTGAGGAATGGGTCAGGTTGGGTTTTTTTCTAAGCTCCTTAAAGACTCCCTTCTCTTGTCTTTTTTTATTTTGTTGGCACGCTGAAGGGCCCCTTTGATCAAAGCGTTGCGCATGAGTGTGTGTGTGTGTGTGTGTGTGTGTGTGTGAGCAGCTCTGACATGAACCTGGATGCACTATTAATTTATGAGAAATGTTTAAAACTAGTTATAAGAGACAATCAGTCTGTCTGCGTGTGAGCATAAACGTCCCTTATATGTGTGGTTTTTTTTTTGTAATTATTTTGTGTTAGCTTTGTTTAAAAAAAAAAAAAAAAGCAAAAAATGTGATTCTTTGTACCACTTGTATGCAATTTTGTTTCTTGGCAAACCACAAACCCAGCTGTGAATTTGATAGATTTATTTTCCTGTCTCGAGTGTTTAAAATGATAAATTATTACGAGTTGGCTGAATGGAATAAGGGAGCGTGAAGCTGTGAAGAACAATAAAGACCACTGGAGCTGACCCCACACTGTGGCTGCATGTGTAAATCCATCTCAATCTCCTGTGTTTCTTCATGGTTTCACCACACAACACAACATCCCTTTTTTTTGTTGATTTGCCACGAATCCTCATATTAAAGTGTCAGTAGATTGAATCCTCGTGACGACCACCGCCGTCATTATAAATGTCTCCACTTCATCACTAGAGTCCTTGATTTCTGTCCAGCCAGGGTAGGAATGTGAATTATGTGAGAGCTATGTTAATCCCGTCTCAGAAAGAGGATAATCCAACGTTTTTATTGACGGCTGCTCTGCGGTTCAGGGCCTCAGCGCTGGCCGGTTCACACGGAGAACTGTGAAATGAGCTCTGCAGCAAAGCCTGAATTTAAAAAAAGTTACACAGCGAAGAAAACTGCAAAGAAAAAGTGTGTTGAGGCTTCAAAACAATACCTCAATGTCAACATCAATGAAATACTCATTGCGTTATTGATCGTCTATATAAGTGTCTATTATTAAACGTTGAAGCCTTTGCTCTTCATCCTTTGGCCACAATGAGCTCGATCAAAATCAAAGTGCAGGCACACATCTGTTGCAGGGATTGTGATTAGTCCTGCACGGCACAGGAGGATCTGTGTGGCCGTAGAGCCAAAGGCCGCCTCTTTGTGAGCCGGAGCAGGTCCGGGGGCTCGTGCATGGATTAAGGAGGAAGAGGAGGAGGAAGAAGAAGAAAGGCTCCTGCTATCAGTCTAATTAGGATGTGACAGGAGACGTCGGAGAGGCTTCTAATAACTCCGGCGTGACTTCTTGCTGCCGTTGAAGTGCTTTGTTGTTCATTTGACCCCCAATTAGCAGCAAATGACACCCGAATGACACCCGAATGACACCCACAACTACAGAGCGACCAACAACGAGCAGTCTGCTCAATATCATTGTGAATTTAACCCGATTTTTTTTTATATGAAATAACATGTTTGTAATTAAGGGGTTGGGACAAGCTTTAGATCATGAAAAAAAAAAGATTGACCCTAAATTAAGATTAATTAACTATTAAATAAATACATAAAACAAAACGAATGAGGAAAAACACAATAATTCATATGAAAAAATATATATAATGGCGTCAAAATCATGTCTATAAAGATTAGTGCACCCCATCAGTCCAATATTTATCTCTCTATATATAAAACGTGCTCATGAATAAACTGA
The DNA here is from genome assembly GCA_023566465.1 of Cottus gobio. Taxonomy (NCBI): domain Eukaryota; kingdom Metazoa; phylum Chordata; class Actinopteri; order Perciformes; family Cottidae; genus Cottus; species Cottus gobio. The sequence continues at coordinate 4,280,948 of CM042226.1, forward strand.
ACCCCATATTTTGTGTTACATTTCCTATATTCGTCCCATTCAAAGGCCCAACAGGTTGAATAAATGTCAGCAGAGAGCAGTAAGTCAGGCTTCCTGCAGCCGGAGGCCCCCGAGTATCCATTCGGTTTTAATTAAGCACAAGCGGCGCTGAAGGGGACATATGGGTCCGGCAGACGCGCTTCATTAATCCTCTCATCGCATTTGAGGATGTTAAACAATACCCCCCCAAAAAAAGAGCTTCGGAAGCCTCCTCTTGGCTGCAGCGACCGCACATTTTGTCGCCGCCCCCCCTCGAGGCGCCGCTCCGCCCCCCTCGAGGAGCTGCTTCACCGGGGAGGTTTTCCAGGTTTCCCCGCCGGAGGAGAGGATCCGACCGACACTGGAGGGGCGACTCGAGTCCGGGACGGGCCTCCAGAATCCAGACCTTTATTCTCCAGCAGATCTGAGAGGAGAATACAGAGAACTGTAGGCCACGATAACATACAGTGTTTAATGCCCCATTTTAAAATATTAAAATATCATTATCAAATTGCCTTGGAGTTTCTTTGGCTTTAAATAGCAATAAAAGCAATATTAATAGCCAAATAGTCGACTGATCACCATCAGGATATGGCCCTTTTGGTTCAGTCTCTATTATAAGCTTTTAAGTTATTCAATTATTTATATTAGGCTATTTATTATTAATGAGTTTTTATTGCATTTTGCGTCCTACCTATTACTCCTCATTTGCTTCATAATTAACCGTTTAAACTCTTGGTTTTAAATAAAGAGCAAAAAATGTACTTTGTAAAGGAGAAATAAATAGTTTATTCAATGATTGCACTTGCCAAATATATACTGTATGCAATTAATATATAGACTTATGGCCTTATAATAATAATAATAACAATATACGATTATTATTGTCTGGAAAGGTTCATGATTTGGTCTTTATCATTAGAAATGCAGCCAATAATAGAATATTTCTGCAAAGCAATACTGTATATTTTCTTTTCTTTTCCATCCCCTAACTCACTATTATATATATTATTATATCAATGAAATAAACTACTGAATAGAATCATGAAAAGTCTGAACATTTTCACCTGTTTTGCATCTGAATTGGCCATAAATCCACATTAGCAATGGCTGATTTAGACGTGAACATCTTTTAGATTGTCTTCGTATCCGCCGCCTGTTGCAGCTCTTTTTGTAGCCGATTGTTTTTTTATAAATCAGACCAATATAACGGGCCGATTGGGAACAAATCAACACGCCAATTAACGCCTGTAAAGAGGGAAGGCATGACTTAAAGCATCAAGAAACATTTATGATGAACAATCCGTGATGTAAAGGAGCCCATCAGAGTTAATTTAAATAGACGACGCCGCCACCAGCTGTGCAATGCCACTGACAGGCATATGACTTTGTTTTTCTATTTCAAGAAGAAAGAATTAGTGAAAGTACTGGGGCAGCAATCCTGCACATTTGAATACAGTTGGTGATGGACCCGCTTTCACGACAGCAGTTGCATAAAACAAGCGGAAGATGATCCGAACGTTGTTTTCTTTTATGCAGGAGAGAACGCAGGAGATAAACAGACTATTTGTTGGCGAGAATATAACTAAAAGACTATTGTTATGCATAAGTATGTGTCCTACATTCCCCGAGAGACGACGTCTATCACATATCAACGCATACATAATTCATCTCCGACAGCGGTCCCGGGATCTCATTTAAATGAAGGAAACAATAGTGTTCCTGTACTCCTCAGACTGGCGGTTAGGAATATGGTAAATGGTTAAAAGTACACGCGGCCGTAACTCTTCACGACCTTCTGGATCCGCGTTAAGCCACGAAATGTGACGAGTGATTTCATCTGGCAGATTACACAATTTGATGAGACTAAACTCAATTCTATCAGATGCACACGCTATAATGTTGCCATGTGACGTTTTAAATGGGACTTAAAAGCGAGCGCAAAATGTTCCTTTAATTGGGATCCGGGAATGCCACGGGGCGGCGGATGGAGGCTCCGAGGGAACTCACTCGGCTCCAACGTGAAACGCTGGTTTCACTTTCGTAAATTGTTTCTTGAAAAGGAGCTCCGGGGGGGAGCGTTGGTTTCAAAATGTCGCTGTTTGATTAAAAGTGCTCAGCAGGGGCTGGAAGAAGTATCCAGATGCTGTAGTTCAGTAAAAGTACAATACAACGATGCCAAAGTACTCTGTATTCTACGTAAGTATTATTAGAAGTGAACGCACCTGTTCTGCAGTAACAAACGACCGCTGGGACGGAGGTTTCCAAAAAGGGTCACATGACACATCTGAGGGGTCTGTTGATGGCTGCAGAAAAGACAAAAATCTGTTTTTGATTTATTTTTCTCTAATATTTGCGTTTTATGAAATATTGGCTAATTCTACATATTTGGTGGAACTGCTGACAACTCATAGATATCATAAAACCATCAAGACACTGGTGTCAACAGGGAGAGACATTGGGAACCACTGGTTTAACCCTTTTTAATAGCTTAATATATGTTTTTCTATATTAAATCGTGATTTAAGAGCCGTTTATGTGCACGTACATGCAGTAAAAAGTAAATCTCCCACTGACATAATATAAGAATATAAAGTAGCATGCAATGAAAATACTACTTGAATACTTTCCACCACTGACAGTCAACACAGTGATTCAGTTAGATGACGCATACGTGGTTTTGATGATCATTTTCATATTTGTTTTGAAGAGCCCATTGCATGTCAACATGACCTTGTTGTTAATAACAATAGTAAATAACAATAGGCTATATTAGATATAAAACACAGCTGACTGTGTGTTTGCTGTTATTGTGCATCACTAGTTTCATGCAGAAAAATAGTTATCGTGCATTAAACACTTTGCATGTAAACGACATCGTGCACGGACAAAAGGCCTCATCTTGAAATGTCTGCAGTCTTTTCTGAAGTCCTTTTTAATTCAATTAAGTTTGGTTTCTAAAAAAACATCATGGACGTCACTATGAGCACGATCCAGTTTATAAATCATAGCTCTTTCTCGTTTGTATCATAATCTGTGCATTAATCTCACCCAATAATAACTGAATTTATGTAGAATTAACTGATTTTCAAGACTTGAGCCTGTTTCGAATGGATGAAAACCTCTTATGAAGGAAACATTAGTGAAATGTTCAATTAAATGACGCTCCAACGGGGCTACGGCTTGAGCTGGGCGTCTCCGCCATATGGCTGCAGTGAAACATGTGAGCCAAAATATGAATAATGCCGAGATACTGTCATTGCTGGCTGTAAAAAACACACATACAGTATGTTGCACGCGCACACACAGACACAGACGTAAAGCTGAAAGCTGATTACAGGTTTAGAGAAAATCCCAGCATATGTATAAAAAAAAATAAAAAAAATAATTGCCATCATAGAATTAATGCTTTACATAAAGTTAATGCCTAGTTAATGTTTCTTTCTCTCTTTTAGCTTCCGGGCCTCTCGACCCTGGATTACGTGGACATCCAGCCAACAAAGCACTCCTGCCCTCACGAGAACAGACCATTAGGAGAGAGAGAGGAAACATAAATCTCCTCATAAGAGCAAAAGGGAGATGTTGTAATAACAGATTACATGCATTTACTGTAATGGACAAATTTACATCCATAAGCTGAAGATAAAAGCTTTTGACGCAAACAGACGATTGAGGGACGCTTCGTTTAGGAGGCGGCGAGGTGGGAGAGCGGACACATGACGAGTAATGGAATCAAACACACACACACACACCTGGTCGAGCAGCGTCCAGAGTGACGCTACACGACTTCTTCTTCTTCTTCTTCTTTGGTGCCATTGTTGTCGCTAACTTTGAAAAACTAAAACCAAAAAACGGTAAATTAGACACGGGCTGTTCCTGACGACAGCGAGAGGATGCATCTCCAATTTGAGACCATTGCTGTGTGTGTGTGTGTGTGTGTGTGTGTGTGTGTGTACTGAGCTGCACTGGATCTCTGATACTGCTCATGTTCACGAGCTGCTCTGAAACTAGTAACTTTTTAAAAGTTTGATAAAAAAAAAGAAGATTATCCCTTAAATTAATAAATAAAACGTGACTTTTTTTACAGAAAATATCTTGAGTCCAACTTGTTTTAAGAGCTTTTAACTGCATGCCTTTCTTAAAATCTGGAGTTTGCTCAGTTGTCAAGCTCAAACTTTCACACTTAAGGATTCAGAGCATAAAAATATCAATAAACTAAAATGTGTTACGTTACAATATAGAGGAGTAATAGTGACTCTCTCTGTGTGTGTTGTTATCAGAGCCTCTCATTGCTTTGTTGACATAGCTGTGTGTGCCTTTAGTGCATGCTAGTGTATGCTAGTGCATGCTAGTGGATGTTAGTGCATGCTAGTGCGTGCTAGTGCATGTTAGTGTATGCTAGTGCATGCTAGTGCGTGCTAGTGTATGCTAGTGCGTGCTAGTGTATGCTAGTGAGTGCTAGTGCATGTTAGTGCGTGCTAGTGCGTGCTAGTGCGTGCTAGTGCATGTTAGTGTATGCTAGTGCATGCTAGTGTATGCTAGTGCGTGCTAGTGTATGCTAGTGCGTGCTAGTGCATGTTAGTGCATGCTAGTGCATGCTAGTGTGTGCTAGTGCATGCTAGTGTATGCTAGTGCATGCTAGTGCGTGCTGGTGCATGTTAGTGTACGCTAGTGCATGCTAGTGCGTGCTCGTGCATGCTAGTGCATGCTAGAGCATGCTAGAGCATGATAGTGCATGCTAGTGCATGTTAGTGCATGTGATCACTGCCCGCCGCTGTGCACTGCTCTCATACGGCGGTTACTGGAGCGGAGAACGCCGTCCTGACCGGACAGGTAAACTCTGTTACCGTTACACTGTAAATAATGAAAGATAACTTCCACTAGCTTTACCCCCAAAATCCAATCAAAGTGTCATGCCAAACATATCCGAGCATGTCTCCCTCTATGATATATAATAAATAAATATAATAATTCCTGAAAACACAGTCAAATCAGGGCCCGACTAAGAAGAGCACAACTTATCAAACACACGTCGACCTCAACTGCCAAACCTCTCCTCCACTGCAGTTACAATACAGAGGTCAAAGGCCAAGGGGCCTCCATCTTTACCGCAATTACAGACAAGTAGGACACGGTTTCTAAAGACGAATCAGAAGTTAAACTGCACACCACGCGACAGTTTCCTCTCTTCCATCGCATGGTTTCCTGCCCAGCGTGCCTCTCCCGGGGCAGATGGAGAGGTCGTACAGTAGCAGGAGGACGGAGGCCGAGTTTGTTGACAGATCCGCTCGCCCCGCCCCGCCCCGCCTCGCCAATGCCCACCTGTTAAGGGCAGCGAGCTCCTGAAAGGCCAGCGGGTCTGTAGCGGACGCCGTGAGGCGGAGATCTGCCTCCAGCTACAAGTCTCGTCACGGATCGGCGCGTTGCATTGGCCGAAACGAGCGCAGATGTTTCCTCTGCCCTGTGGTAGTGTGTGTTTTTGTGTTTGTGGATCAATCATAAGTGTGTGATTGTGTTAGCGTGTGTGTGTGTGTGTGATTAGGCGAGCAGGAGGCGTGTGCCCTCTTTGCTCCCCCACAGCCGCCACACGCCTGGCCACCTGCTCTGGGATTAGAGAGCATGCGGATTACACGCGTCACAATGGAGATACACAAACACAAATATGCCCTCGGCCAACAAAGGACACACACACACACACACACGTGTGCACGCACACACGCACCGGACAGCATCTTCAATACGAGACGCAGATTATGTTTACGTTTGTGTCGACTGATGCTTTCAGATTGAGATGGTGGACCGGAGGCCTTTTCTGTGGCTTCATTATGGTGGTGTGTGTCTGGATTAATGCACCGCTCTCTGGACTTGTTGTTTCAGCGAGTTCAGTGTGTGTGTGTGTGTGTGACCCACAACAGATCTGCTGTCCTACTTTTTAACCATAAAAACACTGTGACGACAACACTTAGAAAGGTCCACAAAACATAACATGACAATTCACAACAACAACAACAACAACAGCAGCATGGACAGCGTCAACAAAAACAATCATCCTTCTTCTTCACAACAAGGAGGTAAGGTTTACTTGATCAACACTAGTACTTTGATCAAAACTCGTATCGGTTCTTTTAGATTAAATTGAAAAACAATAAAGAAAATAATCAACATTTATTTAATAGTTTCTCTCGACTAGCAACACAAGAAGTTCCGGTTACTTGAAAGCTTGGTGCTCCTCAGACACTAAAGGGCCCTTTAGGCGTCGAGGGAGCGTCTGTAATATAATAATATAACATTTGCATGCCAACTACATAATTATCTCAGTCATTCTTTGATATTATTGTGAACAGGTAATAATAATAATTTAAAGGGGCATTCTGAGAAAAAAAATCAGGGATATCTAAAAGTGACTAAAATTAGGAGATCTTGACGTAAAATAAATGTATATAATAATTATAATGTTAAACTTCAGAGACTTTTCATTAACAAATCATTCAAAGTTGACTGCATGAACAAGTATATGGATAATTTCAGCTTCATGAATAAATACATTCTGCATTTTCCGTAGTAATTTCTCACATAAGTCAAGCACATGAATGAAAAAACATCACTAGTGAGGAAACAAAAGAATTATCCATCCATCATCTGAACCGCTTATCCTCTTTAGGGGCGCTGGAGCCGATCCCAGCTGTCATTGGGCGAAGGCAGGGTACACCCTGGATAAGTCGCCAGTCTATCCAGGGCTCACATATAGACAGACAACCATTCACACTCACATTCACACCTATGGGCAATTTAGAGTCCAATTAACCTAACATGCATGTCTTTGGACTGTGGGAGGAAGCCGGAGAACCCGGAGAGAACCCACGCTGACACAAAATTTGACAAAAGAATTATAAGGAGCATAATCTAGAGTAGCCACCATCTTTTGGGATGTGAGTCATCACTGTGACATTTGTCTGGATGATGTAATTCAGGGCTTTCAGTGTCATACAAACATATTTTAATGACATTTATCTCCAGATATTATAGTGGGGTGATCCTGACGTGCAGCCAAATGATGAGCGGAATAAAAAAGAGCTCTCTTTGTGTTCATAAAAACATTTTTGACGTTTCACACTTGTTGTGTCAGAGGCCTTCGGGGCCGATGCTTTAAAAACAGTCATGGTGGGATGTCGGGTGGGGGGAGGGAGGGGAAGACCACCGTCTTCCCCCTCTCCCCCAGCTCCTTTAGCCCCACGGGGTCGGCGGGTTTGTTTTGCTAATGACCCCATCCCGTTATGACCTCATTGAGATTGCGCTCAGTAATTGGTGGCACACTGACACACTGCGGTTTCGGGAGGGGGGAGGGGCTAAAGGGGGGTGGGGGAGGGGCTCACATGCCGGGGTAAAGTGGGTGGGGGGGGACACTATCTCTTTGTAAACATTCCTCCCTGACAATTAAGGTATTGTTATTGATGATTAACAGCAATGAGGGGCACTGTGTGTGTGTGTGTGTGTGTGTGTGTGTGTGTGTGTGTGTGTGTGTGTGGCCAGGGAACAGGATAATGAGGATGATGTAGGTGATGAATGATGATGACATGTGAGGTGTTAGCACAGATTAGCCTGGACATGGAGGGAAGTGGCGGTAATGAAGGTAACAGGTGATGACAGTAGTTAGGTGTCGGTGAGACTCTTCACATCTTCAGTTACTCAGGTGCCGTTGAGCAAGGCACCGAGCCCCGAGTGGCCATATGTCCTGTGGCTACTGAACACGTATTGATCCATGTTTCCTTATTGTCTTATTGTGTGGAAGTCTATGAGGAATTGACTCGACTTCTCTTGATTTATTGCCTCAGGAAACATTGTAAACATGAGCATTCAGTGTTTTTAATCTTAGAACTTCAACCTTTTCAAAGTGTGTTTTCTGTTCATGAAATTCACCTTTTTGGTCGCCCTAAAATCCAAGATGGCGACGGCCAAAAAAACTAACATGAGGCTTCAAAACAGCAATAGACAAACTAATTGAAACTAAACTCACTGTACTTACTTCCACTTCTTATATACAGTATATGGTTAAAATGTGTCTGTTTTTTTTTTTTTTTGGAGGAAGCATTGTGAAATCTGGACTAATGTGGAAAAAGATGCATAGAGTAGGTGATTATATTTGTTATATTATCATTAGAAAGTCTACTCCACTTCATTTCACAGAGATGTGATGTTTTTTGTTGTTGTTTTTTACGCCATTTATTGAACAGCAGGTCCGTTACTTTGCAGATTCATATTTTACGTAATGTCTCACACACACACACACACACACACACACACACACACACACACACACACACACACACACACACACACACACACACACACACACACACACACACACACACACACACACACACACACACACACACACACACACACACACACACACACAGTTTGGATGCTTGGTGCTGCTGGTGGCTGAAGGTGGGGAGTCTCGTCCTCTTCATTTGTTTATTCAAGTGTTTCTGGTTGAAGCAGCGGCTGCCGTCCATCTAACTTTTAGAAAAGACTGATCTTGATGTCTGTTACTTTCTCTGACCTCCAGGTCCCTGCTGGATCTGAGATGAAGTGACTGGCTTTCAGTCCATCGGAGTTGGAGTTCAATGGCGGTTCATCTGGTCGGTGTATCTTCGCCTCTCCAGCTGACTCTGAAGACGTCTCCCTCAACTGTCTCATAACAATGCATGTACTTCTTTGTCGACGTGGAAATGGAAAGTAGTCCACACGTTTGAGATGTGTATCGTCGATGTGCATTGCAGTGGGAAGAGCAGTGATTTCTGGAGGGAAGCTTAAGGTTATAACTTAAAGTATAAGATTATTGTAGCTCCCAATAAAGGGTATAAGAGCAGTTAACATTTTCCAGATAATTATTCTGTGCCTCTACTTTAGAGAATGTATGAATACTTTGTATGAAGGATTTGTACTTGGGATTTAGTGTTTTTACATTTGTGTATTACTATTAAACATCTAAATATGCTGATCTAACATGGTGGATATAGTTTTTAATCACCTTTTTTCCCAAAACTTTAATTTGACTCACGAATGGGGGGAGGCTCTCTTGCAGGGACTGAAGGTTAACTATGAGACTCGTAATATGGCACAAAACGTTATGTTCAGGGTCTGTGTGAGTGTGTGTGTGTGTGTGTGTGTGTGTGTGAGAGTGAGTGAGTGTTTAAGCGTTAAGTGGTTGCATATCTTCTGTGAGAAATGCCCGGGGTCATTCATGTTTTTTTCTAATGCGTCTGTCTACATTATTCAAATGAATTCAAGTGTATAATTGTGTGTGTGATCGTGTGTGTGTGTGCGCACTAATACATTCCTTTGAGGAAATGCACCATCGATTTTTAAATCAAAAGTCACACGATAGCCATCAGTGTTAATCATCATCTACGATGTGTAATGTGTAATTACACAGGCATTACTACCATTAATTATAGAGCGTTTATAAATTAATTAGCATGTATTATGTCTCCCTTTGGTGCGTCTCTTTGTTGCGGGTGCTCTGCGGCAATGGATTTGGCAGGTAAACAAAATGTTCGGCTGCGGTTACGTCGCCTGTGTCGTGCAGGTAAGCGCCACGGGAACCCTCCAAACAACAACAACAACAACAAACAAGGGATGAAAGTGCTTCTGCTTGTGTCTGGTTTATATCGGAAAACAAACAAAAAAACGTGCATATCTTGCTTTTTTACTTTTAGTGGGTGGCAGCAAAGTCATCTCTGCAAGCTCCCCTCTTCCTCTTCCTCCTCCTCCTCCTCCCCCCCTCCTCATCCCACTATCACATCGGACAGGGTCTACTTATAGTACCACGCCAGAGAGCGGAGAATGGGGAGAGAAAGGGTATTATGACAGTGAGGAGAGAAAAGAGAGAGAGCGAGAGAAAAGAAGGGCAGACAGGGTATTATGAGAGAGAGGGATGAGAGCAGTGAAGGCATTTGGAGTCTTTATTCGCCTTCCTAAGCCACGGGCTGCGCTCCCAATCCGATTGGTCGATACGGCCAGCCATGTAAATGAAATGCAAAGCGGAGAGACCCTGACTTCCCTTTGCCAATTTGTGGGGCCCTTTCTCTCTTCCTCCGCTGATGGCTTCCTCCTTTTATCAGTCTGTCTTCCTCTCAACGTGACGCCTTTCTTCCTCAGTATCACATCCCGCCGCCTTCAACCTCTGATTCTTCCTCCCTCTCTCTCTCTTTTTCTCTTTCTCTCTCTCTCTTCTGTAAGAGCTGAACTCTGCACTTCTCTAATGTTCAGCTCGAAAGGATTTAATCCACGCTTTTTAAATTTTTTTAAATTTCCTGGGAAACTCCAGTGGTGATTAAGCATATGCTCTTTTGTGTGTGTGTGCTCCTCTGTGTGTGTGTGTGTGTGTGTGTGTGTGCAGAAGCATCTATACGCGTCTTCTACTCTCTTTGCATAACGCTCGATTCGAGGCCATTAGAGGTTGTTTGCTCTTCCCTAGAAGTTTCCTTCAGCTGCAGCGCTCCGACCCCCGTCCTGGACTTCTACACATTATTTGTACACATCAATACACTCCTCCCTCTCGTTTAAGGTCCGTGATGGGGACCGTCCTCCACCCACGGCAGGAGGAGGGTCTGTTGACACTAAACTCTTCCCAGGGGGCAGAGTACCAGTAATGGGAGGGCTCTGGCTGCGTAAAGCCCCGGCTGTGAGATTTAGGTTACTGTTTATTTATTTTAAAAAGGAGTCTAATCAGCTCCAGCCGTGTTTCATGTTTTTTCTCTTAACGGGACGGGGTGACAGGCCGATAGATGGAGCAGGACTGATGACAGCTTTAAGTGCAGACAAATGACACAGTCTGTCCCAGATTAAAAATGCCCACTACCGCTGTAATCCCTGAAGCGCTGCCAAATTGGTATTTCCTTCCTTTGCCTGAGCCGAGCAGCACTGAATGAGCCGAGACCGGGACAGGAAGAGAAAGAGCATCGCAGAGCGACTTGTGAGGACTGATCCGACTGAACTCCCCCGGCCCGTCGGCTGGTCGGAGCGGACGTTAAGTTCTTCTGCAGAAACCCAGTTTATGCCAACAATTGTTACGAGGAATTAGCCTCAGGAATGTGTTGAGTCGGTGCTCACGAACGGAAAATAAATAGTGTCACGCTCAACTTTAGCTCTGCTGAGGACGTGGATGCTCTTCTGAAAACTAGTCATAATAAATAGGTAATAGATTGAAATTATGAATACAAAAAGGGACGAAATACAGTAAATTATCAGATAAATGCAAATGCAAGAATGTGGCCCATTGGTCAGCAACCATTCTCTGAGTTTATAATGCAAACACTGCCACCTGCAGGCTGCTCTTAGAAACACAACCGCTTCAGAACATGCACAAAAATCACAAATGACAGAATTTTCTTTCCCCTGTCTGGAGGGAAGTCTCTCTTCAGAAGTTTGTATTTCAAAATGCATCAGTACGCTGTAATCTGACGTAATAACTGCCGGTAATTGAACACAAAAATGAAATAAAAGCCTTGAATGTAATACAAATGTTGAATGCACAGTGCAATGCATATACTGTAAGCCATTGATGCATTTTGAGGTGTTATTGCATCACAGTTTAAGGGGCAATTCTTGCCAGGAAGAATGTAACTTAACATAAAATGTAATAACAAAACAAAAACAAAATAATCCACACGTAATCCACACAGAAGCTCAGCGAGAGCTTTTCCCCAAACCAGGACAGCTACACCAACGATCACCTGATATTTACAACTAGAGACAAATCTGCAGATCGAGATATCAGCCAATATTAATTTATTGATGATATATTGGTATCAGTGTAACTGGCGGGCAACAAGAAACAAGAAGTTGTACAGAAATGCCAAACTAGGTTTGAGGTAACTTTTTAAAAAAGTGTCCCATTTACAGAAATGTCCACCAGAGAAAACTTAATTTTTCAACTTTAAAATGTTCCTTCAAAGCCTATTATAAATAAATTAATGGATTTAGTGGAAATGGAAAAACAAGATTATTTTTCAAAAAATTCCCTATCAGATGTCATAACATTATATAAATATATATAAAGAAATATAATATATCATATTTTATATGTGTTAATATATATGTAAATAAATCAATATATACATATATACACATTTATAAATAAATAAAAACATGTATATAAGTAAATATTGATACCCTCAGTATTTGCCTATACTTGGCCAAGCTGGACCCTGGCATCTGCAATGATGGAAACTATATTTTCAGATGTTAAAACCTGTTTGTGGGAACATTTGGTGTAGAAACCAAAAATAATGTTTCCATTTAACATTTCTTATTAGAATATAGTCAGGTTATATGCATTATGAGTTTCTGGAGAAACTCAAGACATTACAGTCCATTTCAGTATTGAATTGCAGGTGTACACAATGAAATGACTGTAATGTGGCGACTGTGGCTCAGTGGTTAGCAAGTCAGTCTTTCAATCAGAGGGTCGGTGGTTCAAACCCCGGCTCAGCCAGTCCATGTCGTTGTGTCCTTGAGCAAGACACTTAACCCTCATTGCTCACCGTTGCTGTGTCTACGGTCTACTGTATATCATGTAAGTCGCTTTGGATAAAAGCGTCAGCTAAATGTAATTTAATGAAGGCTGAACTCCATTTTGCCCGCTGGCTTACTGGGAGACGACACCTGTTCCCAGTACGACTAGACAGCTATGAACAGGTTCGACTGTATCTGAGGCTTCACTGACAAAATAACGACAATTATTAATGAACTGTCAAACTCGGTTTTGTACTTTCTGCTAATTTTAAAAAGGCCCAAAGACCAAATTTACCAAAAAAAAGATGCAGTTTGTGTAGCTATGCAAATAGTTGTGGTTTGATTTGTCCAGGTATACGTATGTGTGTGTGTGTGTGTGTGTGTGTGTCTCACTCCTGTACAATGGAGGTAAACTGGCATCTATTTTGTGGCGCTCACAGCATCAAAACATAACAACAACAAAGTATCTTTCTACCAACAATACTGAAACTACTAATGGCAACCTGTACTGTACGCACCTGGGAACGTGTGTGTGTGTGTGTGTGTGAGAGAGATGGACAACGTATGAGAAGCTACTCTACAGCTTCCTGACAACAGGGAGGAGGCCGACCACAACACACGTCAACACACACACAAACACACTCTCACACCCCTTCCTCCTCCTCCTCCTCCTCATCATCATCATCAGCCTCTGCTTCCTCGTCCTCCCATCAACCCTCTCTTCGTTGCCCCCCCCCCCCCCCCCCCCCCCCCCAAACAGTCCTGCCAAGCTGACAGCTCCAAGCTCCGTGGAAAATGAGTCTCGCTCGCATTACAATCGCGCAGGACAGATTCCATTAGCACTATCTGAAATTGAGCGCAGGGAGCAGAGAGCGGGAGGCAGCGGCGCGTGGCCTTATCAGAGGAGAGGGTGAGTTCTGCCGACGTCACTAATCCACCGGGCGGGATTGAGCGCACACACACAGAGAAAGGCAACTTAGGCACAGAATGCATGCATGCACACACACACACACACACACACACACACACACACACACACACTTTCATATACTGAAGACAACGGGGACAAAAAGAGATACCTACATACCAACTGCAAATGAAAAGGCTCATAAACACACACACGCACACAAGCACACACACACACACACACACACACACACACACACACACACACGTACAGATGCCACAACCGCAACTCTCCCGTTCTGAAAACGAACCAAGATTTGCATTTTGCCAAAAAAAGACATGATGAAACTGGTGGAAAACAGGAAACGGCTCAACTGTCACACTGTGTGTGTGTGTGTGTGTGTGTGTGTGTGTGTGTGTGTGTGTGTGTGTGTGTGTGGAGCTGGCAGGTCTGTTCAGTGCTGCTGGTGGGATTTGTAACATGTCAGTCCGTCGGTTGGAGATGAAACTGAGCCTCTCTCACGTGCTGTGTGATCTCTACCGCCCTGCATGTGGGCTGTCAGGCCCCGTGTACACGTATACAGATGTTTTGTCTTTTTTTTTAAACTGATATTTTCCCCCATGCTTTGGCCTCATGTCCACACGTTTTAGGTCACGAGAACGGATATTTAATTTAAACGGTTTATTTTTCTACTTTGTATGCGTGTGGACATGTAAAACTGAGGGTTCTGGGAAACAATGACGTCTCAACATAACACAATAAGATTGTTCCACTTCAACAACAACCAGCGAAGACAAACCAAAACGGACCAGAAGGAAATAACGTCGAACCACAGAAACACCACTCAGCCGTGTCCACTGCATGTGGAAACTCAAAACCTCCTCAGTCTTCCTCTGGCCGGATGCTGTTCCCGTATTTCGTACATCAATCAGCGTTTTCTTGGGCCTTAAATTGTACCGTGACGCGGCTACTCTCAATTTTAGTTTTTGCCACCGCACCAATAAATACATATTTCTTTACTATTGTTTATTATTTGTTAACACAGCCAAAGGAAAACAAGCTCACTGCGCATGATCAGAATCATTTTCTCGTTTTTTGTTTTTGACGCATCGTTGCCTTTATCGCCACCTGCTGGCCCGGCTGCGCAATTGAGTCATTTATGCTTTTATTTTTGTGGGACATTTTGTAAAAACGAAGACATAATTGTATTTTACAACGTAGAGGAAAATATCAGAATAAATGTAGTCTCTCTCCCTCTCTGCTCACACACACACATCCTCACATGCATGCAAACCTATTCTACATACACATGCCCACGCACACGTGTGCATTTTGCAGGAACACCCCCCATGAACTTCCCCCCCTACACACCCTCCACACCCCCTCCAGTGTCCTTATCCTCATAGTTATTAACCCTTGACACATAAATCCAAGGGTATGTGGGTGTGTGATATTAGCTGTGTGTGAGTGGGAGGGAGGAGGATGGGTTTAATCTTTATGTAGTGGGGATCTTTCACAGAAGATCACTCAATTTAAATAGAGCGGGAACGCTTTGATGTCTCCAGCCCTCCCTCCTTTTCTCTCTCTCTCTCTCGCCGCTCTCCGTCTCTCATTCACCCCCTCTAATTTGCTTCATGTCGCCCCCCTCTGTGCCCCAGTGATAAGGTGTAATGAGAAATGTTTTCAAAATGGCTCTCACCTACCATGCGGTGCTAATTGGGCGTGTGCTTGATACAGCCATGAGAGGGGAGCGCTCATCCTTGACTGTCGGAGGTGCTGAGTGGAGGGGAAAAGAAAAGAGGAACACTTAGTTTTCCGTGAGTGGATAGCAGAGAGTGAAATAAACACTCCCCCCCACACACACACTCACACACACTCACACTCAACCCCCTTCAAAGACACAAAGTAATGACGGGAAATACCATCTTCATTAGTTGTCATTTAAGGGAATTACGACGATGCCTCCTCGGGGCTGATATTGGTCACGCTGAGAGCGAGCAGCGAGATTCGGGGAGGAAAAGGAGGAAGTTTGGGAAGACGTGGGAACAGAGGAGCGCTTGGCCTACATTGCAACGCGTTCCCACTTCCAATGCGTCAAACGCGCCTGTGTCCCGAAGCTCAGCGCCTTGAGGTTCCCCTCTAGTGACGGTTTCCACTCGTTACACACAGAGTGTAACAGAATAAACGTCGGTCTTCACAGGAAGTTGTGAGGAAGAGTACCAAAAAGCCAGCAGGCACCAACCGAATGTTTGTATTGGAACGTGAGACCAATTTGTACATCAATTTAGCAGCCGAGGGAACACTGGGGAGCAAAATGGGGAAATGCATGAAAGACAAATGAGCTTGGATTCAAAAGCAAAATACTAAATACATCAAACAGGAAATTGAAAGACAAAAAACACAGAAAAGGTGAGTCACATTAGGTTGAATGCTAAATACCCACATTTCTCAGCTAAAGAGGAGACAACCCAAACCATCAGGCTTAAAATATGACGACAGGCCTAACAACAGCTCTCTTCATTAGCTAGCTAGCTAGCTTCTCAACATCTAGCTAGCTAGCTAGATTCTCAACATCTAGCAAGCTAGCTAGCTTCTCAACATCTAGCAAGCTAGTTAGCTAGCTAAATGTGAAATTAAAGCATGGCTATTAATTAGTTCTGCACAGGACGTGACCTTATGGAAGCAAACGGTCACATAGATATGCTCAACAGGGACAAAGGAGAAAGTAAGAAGCGTTAATTCACTTGTTCATTTGGTCATATTAGCCGTTTGAATTCACTAGTTTCAGAAGCAAAACCAGCTAAAAGCATAAGGAGAGAAAGAATACAATGTTATACTATATTTAAATACGATGTAAATACACTAATATATACTATGCTGAAACTACAAAAATATTTCTTTAATTGTTTTTTTTTTTAGATATAAATATATATTTAACAATGTGGAATTTCAAAAATTGTCAATAAGAAACGGTTTAACTAACATGCCGGTGGGGCAACCGAAAAAATAAAACATAGACAGAAATAATTAAGAGAAACTTACCACAGTTTATTCACGTGAGGGGGAAGATAATTCAGGTCTGACATACGGGTCCCTAGGTCCGTGTGCAAAACTCAAAAGGGGGCGGGGCTTCACACGGCGTTTAACTGCACTCGTTTTCACCAGCGTTATCATTTACTAACTAAAAACTAAACTATTAAGTTATTGGATGTTTTGTCTTACACGTTTGATGATGTTAGGCTATATGTTATTTTGCATATATTTGCTATATAATAAATTAGGCCTTTCCCAACTTTCCAACATAAACATCCTGAACAATGCAATGCAACGTTTGATTATGCAGTATAGATATACATATAATATTCTATATAATATTAGTATCCAGCTTTCCAGATAACAGCATTTATTTAATAATAATTAATTAAAACATTTTTTATATCTAATGATAGTTAGTTGTTAAATCATACTTTATGTAATACTTCCCACCTGAGGGCCTTAATTCTGCCTGCATAACACTGCCAGGAAAAAGATGAGAAATACTGAATTATAAATAATTTATTAAATAAATAAAGCATATTCAAATGAAATATAGCCTGAAATACAGGAATCAGCTTTTTTAATACCCATCATGTGCAAGTTTTTGACTGTTTAATGTAAATGAGAGGCTATGACCTCAGTGTCACCTTGCTCTAATGCTGTATGTGAAATTTAAAGCTGAATTAAATTCAAAAGTGAGAGGGAGCTTGTGGTTGGATGCAATTGGATGAGGTGGAAGTATATGAGCTCCACATGACGGGTGTTGAAACCGATGTGCTCATCCAGGTCGGGCCTTTCCTTCCCAAACGGTGACGTGTGACGACAGCCTCCACGGCGGCGGAGTGGGGGACCACAAGACGGTCCGGATTACCACAACATCACCTCCCTAACAGGATAACACAGCATAATAAACTCCATAAAATAATCAAACTTATTAAAACTCTTAACCCCTGTTAAATATATTCTGCTCAGCTTACGTGTGCCGACATTCTCTGCGAGTCGAGGCACAAAAGAGAATAGTCTTATAAGACGAGAGAACACAGGACAGCAGCTTGTGATGCCTTAATATTGGCTTTAATTGGATTTGTAAATTATGTGGCTAAATTAACACTTTCTACGGCTCACTGACTTAGTGAAATGTGTAGAAGGGAAGAAAAAGAAGTGAAAGTCTTAAAGTTAATTAATCGTCTGTGGCCCCCCAGCTTAATTAAAGTTTCCCAGTGTTTGTAGTTAATGGGTGGATTGATGAAACAATGGCACAAACGCCGCTGCTACCTCCAGAGTGAGTCCGCAGAGAGGAGGATATCTGAGTCGTTGATTAACACTCACACACTCACACACACACACACACACACACACACACACACACACACACACACGACTCAGATGCCTTCACATGCTCCTCACAGGCTTATACACTGTGTCTGTGTGCATGCACGCTTAGAGACATATGCATGTACACACACACACACACATGCACGTACGCACACACACACACACACACTCCCCTTCAAACTTCCCAGCCACAGATACCCGTTACTCCCCATTGAGGGTTTCACATTAATTAGCTGGGATCAAAACCTACAAATCCCTCCACTGAGAATTGAACTGTATTGCTAAACCCTGCCTCCATCATCTATGCTAGGTCCCATGACACACACACACACTCCACACACACACACACACACACACACACACACACACATTGAGCATGACCGGACCAACCTGCAAGGGGGCCTCGGGGCAGGAAAGAGCTGCTGGGCCCCCATTAACCCAACAACCCCCTCTACTCTGTGCAGCATGTACACTATTTCCTAACATGGTAATACAATTCAAACCAAAGTAGTATACAGCATTTAAAACCAATATATTATATTATTTAAACAAAATAACAATAGGATTTGGACAGGTAACCTTGGAGGCAACCTCGGGGTCTGAAAGCTGAAGTGTTTTAAACCTGAAGTCTCTCTATTGGCCAGCAGGGGGCGACGCCTCTGGTTGCAAAAAGAGGTCAGATCGTATAAAAGTTTCTCACTTGATTTTAATACCTCAGTAAACATTGTAAACATGAGTTTATGTATTAATCTCTAGTTTCAAGTCTTCTTCAATACAGCATGATGTTCATTTAGTAAATTATGGTCTTTTAGAGTCCAATAGACCACAAAGCAGAGTATGCTTGAGGGCGGGCTTACTGTGATTGACAGGTCGCTACCACAGCATTGTCCTATGAGTTTTCTGCGTTTTTTTCCTACAACTTTAACCCTTTCAAAGTGTGTTGTCAATATTTAATTGATTGTAACCTTGTTGGTCACCTAAAAATGTCTCAATGATGCGCTTACACTTCGCTCCAACCTCACTTCTGGTTGCAAAAAGCCAAGATGGAGACGGTCAAAGAGCCGACCTCGAGGCTTCAAAACCGTCGTCCACAAACTACTACGGTGGCGTTCACTTCTTCTTCACTTCACAGTACAGATATACATATTTGGCTAATTCACATCAATCACTATGTCATCTCATTGGGATATTTTGTCAGTGACAACTAAGCTAAATAAGAGAAAAGTTTACTCTTTTTAGTTAATTGGAAAAAAAACTGGAAAAAGGTTGGAACTATTAATGCAGCATTTAAGCAAACAGTATAACGAAATGCTTCCAAATGTGTTAGGAAATGAATCACTTATCACAACTTACTATATGACAATCACATCATGTACTTCTGTTCAAACTGCATCTTCTAGCTTCAGCTTTTCTCTCCCCACCTCTTTGGAATAAATTAACTGGCACCGACATGCCCATGAAATAGGCTTCATAACCTTTCAAAAGAAGAAGATGCATGGTTCAACTGGGGAATAATGTCTGAACAAACTTGGGAGGAACGGCACTCTCTGCGGGTCTCTTCAGGAGTCTTTCAGCTGGAATCCTGAATACTTTTCAAAGAAACAAACTTAAACCATTTCAATTGCTGTTTCAAATCAGCCGTTCTGTGAATCTGAAGAGTCTTATCACATTTGCGTGGTGATCAACACAACTGCCAAAACCGCTCATTAAAACGGCTGATTATTTTAAAGAGGTGATGCAACTCAGGGTAACCTCATCATTGTGTGTGTGTGTGTGTGTGTGTGTGTGTGTCGTGCTGTCAGCTTCAGGGCTTGTAGACAGCGCCCTCTGCTGGCAGCAGCACATATGACCCGCATATATATATACTTTTCTGCTTAATAAATACAATACAGAATACATTCTTGACTTTATGCAGATATATTTCCTGGGGAAATACTCAGAAGTGAGCCAGAGGAACAGAATAAATTCAACTTTTTTTAACAGGTTTATTGACATGTGTATAGCGATTGTCTGTGCACCGGACGATTACAGAAGAATATGATATAAAATAATACAAAATGGCTGTACATAACAGATGTATTAAAAAAAGGAATGCATTATCAACTGTGAGGTTTTTACGCTGTATACGTGTCAGCTACTTGCTCACCTGTAGAAAGATGAGTTAATTAGTTGAGGAGGTTGAGGTTTTGCCATCTGAAGTGAAGCTCAATTGTAACATAATTAAAAGAAAGTTAGAGAAACTTCTAATGACGTAACTAGTGGTTTAAAACAACCTAAAAAATACTGTATCTGAATAATTCACCAACACTAAAATCTAAAAACAAGGGACAGAAAATTGCATATGGACACCTATAACCTGAAGGGGGGTTTAAACAGAAAGAATAAAATAAAACCAAAAAGTAAAGGAAAATGAGCTAAAATAAATATATCAGCTTATAAACTAGAAGCCAATGAGGGTGCTGCAGCGGTTCCTCCATCCACATGCCAACGGTGTCACATGAACTGGAGCGTACGTCATCTTCAGAAGCAGGATTCACCGGCTTTGGCGTGCAGCTGATCCGAGATGTGTTCGTAGCCTGTTTGTAGCCCCTTTAAGACCCCGTGCGACTGATCCCAGACCTGTGGCGATCTACCCTTCAGTACGTCCATCATGAAAGGACTGCTCTCACACCTAGTTTGGGTTTTTTGCACTTATGAAAACTCGCGTCTCTAGCCATGAATCTTTTAAAATCCCTAATCCTGAGCTAGCACGACGCTATAGGGAGTTCAAATCTTGTATTTAGACTTTTTGTATTCTTTAAACAGCAGGCTGGGCCTTCGATCACTTTAAATGTCCCACGATCGGTCGTGGAACACGTGGACGTGGACTCCTTTGTGCAGTGAACTGGTTTTGGTGGACAACATTAGCATAGTAGTACAAAGTGGGATTGGACAGGTCTCATTCACAAACGTCACGCATCTATCAAGTATGAGGATTTTTTTTTATTTTTAGGCTCTCTATTTTTTCCTTTTTAGAGAGAAATCTTCCAAAACTAAACTTAAAAAAAAATAAAAAATGCTGCAGTTTTTTTACCAGCTGAGGGCTCGGAAGACATCTTGGTCTGCGACAAACGCTCAGCATGAACAACGGGTTGGCCGTCAACCGTGCAAAGTTTTGGAGTACGTGTACGTGTAGTGTACATACTGGATGTGTACGTTCAGCAACATGCAAGCTAGACACAATTCCCATGTGAGTGTTTTTTTGTTTTTTTTTCAAAATCAATTATACGTCTTCCACACTTGAGGCTATTATTGAAAATGATCTGACTTTTTTTTTCCCAAACACCAAGCAACACCATAATATTCAGTTACAAAAATAGTATCACAATATATAGACCATTCAATATGAGCACCAGGGAAGGCTAAATATAGCCTGAGTATTTGGCTACATTCATTGTCTGGGCAATGCTTTTACGGTAGCGGTGTGTTAAGTGTGTGTTTGTCAGACACAGTGTTGGCAACGTTTTCTCACTCACAAGCTCTCCTAGATCTACCACACGAGAAGAATACTCCGGAAACATACAGAACCCGCTTACACTGAGTAACAAGAGTTAACTAAAACCAATTATCAGTTAGAAAAATAGTTGTTTTTTTTAACACTGAACATCGAAAAGAATCCCCCCCCCCCCCGAATAAATCCCTCCCCATTTCCTAACAAAATAGTTTTTCTTTGAAACGCCAAAAAAAAAATCTTTGAGGTTATGCAAGGTCAAACCTTTTTTGAAACACTCCACCGTACGAACACGGACCCTGTTTAGCAGAATTCAGCAACCAGAAGTGTGTTCAAGACAACAGCAGCGACGCAACGTGTGCGTTTGTTTGTGTTCTACGGCAACGCAAGCGCGCTCGGTTCAGAGTATTTGAGTAAAATGTCGGGTGTTTCATCACGGATTCAGTTGCTCATCTTTAAAGTCTAATGCTTTGGTTACATCACACACACACACACACACACGACACCACATTTGGAAATCAAATAAACCACATTGAACACACCTCTGGTTGAGCCCTTGACCTGGAAACCATGAGCGGCCATGTTCAAAGCGCCCGGCGAGCTAAACGCAGCACAACGTGGAGCTTATGTATGAGACTGATATTATTGCTGTAGAGAGTTATGAAGTGGATTTTCACCCGGTTTGCTTCCTTATCTGCGTGGTAATCGGCACAAGATTTGGCATGAAAGAGGCGGACCGTGTAGTGAAGTGCTCCCTCTGGTGGCCATCGAGGAGTCTGCAGCTTTTCATTCCAACCGAACGCGACGCGAGGAGACGTCTTACGCTTATGAAATACCAGCGATTCACCTCGTGACCTCCCACACGTTCACCATGTAGTAGTTTGAACTGCCTGCTGGGAACACGGCTATGAATACAAGGTCAGGGTGCAACTCTATAAAAGGTGTTTTGTTTTTTTCCGTGTGCATGAGCTGAGACCAGATGGGTTTTCCTGTTGGATGAGCGGCAGCATTTCACAGCAGCTACAGTGGCGTGTTTTTGAGAAATTAAGACGCGGTCGAGATATCAGGCCGAGAAGTGCAAGAGGCGGCGTTTCACCGAGTTAAGGACACACGGGCGCTGCAGGCGAGCTGAGTGAAAAAGGCCTTTCCTTTCCTTTTGTGCAAAAAGTTATTCAGACATGGCATCCGAGACCAACGAATAATCCGTGTTAAGATCGGGTTAGTCATGTGACGGCGGAGTGAAAGGAATCGTATTTTAAAAAAAAAAGGGGTCAAGCAGCATCGGTGGATCACGTGACTTGAGAGGACCCTCTCTCGCCGAAGGTCATCGGTGAAGTGGGCTAGTGTTTCGTTGGAATGAAAAACAGCAGAATCTCCCGTGACAGGAGGATCTTTTAGAGTGAACGCTGTCCGCGTGACAGCGTTGATCATTCTCCAGATCGTCTACCAAAATCAACGAGCACCGAGCGATAAATGAGGGCGAGGATCCATCCGGTCACAACGCCGGACAGTGTTTGTCGTACAGAACGTAAAAAATAAAAAATAAAAGCACTCCTAATCAATGACCTCTCCATTCCGAACACTGACCGACGCCTGCGACCCGAATGGAGCATCGGGCATCGGGCCGTTTTCTGCGCTAGCGGTTGCCGAGGGGGTGGCGGCTAGTCGATGGGGCCCTGGAAGATGAGCCGCGTCCACCCGGGGGTGCTGAGGGCGGCGGAGCAGAAGGGGCAGACGGGTCTGAAGGCGTGCGTCCCGTGGGGCAGCGGGGTCTCCGCCCAGTACCTGGCTGTCCTCTCCGAGCAGACGTGGCCGCACGGCACAAAAGCGTGCGTCGGGGCTCCGGCGTCCACGTACACGGCCGGCTCGCAGCCCAGCCACAGGGGCACGTAGGGGCCCACGCTCCGGCACAGGGGGCATTCCCGGCGGGTGGTCGAGCCCTCGCCCTCCCGCGGCTCCGCCACTCCCTCGGATCGCTGGCCCCAGTCGTGGCGCCCATGGACGTGGCCGCAGGTGAGGTAGACCCAGGGCTGGCGCTCTTCAAGGCTGAAGCGACACATCGAGAGCGTCGGTATTTAATACGAACATTTCTAGACGGAAACTGGATGATCGTCCTGATAGAAAGTGATTTTTTTGTGTGAAAACGGCCTCCCACCCACCTGTGGCTGCGTGGCAGGCTGGGGAAGGCCAGCGTGCTGAGGCCCACGGGACACTGGGGCCGCGACGCGTTGAGCTCCTGGCGAAGCGCTTCCAGGTGGCGCAGGGTGGGGGCGCGCATGAGGCCCTCGCCGGTGCGCCACAGCAGGGTGGCGCCACACAGGTCGACCAGGGAGCCGTCGCGCAGCGCACTGCTCTCGCCCTCCGCCTGAGAAGATGGACGCAATTAAAAACCCCACAAAAAAATAAAACTCACAACGTGGACTCTGGTGACTCACCAGTTTCCCCCGGGTGGGGCCGGAGCGCGTCTCGCGCAGGGCGTAAACATCCCCGCAGACGGAGATCTCCCTCCACAGACCCTGCTTGGGGTCCTCTGGGAACCCCTCCGGGTGCATCACCAGCACCCCGTTGGTGGTCAGGCCGTCCATGTGCCCGTCGGGGTTTTTCCATTTGGTAGCTTTCTCCTGCGGTGGCCGAGACACGAGGTTCATAAGCATTTCAAATCGCATAAATACAGATATTAAAACTACGCTAGTCTGCGTCGGTCCACTCACCCCTAAGAAGATATTTTTGGAGGAGTCGAAGCCGGCGGCGTAGATGCGTGCGGTGTAAGGTGGGCTGCGTTCACACACCACCCGGCAGGCGAAGCGCGAGATGGTGCTCGGGGCGATGGAGGGGTCCTCGCCCTCCTTCCCCCCTCCGGAGGTGTCGGTCACCACGAAGTCAATGGGACTCTCTGTGGAGCGTCCGATCTGCCGGGTGCAGCACAGAGTTCACGATGCGTCAAAACAAATGACTTTTTAAAATGAGACGAGTGTTGGTCTATAAGTAGATTATTATTCATAGTTTTAGATGCACACTAGCTGAAAGAATATAATTCGCAGTGCGATTTGTTCTGTTTTGGGGGAATTTGGGGGTAGAAACATGAAAAATGACATGTGCAATGTATAACTACTTTTGAGAATAAACATAATTTCAAATTGTTTCCCCATGATTGTGGTTTTCATCACCGTGGGTGAAAGATGCGTCATCACTTTTAGGAAATTAAATAAATATGCGACGCTATTAAAAGACCAGAACTTTGCGTCTATAAAAATAGACTTCCTCTGAGATTTTCCACACAAGTCTTCACTCCTGAATGCTCAACATTCCTTTGATGGCGTTACATAACAGCGTATTTTTGGGAGAAGCTGCAGCGCGTGATCACAAATCTGGGATTTATTTGTCTCGCAAAATAAAACGAGCCGCCGTTGACCCCGGCGCTCTCGATTTCCTCGGTGGTTACCTGGAACATGTCTGTGCTGTTGTCATGGCAGTACTCCACCACCACCGTCTGGTTGCGAGACAGCGTGAAAGAGATGCTGTGCTGCCCCCTGCTGTGGACGGCCTGCAACAGCAACGGAGGACAGGCAGCGTTAACGCACTCTTGACAAGTCTTTCATTTTCTTGACAGAAAAGACTCAAAAATACATCAGATGTACCCCCATTATTCATTATCATGCATCTGTATGCACACACACACGTACAGTATATGTAAGATCGCCAGCCCACAGTCGTCATGCTTAGTCATTCTTCCTCTAGCTCATTAATAAAGGACAACAGGGAGTCACGGTAAGGAAACCACACACACACACACACACACACACACACACACACACACACACACACACACACACACACACACACACACACACACACACACACACACACACACACACACACACACACACACACACACACACACACACACACACACACACACACACACACACACACACACACACACACACACACACACCTTGCTGTCCTGCGGTGTGTTGAGGATGTGCACAGCGCTGGGTTTGACCCCGTTGGCCTTGGCCCTTCGGTACAGAGCGAAGCGGCTCTTTCTGCGCCCGCGGTCTCCGCTTGGAAGAGAGCCATTGTACCTGGAGAAGAAGAAGTGGAGTGTGAGCACGAGAAAGTGGAATACAACACACACACACACACACTGATGGGAAAAAACACAGCCATCTTGTTTGCAAACTGTATTTATGATCGGTCTTCACTTCGGGCCAAGACGTCTGAAGAAATAACTGCAATTAAGATTATTTTTGTGCATTTTTAGGGCGACGTGATCAGATTCTTCTAGAAAAGCATCTCGGGTCACCGGTGAACGACCACTTGATTTCACTCACTCAGCTTGTACTTGATGCTCACGCTTACTGAAGTGGAGCTGACTCATAAACAATAAAAAGCATTTTCAGCAGGACAGATTCGGTTGCACGACACCAAAAACGGTTTGCGTTCATTAATAGAAACGGACATGAAAGATTATTCTTACGAGAGCTGTAGAAACTATTCTGAAGAGTTCAATATCAAACCCTTTAAGCCCCATTTCATGTTTGAATGGAAATTAATGAGGTATGAGGCTAAAACTGACTAAAACACTGACTTCGGCCCAATTTTTTTTTTTGACAACTATTTAAAACTGTGATTTTGGTAAATTATAACTTATGCGTGACTTTATTTTAACAACAGACATAACAATACCCTTTACAAAGACACCTGTCAAACTAATGTGTGTAATAATTGTGTGTCGTAGGTGTAAACATTGGAGATGAGAAAAAGGTAATAAACACATTTATAGAGCAGCGCAACGCTCGGCCATTACCGACAACGAGCAACGTCACAAACAGCAGTAAACAAATCGTAGCTTTCTCCTCTTTTCATCCGTCCTTCATCCGGTGGCTTGCAGCTAACGGCGCTCACAAACCCAACAGTGTTTACCGGAGGGGGAACCGCAGGGGGAACCGGAGCCTGGCAGCGCTACGCTTCCACAACGGCGGCGTCGGTCGGGCCGTTACAGGCTGTAACCGCCATCTGAGAGCCGAGTGGGGCACCCTGCCTGTACCAACATGCACCGACAGCAGCAGCCGGGCTACGTCAACAAAGCTAGGAGACGCTCCGGCTGCAACACACGGAGAGGCTTTGTTCTCTGATCATTACGCCACCATATCACAGGGCGGTTTGCTGCTCCATTCATGCTTTGAATATCGAATATAGCATCTATTCAAAACCTGAGTTGGAGCTTGTTACCCTGAGACAAAACTTTGTTTACAAATCCTATACAAGATATGGATGAATGTACAGTTTAAATTGGATTCTAAAAATATATAAATGTTTTTTGGTGGTTCCACTTGTGTGCGTCGGTGTGTGTGTAAGGGAAGTTTGTTGACATTATGCATTTTTAATGAGCTGCACTTCCATGAATCACACGAGCAAAAAGTCATTTTTCTGTGGGGAGCAAACCCTGAGGCCGGATCGGGGCAGGCAGTCAGCGGCATGTTGGTCTAAGGGGATCGGGTGCGTTAGCTTGAAAAATAAACCTTCAAACAGGCCGGATTTCCTAGCGATAACCACAGAGGACAGGGCTACTGACTCCCTCCTGACAGTTTAAACTGGACCCCGGCTGACAAGAGCCGGTCTGGGTCGGGAACAGAAGAAACACGAGGACGGGCTTCTGAGGCGGCCCGGTTTAAAAAAAGGCAGGAGATATGAAATGGGACCACGGATAAGAGGGCACAGAAGAGAAAATCAGCTTATAGGAAGAGAAAAAAAGGTAGCCAGCGCTTTGACAGAGAATAAGTCTGAAATAATAAGTCTCATCATGAAGGGCAGGGTGCCGGGAGACGGGAGGGTTCGAGGGTAAAAGCCAGAGGACGAGCGGCTCCACCAGGTCTGCCGGGGCAGGTCAGGCCTGCAACACGCATGTGCGCACATCATAAAGCACAATATGAAATATTCACTCCTTCTGCCCCTCGACACAGAGTTTATTTTTGTTGAGGGCAAGCCACCGAGGGGGCCCGCCTCTGTGAAAAGTCAGCACTCAGCAGAAAACGCTGGGAGGCTTGCAGGGAAAGGACTGGGGGGGGGGAATATGCGACAGAGACAACGTTAAGATGGGTTACGGGTGAGATAGAAGGAAGGTGTGCAGAGGGAGGGTGAGGGGGGGTGTAAATGCAGAGAATGGGAGGGTGTTTGCATCGCGATGGGAGTGGGCTGAGAGTGAGCCGAGCTGGACGGGGGCAGCGCCGTATGGATGCCCGGGCTAACTAAGGTAATGAGCGATGGCTGGCAGCCACTGCAAAGATCACACGGCCCGCAGTGAGGCAGGCATCGACCACACGGGCCATGTGATCGTCAAGCCTGACAGATGCAAAGTCAAACCACACTCGCACAAAACAGGCCAGGGAAGAAGAAGAAAGAAAAAAAAGGATGTGCGACAGGAAGCAGTCGAAAGAACAGCCGGTCCTGACTGCGGGTGTCAAAGTTACCCGCTGCATGTTTGGGGACCAGCAAACTGGTCAAAGTCTAGTTCCCCCATAACACTCTTGTTTAAACCCACAGAGGTGATACCGATCACAGCCAAGCTCGTGGCCGTCACACACGATAACGCCAAACCTCAACAATCGCTAGTTTAAAAAAAAGCTAATCTCAATGAGGCGCTTTAGGCGTCGTGGCACCAGCCACCGAGACCAAAAACCCCATAATAGGCATTAAACAACCAATTCCTCACTCCAGTCTGGAGGATATAAAAGGGCCGCTCTGTTCAAACGGTCAGATGACGACGAGGACGACTAATCAGTATTCTGATGCAGGCGGGCCTACAGCCTCCTCACTCCACGTTCAGCCGGAGGGGAAGAGATAGGCCATTAGGTCAGTTATCTTTGGCATACACAGGAAGCTCTGTGGGGCAAGAGGGAGGCCT
The DNA here is from genome assembly GCA_023566465.1 of Cottus gobio. Lineage (NCBI taxonomy): Eukaryota > Metazoa > Chordata > Actinopteri > Perciformes > Cottidae > Cottus > Cottus gobio. Next base: position 4,309,163 of record CM042226.1, read on the forward strand.
GTGTAAGCCTGGATATGACTGTGTGTGTGTGTGTGTGTGGTGACATTTCTGCTCCCTGCAGACCCTGCACAGTGCTGTACAGGGGTGGAAATGCTGTGGAAGCTGGTGGTTGTCATCAGGACATCCTGCTGCCCACTGCTGTGTGCTGGTGATGTAGAAGAGGGGCTTTTCTCCACCTCCTCCTTTTTCCTTGGTCATCTGACTGGCAGCGGCGTTTATTTATTCATTAGTAAATATATATATATATATATATATATATATATGAGAAGAGACTTTATGACTATACAAATATGGAGCAGGATGCATGCATTTTTCAGACAGTGATATCATCTCCAGCCCTACTTTTAGCAACCCCAGGATCCAGCATAGTATGACATCATTGGGATTTTCAGCCTGAGCCATCCAGCGCTGCTTACCCTCACTACAACCATTGATGAAAAAACAGCTACATCCGTAGTAGCCTGTGCTATTGCCACTCCATATATATATATATATATATATATATATATATATATATATATGTTATTTATTTTTTTGCACCTTGAACACTCAAACGCACCACGGATAATGCATAATAATGCAGCCATTTGTGACACAAAGTTAGTTTGTAAGCCCACACTGTCACAGACGGGTGGTGTGCGGCGGTATTGTGCAATAAATAAGGCGAAGAAAACGAGTTACTATGATGGATTTACTCCCCGAAACACGAGAAAGAGGGCATATTTAATACGAGCAGTGGATTAAACGTCATCTGTTGGTTTATTGTGCCGCTACATATTAAACGTTCATTTTTTTTGCCGTCCGACACAATTTGTACTATTCGTTTTTTTTTAGGTTGTGACTTACCCCAAAATGACCAATTCTCCGTATTTCACCGGGTCTTTAACGGGCACATCATCGTCTCCGTCTCTTTTCGGTGAATTCATCAGACTGGAGAAGCTCCAGGAGAAGAAAAAACGCGTCCGGCGGCAATAGTGGCGAGAATAAAACCAGGCTAACACACGCGAAACTGACGGGAAGTGATTTGGGTTGTAGTCTACCAAAGTTTGGGCACAGTTGGGCAAAGTTTTTCCAGACTTCTTGCTGTTTGTTTTATTGTTTTAATCCCGTGAAGGCGCATCTTTTCGTGGCTTTAATGCCAGAGAGTTGGTATCGCCACATATCTGTTCACTAGCATTGGATACAACAACGGCTAACGGCAGGGAGTGGGCCGTACCATGTTGTGTAGGGGTGGTCGGTCGAAAATGTATATTTAAAAAAAAGAAATTGCGAAATTATCTGTGTAAAATAATACATGTTTCAAAGTCAGAGACTACCGTTATAGCGACTGGGATAATACAAATTATTCATAATTAAATTTACAAAAAGTCACTTTAGCCGCGAACCCTCCTACGGAACAAGAAATGGACGCGGCCCCGACGAAGAATCAGGCTCCCACTGATAGAATAAAATGAGGCATTTCGAAATCCAGAGGAAGTGCCCACGTCCGTCCCTTGGCATGCAGGGGATGTACTGGCACATTTAAAGTTAAATGCCAGGCCAATCGGTGACATGCGTGGGAATCATAAACCTCTGATCGCGTGGGTCATTATGGAGTCTGACGTAATTAGATGCTTTGGGTGGGTGGGCGGGTGTAGCTAGGATGTGGGTCACCACTGCGCCCCAGACAAGATACCTTCTTTTCTCCCTGTCTGCATTTCATGTGGGAGTGGGGAGACAGATATAGGCCGGCTGGATCCCACACTTCCTTCTCTCTCTCTCTCACACACACACACACACACACACATGCACACACACACACACAGAAGAGTGTAATGTCTGTATACTCATAATACTGTGGCCGCATGAGGGCAGTGCACCTCAGTTGCAAAGTACAACTTTCTCGTCTGTGAAGTTAGTCAACTGTAACTATTTTTGCTCATTTGTATGTCTAAACATCAGTCTGTTCACTGAACCATTAACAGCCACTGTTTTTATTCATTTATTGGGGTAACGCTTTGTCCTTCAAATGTTTAGAGTGCTATGAATGAATGGGATGGAGCCATACACAGATGGGTCAGATACAGCGGGCCCTGTCACGTACCATGAGAAACATTCCCCTGCCAGCAACCTGGTTTGCTGTTCATTGCTATTTGATGAGATAGAAAGCAAAGCCTTCGCCGCGGGTCCTTCTGGGCCGAACACGGAGCCGGGGTGTCAGTAACAGGATCTGTTCGTGGCCACCGTCAACTGGAACAGCAAGTGGCCTACCTTGTGATCTTGGCGGGGTGGAGTAACATGTAGTGGCTTGCATGCAGCGTAAAGCACAGAGGCGCCACGCAGTGTTCTACAATGACTCTCCAGCGCTGGGTGACGTTGGCCCTTTGCTATCAGGTATATGTCTGTGTCATCATTTTAAACATTTGCTTGTGCAAATCCACAGACGTTATCCAATATATCAGATCCAAAATGCAAATGGCCAGAGCCCTTCCTCACACACATTCCTGCAGCTACAGAGAGACTGTTAATGACACTGAAAGAGGTGATGACTCATGAATGATCTTCAGCATATAAACCAAACAACCACACCCTTCATCTATGAATGACAGCCCACTGAGTAACTTATCAACCAACTGGGGTGCTGACTCACCTCATGAGGGTATAGTACGCCAGTTCCAACTGTGTGGATCAGACGTTTAACCTCTCACATACTTTCATCTCAAATACAAAGTAGAAACTGGATGGACCAGATGTTGTGCATGTTTCAGTGAGTTTCTTTCCCACTCTGGGATTAAGGTCACACCCTTTTCTCTCGTTCTCCCTTCCCATGTTCTCCGTCTCTCTCCCCTGCTCTGTCTTTTCTTTCTGCCTGTCCATGTTTGGCTGAATTCAAGCATTAAAGTAGAACATATCTGGCCTCCATCATGCAGGAGGAATCTTCGACGCTCCCCTTAATTTGCGTGGATTACTTACAGTCAAACCAGGAATTTACAGTGAAAAACATGCTCTGAATGAATAAAATCCATTCCATATATTTAAAAAGAGAAGATTTCTATATGAGCTTTTCACGCAAGTCATAAAACACTGGAGTGGATTGCTCAACCTGCGAAAGGAGACTAGAAGGGGAAGATGTTTGTAATTACAGATCGGACCTTTAGTTCATAAACAGTCTTTCTTACTCACCGACCATAAATAGGCAAGGACGCTGTTTGTATAGAGGCTGTCCGTCCATGATGTCATCCGCTCCTTTCATCTAGATCCCCCCGCAGTCGAAGTGATGAAGAGAAGCAGATGATAATTAATGAGAGAAAAATTGGACATGGCAGTTTCGATTGACGGACACTTTGTTCCACGATGGCCTCACAAATTCTCATAGCGCGAGGTCTGGGCCGGCCTTCACGTCTTGCTACTGTAGCTTAGCATTTATGTTCACAAGAAAAACCACAATACTGACACAAAACAAACATCTCATCAGTGCATTGCAATATCAAATCTCCATTTATGGCAGCTTGCTTTGACGTGCATGTCACCTCCATGAACGTAACGGCTCTAAACAGCCAAATTGGATGTGCGGTCCACTTCGTGCCTCGCTGTGCAGAAGCGAACAACCCGTGCTGCGTCGCACAAGTCGTCTAGAAACCATATTTGGTGAGCAAATCACAGATCTAATTGTGAACATGTGGAATGCATTACTTCTGCTGTCATTATGCAGTATACGGCAGGCTGCGTCTCGGGTCAAGCAAAACATGGAGGAAGGGGTCGCTGCTGATCATTCAGAAGAGCACGCTCACGCAGACTGTAAACAAATAGAGATCTTTCTGGAATGTGCAGGGGTTCCTCTGAGATACCCAAATAGAGCCATGTGTTCACCAACAACAGGATACTGAACACATACCGTAACATGAATGAAAAGCAGACCTTGAGCATGCTCTCACGCTGTATAGCTGCATGCCGCCAATGCTTTTGCATTTTGCATCAGACGGCGTTCATGATGAATGTGACGTCCGGGTTGTTTCCCACAATTCACACCAAGAACGCCACGAGCATCAGCCACGCAAAGACGGCCCCGGACCCACTTCCTCGGTCCGGCTTTGGCTCGGCGCTGCTTTGAAAAAAAAAAGAAGGTGGAAGCAGATATTCGAGGTACGACGAGGAAGGGATGGCAGACGAGACAGTCAGACCGCCTCGACGTGCCACAGCCATCTGCTGCTGAGTCTTTGTCGATGTTGCCTTGGAGACAAGAGCAAACAAAGAACAAGGTATTTCTGTCATTTAGCGACCACCTGTTTGAAGTGGCAGCTCAGATGGATGCAAAGAGTCAAATCAAGCCATGATCTCGTATGAGGCCGCGCATGTAAACAAAGGCAGCGTACCTCTAATGCATGAGTGCACATATATGCCTGCTGGGTGTGTGTTTGTCTGTCTGTCTGGGTGTGTGTGTGTGTGTGTGTGTGTGTGTGTGTGTGTGTGTGTGTGTGTGTGTGTGTGTGTGTGACATCTCTACTCGAGGAGGCGGCAGACGCCGACACAGAGCAGGCATGACGCTGCAGATGGCTCAGCATATTCCCATTATTCCCGGACACAACAGGCTCCGCTCGGCTCCCCACGGGGAAGACTAATTGCACACACAAGCAGGTTTGCTGCAAAACACTGGAAATGAACGGCATCATAAAACAGGCAGCAGGCCGTTCGCACACAGTCACACACACACACACACACACACACACACACACACACACACACACACACACACACACACACACACACACACACACACACACACACACACACACACACACACACACACACACACACACACACACACACACACACACACACACACACACACACACACATTTTCATTGCACATCATGACGTCGTTAGAAAGAAGAAGAGCAGAGATCATGTGAGAGCATGTGAGGAGGAGGAGGAGACAATGGCGTCCTTCATTGACCTCGTCCAAACAACTTTTGAGCCAAAGCCCAGTCAGACGTGTGAAAGATTAACTACAGTCGATTGGTTTAGGCCCAACACGTTAAGTATTTCAACTTGAAGGGATCGTTATGTGCCATCGCAAACTGAAAAAGTTATTTAAAACACTCACAAAGAGGAAACTTTGTCCCAGCGTGGGATATGAAACTGGCCTTTTTTCTTTTTTTTTTTTAGTCGGCCGACCGCGGCTCTGCTTAAACACCGACTAGCGAGCTGGGACCTTCCTCTCTGAGCTCGGGGCACCTGCCAGCAACCTGCCGTACATGTGCATGACCTCGAGCACACGGGCCACACAGATGGCTCGTTCATGAGAGCCGTGTGCCGCCGGGGGTTATTTCTGGGGCTTTGGTGTTGTGTGTTATTTAGGGATGAAAGTTGCGTCGGCGACTCTATTTCTGTGTCGGTGTAAGTGGGAGGTGGCCAACGGGGGGCCCCCGGAGAGAGAGAAGAGAGAGCGACATTTAGAGTAATTGGCTCCCCCGTTCAGGCTGACAATATTCCACGGCAGACCTATTAATAATTACACGGCGTGTGAAGGGCAGCCTTTGACCCGGGCGCCACGGATGTGATTACCGCAGCTTTTAAAGAACGTGTAAAGGCACGGTGACACTTGTTGATTCACTCGACATGAAGTAGCGGAAAGGGAATTTACCGGGATAAAAATAACGTTCATTCCACTCTTCTTGGCCAAACTCAAAATTAAAAACAGTCAGGTTTTCTGCATCAAGACTGTATCAGGGCTCTGTTTTGTCAGTCCAGGTCATTACAATGCTGTTTAACAGACATTTACTTTAAATCCTCTAATTCAGACTGAGACACGTTGATTGTACTCCTCTGTTAATCTCTGGTTTTATTCTGTTATCTCAACGTGTCCATCTGTTGCTGTGTTGTGTCGCATGTGACACAGGAAGGTTACAGCACAGGTCACTTCCTGTGAGAAATGAAAGAAGAACTCAACATAAACCCATCAGTTTGGGTCTTTATCTGAAGAGAAAAATATTGTTGTAAGTTGAAAAGCATGTAGCTTCCTGTTTTTACCGGTTCGGGGTCTCCTGCCACACACGGCTGGTTCGTTACAGCCGGAGGAGACGAGGGCAAACGTTTGAATTGTCTTTCATGCTTTTAGGTTGTAGAAAGTCTTCTTAGTAAATAGATGTAATTTTGTATGAAGGGTTCAAAACAAGTGTTGTACACGGAGGACAAAACACTGGGAGGAAAAAACGATTCATAATAAACAGCATTGCCCTCTGGGCATGTAACAGGACATGGACTAAAACCTTCATTATTTAATTCTTCCAAATGTAGTTAAAAATTATTTAAAAAAGAGTTACATTTGGTGTCTGAATTATACTCTTCTTGTCTCTGTTGAAATAATTTTTTTATATTTGATATTCTATTGTAAATCTAATATGTTTCTATTTTCTAATGCACACAGCACCCGGCAAAAAATGATTCATTGTATGTGTAACATACCTGGCAAATAAATGGTTCTGATTATGATTATTGACGGAAGGAAGAAAAACATCAATACAACAGATGACCTTTAACGGCAGTGTGTGTATCAGGTGGTTTTTATCACCCAAAAAAAGTACGATTCTTCTTCGCGCTAACTTCCTGTTCATAATCTGTTTGTATTGTTTCAAAAACATTTTGGCCCACAAAAGTCATCATTGGTGCATAAAAACAAAACTGATCTTGATTTTCTTGTTGTTACAAGTATCGTGTATATTAAACACATTGAGAGAAAAACACCAGGTTACTTACTGTTTTATGCACACACACACACACACACACACACACACACACACACACACACACACACACACACACACACACACACACACACACACACACACACACACACACACACACACACACACACACACACACACACTTCAATGCAGAGCCTCCATTAATTACATCTGTGAGCCTGCATCATTACTGCTGCACACGTCCCTCCCACCGCACAACTTCTCCACCGAATGCAAACACGGGCCTCGGGCGCTCCGTAATGATTAGCACATTGTCCGAGGCCGAGGGGAAAAAAACCGCTCTGCGCGACGGATTGTGAGGAGCTTTCGACCGCCTGGGAGCTGAATGTCACGCCGCACGCTGCTGTTTTTACGACACTGTTTAAAAACGGGCTCCATGACAACCGGGCCACTTTGGGAGCCGTGGCTCCGGCCCATGCAGCCATTCCTGAAGTGCCTTTGTGTGCGTGTCAATAGTGGATGTTGTCCGACAGGAAATGCCTGCGAGGATGATCATTCGATCGAAAAGAGAGTTTTTCATGAAAAGTGTGGAAAACAACAGTGATGGATGGAGTCACATGTTATGGCCTTTGTGTAATTTACATGATATTTCCATGGCAGATCATGTGCATGCCAACACTGATGCTCTCACAGACTTCAGATTATGACACTTTTCTCTTTTTTTTTTTAGAAATGCACTTTTCCCTTCACAAAGTTAGATGAGAAGCTTGATGCCACTCATGTGTTGAACATGAAGCTACAGCCGGCTAACCGTTAGCTTAGCATAGAGACTGGAAACAGGGGGGGACAGCTAGCCTAGCTCGGTCCAAAGGTAACAATATCTGCCGACCTGAACCAGCAACTCTGAATTTCTCACTCTAGTTAATGCTAATGTATACAAAAACATAATATACAACATTAAAATCAATAATTTGCATACAAACCAAATGTGTGAAAATTACACATCACAGTTCTCTTTTCATCAAACTCTCCACCAAGTAGCATATTTACCAAAATGATAAACTATTCCTTCAATCCCAAATAAAAAAATATAAAATAGTAAATATATAAATGGACGTACTGTATTCCAACAGCACATTCATAACCTAACTGTAGTTAACATACAGCACCAATTCTGTACATCCCTGCAGCTGCCAGTCAAACCTTCACACACTTTGTACGAAGGTGGTGAGAAAGAGTTTGAGGTGTCCGACTCTGAGCCTTTAAGGTGTAAAGTGGCACCGTCTCTGAATTCCCCGGCTCAGAGGAAACAACCGTGGGCAGAGAGCGATGACTCGAGACCTCACAATGTGACGGTTAGTGTAGGTGTGGTTGTGAGCAGGAACACAGCTCACAGAAGCCAGCCGACTAATGTGCACGACGTCGGGGCCGACAGGTGGACGCTTCCTTGGAAGTTTGCTAGTTTGTGTGCGTGTGTGTGTGTGTTGTTTTTCTGGTGACTTCACGAGCCGCCGTCTCCTTCCTGTGGAGACGCACGTGGTCCGTGTGCGACGGTTTCCTGCTTCTGCTCTGTTGAAGAACTGAAAAGTGAGATTAAAATCAAAGAGGAACGCCTGAGTAAACACATGACAGAGGAACCGCCAATGAGCTCCGTTTAAAAGCATTGTTCGAAACCGCCCCCTTCAAAAGCCGTACAATACCCCCCCACCACGAGCAACACACAATGGCGCCGCACAAAGGTCTGCTCAGGTCGGCTCGGGCCTTCATTCATAAGCAACACTTCCGTAGTAAGGTTTCATTGGGCGTGGGGGGGAGTCCTGATGTGACTAGTGATGATGATGAAGAGGAACTGAAAGAGACATCTCACTTAACCAGCGTCAGAGTAAGTTTGACTGCAACTTCTCTGCTGGCAGCCGACTCTCCGAGGCCGGTTTTTCTTCGGCAAAAAAAGAGAAGACGTCGAGATCACGGATTCGGCGCGGTGGGAGTGACAACACCGCCGAAAACGCTCAAACTGTGTCCTCTAACTGAGGGCCGCAGGTTGGGCCCGTGTGCAAAAGGCCTCTGACACCGGCGCCATGATTCACCGGCGCTGACGTAACATCGGGAGCCGTTTCAAAGCTGCTCTCCAGTTCAATGTTCCCCGTCCCAAGAAGAAAAAAGGCGTTTGTAGATTACACGTTGGAATTTCCACATTCGCAATGGAAGTCGTGAACGGAAAAATCCACCAAACAAGATGGTACTTGACGCAGCGGAGGCTCTGCCCTCGACGGTTCAAAATAAAGTGGGCTTCGTCACAACGGTGCCATTTGAAAGTGCTGAAAAGTGCTGAAAAAAAAAAAAAAAGCAGTGGAAAGTGAGCAGTTTCAGGAGAGATAACGGGCTGCGGCCCCGGTGCGTTTATCTCGGCCGAGCTGCGCGTGCACGCCGCCGCGTTCAAACTCGGCAGCGGGTCAAACTTCAGGTCGGCAGAACAAACACGACGTGAGCAAACAGCAAATACAGAGCGAGGACAAGCATTCCTGCACTGTGAGTCTGCTGAACATGGCTACAGTGACACATTAGGGGGAAGAAAGAAAGTAATCCCTTCAAAATGTAACATTTTCAGTTATTGTGGTTCTTCTTCGTGCAGAAATTAGACACGAGCCTGCACTAGAGTTAGTGCTCCGCCTGTTTACCTTCACAGTTCAACCTGACACTTGCTGTGCGGCTGCTCGCCAACAGGCAGGACAGTCCCGACACCACGATTCACTGTTTTCTTCTTCCGAGCGTTTCCTGACCCCACAGCGACGTCACCGCCCACAATGTCACATCCTCCCTCGCATCGTGCAGAAGGGGAAGCCGACCTTAGACACGCTGCTTTCCTTTCTCGTGAAACACAGCAGGGGGGATAAAACTAATTAAACATGAAAAGGCTTTTTTTTTTTTTTATTATAAAATTAAAAGAATTGTGAGCTGATCTCAAGTCTGCCCCTCATGACGACTCACGTACATCCAGTTACTCAAGCTGGCAGACACTCATCAGGATCTCAGTGACCCAGATTTGCTCTCCTTACGAACAAATTTTACCCACAATGCAAGATTTCTATCGCGATGACGATATGAATCTTGATCAAGATGTTTCGTTTCCATTCAACTTTTAACGGCACCCTTGCTGGATGCATTTTTTTTTTGTCCTATTTGAAAAGTTTCATCTTTCTGACTTTTACCCTTTCCGTGGTCCCAGATCTGGACCAACTCCCCGGTACCTCTTTAGTTTGCCTCCTCTGTGCAGAAAACGTCAAAAGCCACCTGAGGAGCCAGCGATACTACCTTACCTGACAATCAGGACTCTGAAACTGGAGATCTCATCATTTATTCACAGCCGAATGACTCACACATGCGTGTGCAGAAAGCAAACAGGCCGCGGCCCAACTGGGCTGCCTTTCAACGGCCTGAACTCTCACTTCCTGCTTTTCTTTTTTCAGAAGTGAAGCGTTTGCTTTTGAAGGCTGCGTATTGAAAAGGCGTCACTTCCGTTCTGATCTGGATATATTTTCTTTTATTATTTCATCAGCATAGCAACAAAAAAAAAAGAATAATTAAAAGGGGGAACAAAAAATAATAAAAACAGAGCAATATCTATGAACTATAAACAGAGATTTGATGTGAGTCTGTAGGACCTTAACAGGCAGATGACGATGATGATGATGGGTAAAGAAATGAAGGAGAGCAGGGTTGAAGTCACTGGAGCACCTACATTGGAGATGGTTGGGAGGGGGGTGGGATTCGTAAACATTTGCTGAGGTCCAAAAGTCACAGAAAATCGAAATGTGCACAGCCAGCTATAGTTGGTAGCCACGCCCCCTCCCAAAGTGCAAACTCAGCAGTTGAGAATACCGTCTGCCGCTAACTGTCTTGATTTCGGGGCACCTGTAACCCGGGTGCCCCCTAAGGCAGCTGAACCCACAAATACTCAACAGTAATGGAAGCTCTGGGAGAAACAAAGGGGGCGGTAATAACAAATTCAGACCCTGAAACAACAAAAATATATATCCATATCACGTGTGTGTGTGTGTGTGTGTGTGAGTATCCAGCGTCCACATAGTGTCTTTCAAAACAAGCCGCCACAGTGGACAGGAAATAAGTCTGAACACCTTTCCAATACAATCAATTTTGTAACTTTGTGTGTGTGTGTGTGTGCGCGTGTGTGTGTGTGTGTGTGTGTGTTTTCTTCTCGAGGTCCTCAACACGTCCATGTCCATAATACGCATTCGTTCAAATGACGGAGAGCCGTGAAAGTGATATGCTGATGTAGGCCGTGTCTCCCATCCTTTGGATATGCTGGGTCATGAATACTGGATAAGAGCTAAGCGGGGGCCAAAACGTATACATGTGCGTCCCAAAGACCCCTAAAACAAATTATACAACAAAAAAAAGCGTATTGTATATTTAAACAGTACTGATTATACAGAATGTGAACCAAAGCAAGCTACAAAAATAAAAGAAAGAAAGCCAAAAAAATAAAATAGTCTTGAAATCTGGGGGTTATATTGAAATCGTCATTATCAAAAAGAAAACAAAATATAATTGCTACTCTCTTCGATATACACTCAGCAGAGAGGTCGTGGTATTAATTGCTTCAGATTGCATTCATTTTTTTCATTTTTCAAACTCGTGTTTTCATTCTCAGCTACTTTTTTTTTTTTTTTTTTTGCATCCAAGTGTCCAGGCTGGTGATGGGAGCAACATTAAGATTTGTAATTTGAGGTGAGCCAGGTCAGGCCCTCGTATAGTCCATCCCCGGTTGTCGCACACGAGGGCTGAACGTACCAATTCCTATCTCTGATCCGGGTCAGGCCCAGCTTCTCCTGGATCTCGTGGGGCTTCATGGCGTCTGGGAGGTCCTGCTTGTTGGCGAAGATCAGGATGATGGCGTCCCTCATCTCCCGGTCGTTGATGATCCGGTGGAGCTCCTGCTTGGCCTCGTCGATCCGGTCCCTGTCGGCACAGTCCACCACGAAAATGAGGCCCTGGGTGCCCGTGTAGTAATGTCTCCAAAGGGGCCGGATCTTGTCCTGCCCCCCGACGTCCCACACGTTGAACTTCACATTCTTGTAGGTGACGGTCTCCACGTTGAAGCCCACGGTGGGGATGGTGGTGACCGACTGTCCCAGTTTCAGCTTGTACAGGACGGTGGTTTTACCGGCAGCATCAAGTCCAAGCATCAATATTCTCATCTCCTTGTTGCCAAAGATCTTTGAGATCACTTTGCCCATCTTGTTTGCTGTGCATAAATACTTTGGAAGAGGAGAAGAAGAAAAAAAGTTGTTCTTTACACAACTTGAGAAGTTACAGTTTCAGTGAGGTGAGAGCCCTCCACGTGACGACACACGGGTGTCAACACGCACTCAAAAGGCGGTGACTTTCACGTCTGTGCAGTTGGATAACGGACCACTGCAATTAGCTGGTGTGGGATAATCTGAGCATTCAATGGGAGCAGTGTGTGTCCTGGTAGTATCGGGTGGGGATGTATGTTCATGATCCACTGCCCTCCGATGTAGGAAGAAAATATGACATCCCTCTCTTGTTTCGAAACTAGCACGTTGAGCACAGACTTCCTTAAAACATCCACATTTCAAGTCTTTTTTGTCCGCCGTCAAAAAATCCGTTTACTCTCCGGAGTGGACTTGATACAAAGTAGCTTTTTTCTCCCTTTCTTCTTTTTCTACGGAAACTCCGCTGTACAAATCAGGCCCTGTCCAAGCCCGGGGTTCCCACTTCCTCCTTGGCTGCCGGCTGTCCACACTTGCCCTGAGCCAATCCCAGTCGATGGATTTCAAAAGCACGGTGGTGGTTTTTTTTTTCTTCTTCTTCTTCTTCTCGTTTTTGTTGTTGATCAAAACACACCCAAACGTAAGATCCCGGGTTCGCTTCTGCGGCGGGACATCCAGAAGGAAGCGCTTTTCAAAAGGTCATTGATTCATCCGACTTTCTTCTCTACCCCCTGTGACACAAGAGCGGTTCAGAGAAGGGAGGGGTGTTAGTATCGTACAGAGGACAACTTTGGATCCGACTAAAAGATCCTCTCTGCGGACGAAAAGGCTGAACAAAAGCGAAGAAGACGGAGATGTGGGATACATACCTCTCGTCTGCGGCAATCATCCCCCAGTCCCCCGGCAGTTTCTCCCTCTCTTGCCGCTCTCTGTCTCTCTCTTCCTCCCTCTCTCTCCCTCTCTCTCTCTTTCTCAGCCGTTCAGTCACGGCGGTGGCGGTGCTGTGTTACCGGAAAAGGTGCGGACCCAGATCAGCCGCCACTTCCTCTACACTGCTCACACACACTGGTGCTACGTTCAGGGGCTCCTCGTGAGCTCGGTGATCCGAAGACGCAAATACAAAATAAAAGAAATCCGACTATAAACTGCTCGTATATGTTTATATTTGATCTTTTTTTGGATCTTCGTGTAGTATATATAATATATTAATATATATGTAGTATATTATAATATTATATATGCTAACGACATGTATTAATTAGCTTATTACTCTATACCTTTTTTTATTTTATTTTATACTAAGTCTTTTCTTTTTCTTCTGACTCTTACATCCCCAGGATAATTTGAAACACCCTTGCACATCTTTTCTTTTCTTAATAAAATACACTTGCCACTTTTATTTTATAATACACAATTGTTCTACTGTTATCTGTTTTTATTTTTTTATTTTTTATTTTATTTTTTTATTCTCTGTCTAAGTTTATTGTTATGTACCTTTCACAAGTCAAATTCCTTGTATCTGCAACCTACTTGGCCCAAACAATTATTCTGATTCAGATTTTTATTCTGAACCGTGTGCCACTTACAGACAGACACATGACAGCTGGCTAATAATCAAATAATCAGAAATCATTTTTTTATTGTCTTTTTACCTTTATATTTTATCATTTAAATCCACATTCAATAAATATATTAATTATAACTTCATCAATTTACAATAATTAAACACACTAAACGTCTTAAGTCAACGGTAGGCACTCAAAGTCCAAGATTTACGACTGTACCTAAATGCACCATACGCCATTTCGCATGCGCGCTTCAAAGCTACTGAACTGCAGAGTGGAACAGTAGCTGAAGCGATGACGCCATTTGAGCTTTCATTATGAATGAAATCGCCTCTAATACTGCGTCTGCCACATTGTTTGGATCAAGAGCTTTGCCTATGAAACAGATGCCGGGGTTTAGTGGGCCTAGTGATCTCAAAAGGGGGGTTTACAGCCGGGTCTTTCCGACATGTCTGATCATTCATTCAAAACCGGTTCCAGTGTGATTACGTGGAGGTTGTGTGTGTGTGATTGTGAGCACAAGGGCATGGGGAACCACCTCCTTATAACCAGTCTATGGGAACAACACATGCTGCACACTGCAGCAAGCAGCCTATTATTTGAGGCATGCTTATTAAAACGTGACTCAAAAACACAATGAACAGGACAGATCCTGACCCGCATTGAGGTAGGATCGGCCCATGTGAGCAATAACACACTTATTTCAGTAAGATAATATGATGTTCAGTGTAATTATTACCACGTGGAATATGTTAAATTATGCGTGTTATATCCTGTGCAAGTCTTTATAAATATGTCTACAAATCCCTCATAACCGTTGACTTTACACGTCAATCTCACGAAGAGTATCAACATATTAACTTCAATAATATACACTAAATTCCTTAGTTAACCCATAGACATGTTTACGACCCTAATTGTTCCGCATTCATAATCTTGTGAGGCGTCTTGGAACTTTATTTCTAACGTCCTCACCGCAGTCACACGTGGGCGGGGCCCCAGACTGCGCATGCGCACGCCGTTTCTAGGTTCTTCCTCTAAGATAAGTATGGTGGGCGAAGCGCGCCTGGCCATTGTAGGTTAAATTAAGTGACTTCGAAAGCTGCACACAAGTTTGCATAGTTGACCGAAATTCCATGGAAGATACAGGTAAGACCCTAAAACGTATATTCATCAATGAATTGGTGCGCGCCGACGACTATCAGGGCAACTTAGGAGCGAGCTAACGTGGTGAAGCCTCTGGGTGCCGACTATCAACTGGAGACGCAGGCAACTACGTAGCACGTTGTGGTTGATCTAGTTGGCTTAAGGTGAACGACGTTGTGAGGCATTCGATCGTCGTTGGGTGGACTTTGTTAATACCACGACATACGCCCTCGTGTAAGATTAAATTAGTAACGTTGGGTAAGATTAACTCTAGTTAACTAATCGTAATCGAGTTCACGTCCAACGGTTAAACCTGTGGTCGCTTGGTATGCTTTTCAGGAATTAGACGGCAGTCAGGGCCCAACTTCTGGTTGAACTTTGACTATGCTAACATTCGCCCGGGTGCAACATGGCCTCGCAAGGCCACCAACGGCTAAAGGCTAACGTTTCTATGCCGACGGAAACTACGTCACTAACACGAACGTTACGTTTTTAACGTTATCTGTTTAAGTTTCGGCTTTAAGGCCACGCGGAGCACGTAACGTGACATTATTGTTTAGTGAGCGGACGTCGAAGCTAAAGCTAATGTTTGAACACGGAAATGCTCTGTTGCAATAGCTGCGGCTTCTAGCGAGTTGACCTTTTTTTCATTTTTTTTGTTAACTTAAATCAATGTCTAATTTTTAATTAATTAGACGTGCATTTTTTTAATACAAATTAACAAATATTTAAAAAAAAAAAAAAGCCATTTGCAAATTACAAATCCCCATGTCCACTGCATTTTCCACCTATTTGTTTCTTTAAAATGACTGAAACAATTAATTAATTATCAAAATAGTTCCTGATTTTTCTGTTTATTGACTGTTGCCGCTCCAGTAATAATCCATCCTGCTTTTCAACAGATCTGCACCTTCCCGACGACACCATTACTGGAATGCTGGACACTGAGTCCCCTGTCATGGAGAGCAATGGGGATGCCTTTCTTCCTGAACTTCCTGTTTTAGGCCAAACTGCTGACTGGTCCCCTGACCAGGTTACTCCAGAACCAATGACCAACATCTTGCCTGAGGACTCTGATGCGTCCCAGGATGCTCCAGTGAACCAGCAGTCTCCAAACGAGGACATGGATTCCACAGAGCTGGGATCAGTGGAAAAGGCTGTGGAACAGTTTCAGATTGCCAGCGCTCAGCTCTTCCAAATTGAGCAGCCGCCACTTCCACCACAGCCTGCGGAAGAAGAGGAACAGCCAGAACAGCCGGCCGAACACAGACCGGAGTCTGAAGAACCGGAGCAAGACGGGCCGGAGATGACCGTACAGCCAGAAGCTGCGGTTTACAATAACAGTCAAGGTAATCTAAATGGTTGTTTGTATCCTATATATTAGGGTAAAATTGGTCTCCTTACATGGGAACAATAGATGTGTGTGTGTGTGTATATATACCTTGAGTGGAAAATGTTAAGATTTAGGATGGATCATGACTAGATGCTTTACAACATAAATGCAAGCCAACTAAACTGATTTATTACCAAATCCTCGCTTGCGCTTCCACGTATTAAACCTTTGAGATTTCTTGTTTACTTGGCCAGATGGGACTGAGTTGATGGAGGATGGCATGGAGCTGGAAGAAGCACCCAAAGAGACCACACCAGAATCAACTGTACCTTTAGAGCCGGAGCCAAGTGAGTTTGAAAAACTCTTCAAAGGATGTGAGGACAACCCCGACGACTTCAATGGCTGGGTCTACTTGTTGCAGTTTGTGGAACAGGAGGTAAGAGAAAACATGCAGATTGTCCAAATATGTTTTTATAATACTAAGATAGAACAGTAGGATTATTATACTAAATGGTAAATTATCTTTTTGTTGTCTCCTCTCTCTTGCAGAATGACCTCCAAGCTGTGAGAAGCTCATTTGATGCATTCTTCCTACGTTATCCCTACTGCTATGGCTATTGGAAGAAGTATGCTGATATTGAGAAAAAGCACGAGAATATACAGATTGCAGAAGAGGTAAATATCTTACAGACACACATTAATTTCTATAGTTTAGTCTTTGGTGAACCTACATGACTCAACAAACACCATGTAGTTGTCCAAGCAGCAGCAGCAGCAGCTGTTATTATTCAGACTTGAATACAGTAAAAATGAGTCCAGCCATTGACGAGCTTGTTTTTGTCTCCGTCAAGGTATACAGAAGAGGCTTGCAGGCCATCCCTCTCAGTGTGGATCTGTGGCTGCATTACCTGACCTACATCAAAGAGAACTCAGACCTGACTGACCCGGAGACCGAGGGACGCATTAGAGCGTAAGTAAAATACTCATACTTAATATATTTGTTTCCCCTTGGGTTAGACTTAGGGTGCTATGACTCACACGACACAAATATGTGTTAATCTTTTAACCAAATATTTGAGTCTACAAAAAAGTTCACAATCTTTCCTGTCTTCGACCATCAGGGCCTTTGAGCACTCGGTGCTTGCAGCAGGCACAGACTTTCGCTCGGACCGTCTGTGGGAGTCCTACATCAACTGGGAGACGGAGCAGGACAAATTGGCTAACGTCACCGCCATCTATGACCGAGTCCTGGGCATCCCAACCCAGCTGTATTCCCAGCACTTCCAGAGGTAGAGGAAAAACTGTATACAACTCTAAAAGTCCAGAGACGCGTGTCCTTTGTCCTAGAAAGATGTCTATCCTATAGCTTTACTCCAAATACATTTTCTTGGGTTCTAAATCTTTGTAAGATTGTGTATTCTAAGCCTCACCAATTCCTTATTTACTATTGGAATTAAGTGGAAATCTGTGCTGAACATTAAGAAGCTCGAAAGATAATTTGCAACATATATTCATGTTCCATTTTGACTCTCGAATAACACCTACATGTAAAACTATCTTAATATCTGCAGGTTCAAAGATCACGTGCAGAACAACAACCCCAAGCATTACTTATCGGAGGAGGAGTTTGTTCAGCTGAGGCTCGAGCTCTCTAAAGCCAGCCTATTGGCGATGATCGGCGAGGTGGAGGAGACGCCTATCGTCCAGGACGAGTTGCCGCCTGGCACAGACGATCTCGTGGACCCTGCGAAGGTATGCATCCACTTGCAGGGAAGACACATTTACAAAAGCACTGCTTTCAGGGGTTGGCGGGAGCCTGCCTGTTCTCCATGAGATGGAACGCTTTGTTCAGGTGTGAAGAGGTGTCTTTATGTCAGCAGCCAAGCCAATGAATGCCAAGGGGGATTCAAGTTGGCATCAACTCAGGGAATCGCCCTAAAACTAAAAGGATCAACTGAGGCCCGGCACCTGCACCCAGTGGCTGATATGCAGGGTGCATACATTCCTCCCCCCCCTCCCCAGGCTTCTTGTCTGTGGCAAGCTCATGGTGATGTAAATCCTCGGCTGCAGGAATTCTTGCAGTTTCTACATCAAGTGGAGAATGTGATCGGTCAAGCAGTCGCGTGAGTGTTGACCATGTCTTTTTTTGTGTGTCTTTATGTAGAGGGTGACCGAGATCGAGAACATGCGCCACAAGGTGATCGAGGTCCGGCAGGAGGTGTTCAACCACAACGAACATGAAGTCAGCAAGCGCTGGGCCTTCGAAGAAGGGGTGTGTGTCCACACCACTATCTTACTTGTTCAAAATGTGTTTTATTTTCTATCTTTTGAAGATGTTAATCATTTATATTTCTTTCTTCGTAGATTAAGAGACCATACTTCCATGTCAAAGCCTTAGAGAAGACCCAGCTCACCAACTGGAAGGAGTACTTGGACTTTGAAATTGAAAATGGGATCCCTGAGCGCGTGGTTGTTCTTTTTGAACGATGCCTCATCGCTTGTGCACTCTACGAAGAGTTCTGGACCAAGGTAACGTGGCCTTGAACCTCTCTCTCACTCCCGCTACTTCCCTGCACTTCCCCCACCAACGATGATATCAGATCGACACAGTAAATCGTCCTGCACTCTCTTTGCGTGTAACGTTGATATTTGACTGTATCTGTTGTATTAGGGGATGGCCAGCTTGCCACACAAGATTTGACTGCAGCATTTGCCAACTACTACGTTGCATCTTCTTCGTCTCCCACTACCTTACAGAAACTTATCTAATTGGTTCCATGAAGGTGCTGATGGGTTTACACAGAAAATTTCTAAAAACGATCTTGTCAATGAAGAAATTCAGTTTCTGTTAACGTAAAATGTAGGTTTAAAATGTGTTGTCTCTTTTGCCTTTCTCCTCTATTCTTCTCCTCTGTTCTCCTCTCTCCTCTGGTCTTTTTTCTCCTACATTTCTTCCAACTCGCTCTCTGTTTTTCACTCTAAAGTATGCAAAATATCTAGAGGGCTACAGCATTGATGGTATGAGACATGTCTACAAGAAGGCGGCCACCATCCATATGCCCAAGAAACCAGCCATCCATCTGCTGTGGGCTGCTTTTGAGGAGCAGCAAGGTGAGCAACGCTTAAAAACCAGCACGCAAATTGAACGCAGTCCAATTACCAAGGAGACTTTGATGGGCCGTCTCTATGGTTATGAATAAATTACCTCTGATGCGACTATGATAACCGACGTGTGTAATTTCATGTAATTTGACTCGTGTTATGCCATGCTGACAGTGTTTTGCTTTCCTTTGCCCAGGGAACGTCGAGGAGGCTCGCAGCATCCTGAAGTCGCTGGAGGAGGTCGTCCCGGGTCTGGCCATGGTGCGTCTGCGGAGGGTCAGTCTTGAGCGTCGCCATGGGAACTTGGAGGAGGCGGAGGCCCTGTTACGGGAGGCCATGGACTGCGCAAAGAACGCTACCGAGACGTCGTTCTATGCCGTGAAGCTGGCCAGGCAGATGATGAAGGTGCAGAGAAGTCTGAGCAAGGCCAGGAAAGTGCTGCTGGATGCCATCGAAAAAGATCAGGTGAAAACTGATGCAGACCTTGATGAACAGAGAATTCAGTCAGCAAGTCCTTATTAAATTATGATGCGTTACCATTTGGTTCTGTTTCTGGAGTAAAGGTTATTCATTCACACTCATGGGTGACATGGCCTTCTTTTTAGATGCCAGTAAAATGTTCAACAGTGTCTACAGATCAACACACTAACAGATCATTAAATCACCTCTTATCTGAATAACTGCTGCAAGTTAACATTGTTTGCTTCCCTAAATGATACATCTGATTGGTCTCCACTCAACTTGTGTGTATAGTTTATATTATGATTTGTTCCACTTTCCACTGTCCGTATTACACTAGTTGTGGGATGCACACTTAATTCTTTTCTGGCTTTACAGACGAGTCCGAAGCTCTTTCTTAACCTGCTGGAGCTGGAGTACAGCGGGGATGTGATCCAGAACGAGGCGGAGATCTTGGCTTGTTTCGACCGAGCCCTGAAGAGCCAGATGCCCCTCGAGTCCCGCCTCCTCTTCTGCCAGCGCAAGGTTGAGTTCCTCGAGGACTTCGGCACTGACATCAATGTGTGAGTTGTCTTGTTACTTTTAGAGACGTAGTAATGGCAGAAGTTGTTTCATTCCTTTTTCTCATTGAGTATTTTTGTTTTATAGGCTTGTGGCCGCATATGAGGAACACCAGAAGCTACAGAAAGAAAGCGAAACCTCAAAGAGGAAGGCCGAGAACGGGTATGACAGGTGGATATAATGGGACAGGGCTCGGGTCACATCAACACATTGTTTTCATTAGTTCAGTACCTTTTTTCAAAAGAGGCCAAATGTGCTGCCAGCTTTCTCGTACATTTCACACTTTGTCACCTTTTCCTCTCCTCATGAGTTTGAATGCCAGGAAGTTAAGTCTTACTTCAGAAAAAGTTTTTCCACCACTGTCATTCCCAGTTAGAGGGTGAAAAGTAAAGCAGGACTGTTTGCATGCGGCCCCATTCATTAAAAACACCCTTTTACACCACATTTTGGCTGGTGATTATGTTAGTAGTATAAAGTAATACTGAGGAAATGCAGCCCTACACATGGGGAACTCACACCCTATACATCTGTGATATACACTCTGGTTTGGTCCATCAAGCATCCGTGTGACATTAACAGGCTTTGTCCAGCATGTGGCAGCAAGAGATGTCCTCTTGCTGGACCTGAAGCCCCGCCCCCTCTTCTGCACAGAGTGAACAATATTGAACGTGTCCAAATTGCCCCATATTCGAGACCGTGCTTCATAGTTGTCTTTGAGTAACTCTCAAATCAAGGATACGGTTATTAAATCACAGTGACTGGCACTAAACTCATGGACGTAACGATCTTCCTTTCTCGGTGAACTACTTAACGAGGGGTTTTATTAACTTGAAACTATTGGGCGACTGTGGCTCAGTGGTTAGCAAGTTGGTCTTTCAATCAGAGGGTCGGTGGTTCGATCCCCGGCTCCAGCAGTCTGCGTCGTTGTGTCCTTGAGCAAGACACTTAACCCTCATTGCTCACCGTTGCTGTGTCTACGGTCTACTGTATAGCATGTAAGTCGCTTTGGATAAAAGCGTCAGCTAAATGTAATGTAATGGTCTGCAGCTCTCAGGAGCCCGACGCGAAGAGACAGCGCGTGGACGACGACGTCTCCGGTGACGTCAACGCAGCGGCCGACGCTCAGGCAAACAACTCTGCATACAACAGCTGGTACCAGGTGGGTTTCTTATCAAACCAAGCATGTATGGACATGTACACACTGTTAGACTCATGCTTTGTTTAAGCCTGTGATCATGGTACATTTCTAAAATGTTGTTCTCTCTTTCCCTCTTTTTTTTTTTAGCAACAATATGGCGGTTGGGGACAAAACTCCTGGGGACAGTACAACCAATATGCCCAGTATAACCAGTACTACCCTCCTCCCCCAACATGATTGACAGAATCCCAACATTGAAGATGGAGACTCAGAGGAAAGCATCCTTTCTGACCTGCCTATGTCTAAACAGGGCTATTTAACATGGTGTCATGGGGGTTCCAATCCAACCACAGAAACACAGCATCCTTTCTGCTTCAATGTGTGCTAATAAAACTGTAGCCAATTGGTTGGAATATAACACACAGGCCTCCGTGACAGTCATCTTGATCAGTCATGTTTGATTAAACAAAATAACCCATTAATTGCTACTTTCATCTCCAACACTGGCTGTTTCTTTTGGTTCTTTAATGCATGTTATTTGTGAAGGCAGATCTATTTTTTTTCTTGTGTGATTAAAGCTTTTTAATTCTTAGATTGGATTATTTAGTTTGGTCTCTTTCTTTTGTGTAATAGATTTAAAACTGATAAAGGAGGCATTTATTGCTGTACCTCTGAGTCGTGTCCACCCACCCGAACGGAAAGATTTTTAATGTCATGGTTATGTTTCCATAACGAAAACAAAGAGTTCCTCCTTTTTTATTTTGACATGATTTCATAATAAAGAGATTGATATCCTGAAGTGCTCCTGTTCGGTTCTTCATCCTTCGACTCCTTAAAGACACAAGGTTCATGTAGGAATTATTTACAGGCATAACACATTTCTTTCATATATTTCAAGTATATATTTTATAATTTTTCATATTCAGTTCAAAGTGCTCATTATCCTGTTACTTTGGTCTAATAGTTAATGTAATGTATTTCACCTGTATTGAGTATAACGAGCTGACACCGTAGTTTTCTACGTATTGAGCCACGTGAAGAAACTAATCGATATTTTTAAACAAATTAACCTACCTGCTCAAGCCACAACTCGCTCATAATGACCTGTTTGGGCCTAATAATACATTATTCTGTCCTGACCTGATGAGATTTTTGGAGCTTGGTGATGTTTTGATGCATCACACGAGTTGTTACTGATTAAAAACACATAAAAGACGGAGATAATTGATACTTAAATCACAATTAATCAGACTCCTCCATCTGCACTACTTGACCTAATCGGACTACTTTTTCTTTTTAATGTCTTTTTTATCTTATTTATTGCTTATTGTAAATGTGTATATATGTACAATGAGAGCTATGTGTAACCGGAGTCAAATTCCATGTGAGTGTAAACACACATGGCCAATAAAGCTGATTCTGATTCTGATTGAAGCGGCCTCCAAAACGTGGTAGGCGTGGCCACGGCTTCCGTCATGGCTTACGTAAATCCACACATGCGCAGTGTCGACCCTCAAACAGCCCTTTCTATGCCTAGCGTTGAACGTCTAGCATCAAACGAGGTAAGGCCTGTGCGATTTAACTGAAAAACGCTAGTTAAATGACACACAGGCATGATTTTGGTACGCGAATATAGCACCTATATAACCATTCATCTTACGTTGTACTTTATTTGAATATTAAACCCACATCTCGGGTGTTTTTAAGCGAGTTTATGAAGCGCGTGCCCCATGCGGCTAGTCAAGCTAACGTAGCATTAGCAAGGTAACGAGTGTCGGTCCCAGCTCCCGGCATGTTGCTTTTCGCTGTTTATTCTTTCTACCTGCTCGTTATGTGACCGCATATACTCTCTTAATATATCCCCACGTTAAAGTTAGTCAACTATCTCTTAGCCTGGTGGCTAATGTTAGCTTCCACACACAATTTCAACGCCACAAGTTGATTTCCGCAGGAGCAACACTGATAGTGACTGAAGTGGTTTGTCCTCTTTTTGGTGTTATTTCCCTCTTCCAGCATCAAGATGCAGCTCTTCTTGCGTGGCCAGAACACACACACCCTTGAGGTGACCGGACAGGAGACTGTTGGACAGATCAAGGTAATTATGTGTGTACAAGTCACCAGATCTTGTGTCACAAGCTTCATTTGGATGCACATAAAAGACACAAAAACTCTTACTGCTTACTTTCCAGCTTCATTATGAACTCTGATTATTTTGTTCCCTTCTCCAAATATAGTTATTTAATTATTAGTGTTGAGTAGAAAAGGAATACTTGACAACTTTAACTAGTGTTGGAAAAGCTGTTATTAAATGCAATTAAGTACATTTACTTTTCAAGTACTGTGCTTATGTGAGCTACACTTTTGATGTACTTAGTTACTTTGCAGATTCAGATATTAATAATGAATGTCATCATTGCTGATGAATGTTAATGGATTTAACTACACCGCAGTATGTATTTTACATGTGTAAAATTTAAAGCCCATTATTGCACCAATGATCATAATCAGACCGTATAATGTATATTTTTCTTAACTGAATCTTTCTACTTTTTAGTAGCTTACATTAAATGTTGTTAGTACTTTCACTTGGTTACAAGTACATTGTAACTTCATATTGAATTTCATATAATAAACCATAGCTTACAGGTTGTGTTAACCTTTTCTCTTTTTTCAAAGTTTTTTTTTTTTCCTTCTCCTGCACGAAAATGTATTTATTTATTTTACCTGGAACTGTTCGTCTGACATTTCCTTTACACTTTTCCCGGTGTGTCCCTCAGGCTCATGTCCAGGGTCTGGAGGGTCTCCTGGTAGCGGATCAGGTGCTGTTGCTTGCTGGATGCCCACTGGAGGATGAGGCCTCCCTGGCATCCTGCGGTGTCTCAGAGCACTGCACCCTGGATGTAGCCGGCAGGCTGCTGGGAGGTCAGTACACAGATGCACCTCTGTATGAGTCGTCTAATCTGTTTAGTGCTCAAATTAGGAATATTTAATCACTCGTTTACTAAAGACACCGTGGGGACAGATATCAAAAGCCGATGTTTCTTGCATACATTTAAATTGTGAATGAGTATGTGACAAATTTAGATGTCTGGGCATACTGCTGGTGTATGAGACCATTTAAGATAATTATGGACTTAATTTCCTACAACAATGGTCACATTTATTGTCTGAACAATTAGATAAGCTTCTGTTTCTGGGAAATATTAAATTTAAGACTTTCCTTTTCCCCTCAAGGTAAGGTTCACGGCTCTCTGGCCCGTGCCGGAAAAGTGAGGGGACAGACACCCAAGGTAAGAGTTCAAGAATAAAACAATCACCCTTTTTACCATTTAATGAAATGGCTTTTCCATGTTCGTTTTTGGATTTAAGAAGCATACATTATGATCTTAGAGAAATAACAGAGGCCTCTTGTCGTGTCCTCCAGGTTGAAAAGCAGGAGAAGAAGAAAAAGAGGACCGGCCGCGCTAAGCGCCGCATCCAGTACAACCGGCGCTTCGTGAACGTGGTGCCCACCTTCGGAAAGAAGAAGGGACCCAACGCCAACTCCTAAGTGCTCCGACTTCTGAGGAGAAACATGATCACCACCCATCTGTTTTTACCACGTCAGATGTTATCCTGCTGTACAGAATAAACTTTGGCTTGGACAAAATAAACCTGACTTTGTGGCGTCTCTTGCAATTAAAGTAGTGTTCTTACCTTTTGCAGGTTTAGTTGACAAAAGTATTAATAGTAAATCCAATATCAAGGGATGGTATTCTTGGAAATGTCAGGTTTGATCAATTGTTAATCTACAGATAATTTACAAATGTGACTAAATTGGCTTCTGCTGTAAAACTTTAAACAAGTTAAACTAAGTACTTTAATCTGAAAGCACAAATGTAGTTTTTATACCATAAAACTAGTTTTCCTTTCACTCATGTGAATCAAGCTGTACAGTTTTAAAATACTTATCACTTCATAAAATGAGAACCAAACTGGCAGTGTGCAGGCCTGGAAAATAAACCCCCCAAAGTGTAAGTGTTTTGTTCATGTAGGTAATTTACACTGAGATTGAAATGAATGCTTTAAAAAGACTCCAAATATAAGCAGGCATATGCTGAGTATATCTATAAATGTTTATTCTTTTAATCAAACTATTGTCTCTCATTCATTTGTGTCCTTTAAGGAATACTGTATGCTTTGG
This sequence comes from Cottus gobio, assembly GCA_023566465.1. Taxonomy (NCBI): domain Eukaryota; kingdom Metazoa; phylum Chordata; class Actinopteri; order Perciformes; family Cottidae; genus Cottus; species Cottus gobio. The sequence continues at coordinate 4,334,588 of CM042226.1, forward strand.
AATCCTCATTGTTAGTTTAAATACTACATTTTATCACTTTTATGGACACACCCAGATTTCACTGTTCTGGTCAGAAGACAACAGTAATACAAGTAAAGTCCATTTAAAATAAATTGCTGCATAGTCTCTGAAACAGGTTTATTAATCATTTACATTGTAGATGCAAAAGAAAAGACAGAGAATAAGGTTTCAGGGTGTCTTGTATGTACAATATTGACAAACCATCACATCTTGGCCAAAACGCTGTAATAACTGTTTCTATTGAGGCGGTGACAAAGGAGACAAAAGTAGGAACAGAACGGTGCAATTAAAAAAAAAAAATACCATCTTAACGTCAAACTTTACAGCAAGGCAATTCAATATTTTCTTCCCCTCCTAAACTGCGGTGCGTGCTGGCCAGCGAGCGGCGGCGGGCCGTTAATCCACAGCCACCAGCTCGACCTCGAAGATCAGCTTTGCGTTGGGTGGGATTCTGGAGTTAAGAGGTTAAGGAAGAGACGGAGAAACAAATTCAACTTCAGACTCGCGGACGCACAAAACCGCACAAACCGGCTCCCGGGGTGTGGGCGGGACTTCCCGTCACCTAAAATGAACTGCGTATCGCCGTGTTTTTAAGATACGCGTTCACAAAGCGAAGCATGAAACCAGCCGGTTAAAGGATACTTTGAGTCGGGGAGGCCCTTCCGTCCGTAGGCCCACTCGGGCTCGATCTCCACCCGAGCGGTTTCGCCCTTGCTCATGGTCAGGATGGCCTCGTCCCACTGCCAACGCAAAAGGGGCGGAGACAAAGTGTCACACAAAGATGTGCAAGAAAATAGGATTGCAGGGGGAAAAAATGCAGGAATAATCCCTCACCCCTCTGATGACTCTGCCCAGGCCGACTTTGAAGGTCAGTGGTTTGGTTTGCTTCTTCTTTCTTGCCGCTGCAGAGAAAGGGACGGGGTTAAACCCGGAGACAGGATCTTTATAGCATATCCAATCATGACAATGAAGGACAATGATGAATACAAAAAAAAAAACATTTTGGGGGCGCAGGTCTGTCATACTTGTGGGGATGTTGGTGTCGAAGACGGTCCCGTCCTCCAGGGACCCGGTGTACCAGCAGCTCACGTTGTCGCCTTTCTTTGGAAAGTTGCTCTTGTCCCCCTTCTTCAGCACCGACTTGAAGTACTTGGGCGGCCCCTGAGAGAAGCAACGCAGGAGAGAAGAGTTGCATCGTAGTTAGAAGTGTGCAATGCATGTATGCATGTGTGTAATGCACGTGTCCAATGCATGTATGCGTGTGTGTAATGCACGTGTCCAATGCATGTATGCGTGTGTGTAATGCACGTGTCCAATGCATGTATGCACGTGTGCATTGCATGTATCCATGTATGTGTAAAAAGTGCAAAATCTGACAAACACAACATCCCCAAACATGAAATCTAACAGTCTTTGTACCTCATCCACAATCTCGACGTCTTTGGGCTTTTCTTCAATTTTCACAGTTCGAATCTGCTCGGTCACTTCTTCAATTGGTTCTGTGCCTAAAAACCTCTGCAAATGAAAGAAAAAAACACATGCATGAGTTTTTTAGACACCCCAGGTTTCGCGGGGTTGATGAAAGCTGCAGCAACTTACTTTGCTCTCGAAGAGCTGGTTGTAGGCAATAATAAGTTGCTCTTTCTTCGCTGTTTTGGCGACATTTTTAATGTTTCCCAGCAGCTTGTGCTCGTTGAGGAACTGAAAAGGAAAAATGCAAAAGAAAAAACAAAGGGAGAAAGTTAGCAAATGCACCGTTTCAACATCATCACGTGTGCCGCTGCGACTCAAATTAATGACGCGTTTTTAAAAAAAAAAAAAAATTTAAAGGCTAATTTACGCAAGAATCACGTTGAACGTTAAAACGTGGCGGTTCCGCTCCGAGAAAACAACGAGACAACGGGGCCGTTGAGCCGAGGAGAGCCTCCGCATTGTGGCTCGCTTTGCGGCACGTTCCTGGTGTGGCTACGCGGAGCTAACCACGCAGCGTGCCGCAGCTAAAGTGAGCCGTCACGTAGCTCCCTGCAGATTATTAACTTCCCCTCGCGACCGAAGTGAGATGGTAAACGTACCGAGTGTGCTGCATTGTCCTGAATGAACTTTATGATGTCTTTTTTGGGCAAATCATCACTTTTGAGCTGCTCATCGCTCCACTCCCGTCTTGGTTCATCCGCCATTTTGAGAGGCGAACTACTTAAGATTGTCCCTCCTGGCGCATCTTAAAACCTCTGCCCAAAACCGGAACATTATTTTTTGTTTTTTTATTGTGAACCTGACTGTATTGGTATTTTTATAACAATATAATTTAACTTACCTCATAGATTATCCGGTGGTATTATTCACTATGTATTAAGAACAATTAAAACTAACAGTGAAGAGCTCATTACGGAACTAATTAACATATTTAAGTCAAGTTTTAAATTAATAAAAATATCAACAGTATACAACGTAACTCTAAATGAGCATGTAGTCCTTTAAATGAAGGATTTAAATCAGTATTTGATCAAGATACGTCTCTCCAACCCGTGTGTCTGCCACCTAGTGGACAAATTAATAAATACACAAATACACGTTTCAATGAACTGAAAGGTTTACTAGTGATGAGTGACAAAAAATCAAGTTCTTTCCTAACATTTTAAATACTATTTCTATCAAATCCAAATGAAAAAATCTGAAATGATTTAAATTAAATATGTTCCCCCTGTTATTCAATGCAGTATAAAAGACTCTCAAATCATAAAACGCGCAAGTTGAATTGCTTTGATAGTTTATTTTAATAAAAAATGTTTTTTAATTTTCATAGTGCCCACAAGTTTTGCAAATGTTGGAAAAAAGGCTCCACGTGCTGTACATATCAAACTTTTTATATTTTTATGACGTGTATAACCTGTGTGCCCCTCTCTCTGCAGCCTGCACAGTGGCTATTCTTTGGGGACCCCTGGATCTCCCTGAAGAAACTCCCATGACTTCTTCAATGGAATATTTTACTTTTTTCATGGCATATATACTATGTAGTTCTTTTTTATGTCATATTCATGCCTTACTATACAATGATTTTTTTCAGATGTATTTTTAAGACTTTTTTCGAATCCCTTTATTTGACCTATACTCTTACTTCTTGTTTCATATTATACAACTTTTTTCAACTTCATATACTAGCATCATGTTTTACATACTATACCATGACTACACTTTGTTTTATGCTATTTTAATGGAATGCTATAATATGACATTAATTACAGTTTCATAAGGTTTGTATGATGTAATATACTATAATTTATTTATGGCATACTAAACTATGACTTTTTAATGACATTTTTAAATATACATGTTTTTCAATGATATTATGACGAACTATACCAAGACTTTTTAAATGACATACTATACTACGGCTTAAAAAAATAATTGTATATTATAGTTTTGAAGCTTGAAACCCTAACTAAAGTAACATTTCACATAAGTACTCTCTTGCTGTATTTTTTCTTGTTACAAAATTAAAACATCTTAATTGTACTTACAGGCTCGCTGTAGACACATGGTAGTCGATGCTCATGCTCGTGGTAACATTGATCCTATAAATAAATAAATAAAAAGGCAAGTTACACAAAGACACTTTACAGAAAGAGCTTCATGCGTCACTTTCATAATTTATTCGTTTGCTCTCAGAGTCTTTGTGAGTTTCCCAGCCGGCCTTTCAGTCTGTGCCCACTGCTGGATGGAAACCTCGCCTCCATTCATCAATAACCTTCAAAAGAAGATGATTTTCCTCCGCTGTACCTGCAGCACAGGGTCATGCAGAGATCTTAACCTCGCCTGTTACAGCTTATGTCTCCAGAGGAATCCTCCCAGGCCTCATCGCCTCTCTTTTGATGTCACAACACCACAAACAACGCTGTACTTTATACAAAAAATAAGGGAAGAAAAATGAATAAATGGGCCTTTTGATATTGAGATGTGATGTTTTATTTATGGCGACATCTTACACACTTCATATTTATCTGTGTATAACACAACTGTCAGCATTCACCACGCCTCAAATCTCCCCCTCTTATCCCTCCATCTCCGTCTGAGAGTGTCTGTCTTTGTTTTTACGAGCGTCCGGATGAAACTTGCTCCAAAGGGAGGAAAAGGCGAGGCGGGTGGTGATGAAGAAGTCCGGCTTCCTGGGAACGCAAAGCCGAGGAGCTTAGACGAGCTCACACGTGGAGCCGGGGAGGAATCCGTATGGATGCAGCTCCTGAGAGCTCTTCACATCTTCAGGTTACGTAAACAGGTGATGCACATTCTCAAAGATGCACATTCTCAAAGATGTGCCATGTCATGTTGTTTGACATATTGATATTGGATCAATTCAGTTGCTGTGCGCCTGTCAAATAAGGATGGATATCTGAAAGCCTTATTATATATTATATTATGAATATCTTCTCCCAGATATTAAAGATATGATCAAATACGTCAAGACATTATTGAAATGTCTTCAATACGAAGATAAAAAGTCTACTTCACCTCTAATAGTTACCTGCTTAACTTTCTGTACACATTTTCCATAATTATTGACATGTGATTTGACATCATATATTATGTTTACATATTTTTTGATGTATGAATGTATTTAATAAGTTTGCTTGTAAGATTTGTAGCGTGGGATCTCCACATTAGCCTGAATATCTTGTGCTGATGAATCTACCAAATAATACAATATGTCTACTGCAGACAGATCGCTGCAGTCCCTGCAGAAGGCCGCTCCGGCTGCAGTTACAACCCGCGGCCTCAAGGGGGCAGTGTGCACACGTTGTTGATCCAGGAGGAAGCGGTTCCTGTTCCACATTGACAAAAGATTGATATTTTCAATATATGATGTTTACAATAAGGCTTGGCATTAGGGGAACTGGCTGTGATTCACCCTGTGGAAGAGCACAACAATAATACATACCATAAAACAGTGGAAATAAATAAATAAATAAGTAACAAGTGCACGCTGAGGAAAACAAAAGGTGCTACAGAGCTATACAACCCACTGGCTGGGGTGGATGGTGGCACATTAGCGTTCATGGCTAAAACACACCGTGTGCATCTGTTTCTATGTGTGTGCAAAGAGAAAGGAGAAGCAGGAGCCATTATACGCTTGTAGCCATTCATTTGTCAGTTTCCTTTCAGAAATTCTGCAAAAGTTACCTTGTAACCGCCATAACCACCGCACCATACGGAGCATCTTTTTGTGTCGCTGTCTGCACAACACATGTACCGCGGCGAGAGCGAGCGTGAATTAGATCAATAACCCTTTTGTTGTGTCGTTTAGCAGTGAAATCAGTGTAAGTACAGGGGGAAATTCAATAAAGCTTTTCAAATCCATTCATTTGCAGGCCTTGGGTTCCCTCATAAACTCGTACATCTATTTACGACAAACACCCCGAGGGTTAGTTTGATTATTTTCAGTTTAAAGGAAAGAGAGCAACGAGGGGAGAGTGAAAGAGGATCATCGGTGGATGGGTCATTTGTATTATCGGTGTAATAACTAACAAAACTGTGTTCAGGGAACACACTGGAGAAATTACATGTCTTTACCCTTCAATGGCAGTCTGGAGTAGGCCTTGAAGATATCCTCCACCCATACGTTTGCCAAGCAGCCAGGGAGCAGCTCCCCTCCTGAAGCGCTTTTTTTCCACATTTCCACTCCCTCCTCCTACTCACACCAGTGGAATTAAAGGCTTTCATAATAGAAATCATCCCTCGTTGCCTCGGTCCACTGTGGATAATGTGTTTTCTGCTCAGAGTCTAATAAGATCCTCCTAAGCCATATGGCAAGCTGAGTTCACCTGCCGCTACATCGGGCTGTGGGAACACGTCTTTTAGCTTCTTATGGAATATGAATTATGTGCTGCAGCTCACACGTCATGTGATGCGTACAAGAAGCTCAGAGCAGATCGTAGGTCAGCAGCTGCACCAACATCTGGAGAGCGAGGACGTTTGAAACCGCTACCTCGTCCCATGAAGCATCCACTTATAACCTCGTCTTCTGGGAGGGCAGCAAAAAAGTTGGATTACAGTGTGATACAGCAAGTGGGCTGATCAATAGGGAGTGCAGCGTTTCACACCATCACGCTCCGGGTACCAGCATGCAGCGAAGGAGCTCTCCATCCAGCAAGCTGCACTCTGGAACACGTCCAATCCGGAGCTTAGCCTGCAGATCTGTAGTCTCAGAACTAGCCCACGCCTTGCCTGTCAGATCTAATCTCTTGGCTGCATGCCGTGAAATGGGGCTTATTAAGAGTTTAACTGAGATCAGCCCAACCCCCGATCAGAGGCATGCAAAAGGGGAAAAAAAGGGAAATCACTCACCTGAAAAATCTCAAAATCAGAAGAGCTGGGTGGCATGAGGGGTTGGTATCAGTCACCGGAGGCTTTGCTGTACACCACTACGTGCTCGCTCCCTTCTGTCTCCGAGATGCTTCATCTGTTAACTGCTAATTAGAAACCAAAGAGAAAAGATGGATTTGAAGTTTCAATTGGAACTGGTCCCAGTATGATATCTCGCAGGACTTAAAGGGACAGACATCTGAGCCACATGCTCCCAAAACTCTTGTCTCCTCGCATTACCCTCACACTGTCTGTCTGAATTTAAACAATGAGACTCGAGGCTGCTTTCTCAGAGCACATTATACGGTACATACGCGTCCACAGCTCACGATTAGCTTGTTCTTAAACCTTTGTTAAAATGAAAGATTACTTCTCCAGACTTTATATATATAGCCTGAATTAAAAAACTGTTGTATAAAAATATGTACTAAAGAGCAATTACATTGCAGGCTAACTGAAATATGTAATGTTAGCTGAATTATGTTTTCTATCCGTCAAAATCCTGGTGTCAAGTGAAATGTCTGAACAGCTAATCATTAGCTGCTGATGGATGAATTACTGATCCTATCGGGATGAATTGATCAGCTGTATCAACATTCCCAGCAGCCTCAGCTGTACTTTGTGATTAGTGCTAATGTTTAATAATAGTAAACATGATACATATTGTAGGCTGCTAGCTAAAAAGCAGCATGTCAGCATTGTTAGCATGGTGACGCTAGCATGCTGACGCTAGCATGGTGAGGTTAGCAAGGTGATGTTAGCATGGTGACGTTAGCATGGTGGCATTAGCATGGTGGCGTTAGCATGGTGATGTTAGCATGGTGACATTAGCATCAAGACGTAAGCATGGTGATGTTAGCATGGTGACATTAGCATGGTGATGTTAGCATGATGATGTTAGCATGGTGATGTTAGCATGGTGATGTTAGCATGATAATGTTAGCATGGTGATGTTAGCATGATGATGTTAGCATGATACTGTTAGCATGGTGATGCTAGCATGGTGATGCTAGCATGGTGATGTAAGCACGGTGATATTAGCACGGGGATGTTAGCACGGTGATGTAAGCATGGTAATGTTAGCATGGTGACGTTAGCATGGTGACGTTAGCATGGTGATGTAAGCATGATGATGTTAGCACGGTGATGTTAGCACGGTGACGTTAGCATGGTGATGTTAGCATGGAACCCCGAGTGTCCCAGGAAGCCATGTGAGTGAGTGACCACGCACACAGAGAGCCCTGGAGCTGACTCAGGGCCGAATGGATGCATTATTAATGTTATTGATTCCACCTGAACGTCTGCTGCTTTGACAATTGTCTGTTCTGAATAAGGTAGATGTCCTGCTCCTTGTGCACCTAAAATCCCTATCACCTGTGTGTGTGGTTAAAAAAACATAGCAGAACGCTCCCCGCAGTTACATTTTCCATCAAAACACAACGGGCGAAACAATGATTCATTATTAATTTCCAGTAGACTGGATTGTGCAGGCTTCCACATGAAGCACCTGTGTGTCAACTTCAACACGCCACAACAACAAAAGATACACAGTGAGTGTCCCATTAATATTTTTTTTTGTACACCGTTGGAAAATATAATAATTTCGGTGGCTGAATATATTTCACGGTGATGCAGACTGACATGTTGGCAACACCCGGTCTCATGGAGCGGTGCGCGTCCAAAAGGGATTCACCGTCTGCATCAGCCTCCATTAAATCCGTGCCAGGATACCCAACATGGCCTGGCACGGACCTTCTGTTGCACTCGAAAACAGTCGAAAACGTTCAAGCAAAAATATTTTCCCCCCTATTATGGAAAAGGATGTCCTCGGCTTTTCAGGATGTCGAGGAAAACACTGACGCTGTGTTTCGAAACTTGGGATGCAGCAGCTTTCTGTCCCGTTGGATTGCATTTTGGAGCGAGCCTTTTTCTTTTAAAAGGAACACAAACGCACACATGAGGTTTTGTTTTGTGTAATTGAAAACGGGATTGCATCTTCCTTCCTTCAGCTCACTGTGGGTGGAACCGGTTACACTGCGGCTGCCATCTAAAATACATCATGGCTGCGGAGAGAAGACCTGTTGATAACAGAACATGTTTCTTATGTTTAGTATTTATGAAACACCTCCTGAAGGTGATTTCCAAGGCAGCATATCTCCTCTTAGAGGTGAAGCATTACAGGATAGACGGGTGAACATGTGACAGAAGGCGTCATGGAAGCCATGAACCCATTATGTTGTTTGCAAAAAAAAACTATTTACCTACTGCGTGGGCGGATTTCAGATTCTTTTCTTCCCCGAGTACACATGCATGTGCTTGAATACACCTTGGAGAGAGATGTGTGTTAAATCCTGTGCACGCTCAGGGTGCACACCTGGTGCCAAACCACGGGACATTAAAGCACAACAGCCAAAAAGGTGACCAGCATTACTCTATTTCTTCTCCAGTGCCACACACACACACACACACACACACACACACACACACACACACACACACACACACACACACACACACACACACACACACACACACACACACACACACACACACACACACACACACACACACACACACACACACACACACACACACTTATTCACTCAGGCAAGCATACCCACCTATCCACACACACGTTTTCTTTTATGTGTCATTCTCTGGCACTCTTTCATTCCTCTGTTATGTTCGAAAAGGCTCAAAAACACAACCAACAATTCACACACCGCAGCCCTCCCCCCGACACACACACACACACACACACACACACTTCTCATTCGCACTCACAATCCCATTCATCTCAATAATGGAGAGGAGAAAAGTGCCGGTCCCAGATTGTCCCTGGCACTTCCACCACCTCGCATTTCTGAAGGCGCCAACCGATCCGTCTCTCAGCCGAAATTCCAGAAGGGTTCGACTTTTTAAGAGGAGGAGCACGAAAGGTCGTGTTTGAATAATGAATGTGCCGGGGAATGAACGACAGCACCGGCGTTGAGTTTCCCCCAAATGTTCCTCAGGTGGGCACGACGGTGACCGCGGGTTCAACGTGTGTCGGAGACACCGGAGAGACGAGTTAAACTTCCCGTCTCAGAGAATGCATTGCTTAAGCAACAAGGGAGAGAGTCGAACACATCGCTGGCTTTTAAAAATGCAACATGAACGCCTCGTCAAGGCCGACATACGTACCGAAGAACATTTTTTAGTGTAGAGAGAGAATAAAGGGTGACGGCGATGCCAATGAGGATGATGAGGATGATGACTGTGATATTATGACATTGTTCACTGGTATTAGTAGAAGGTCACTCACTGTTCTGGCACAAGAAAAAGAAGAAGAAGAAAAAAAGCCATTATCTGGAAGGGGGAGCTGGTCCACGGGGGGCTCGGGGCTCATCAGTGTAGAGGACGGGGAGGCTGCAGACGACAGATACAGTAGGCCGGCCGAGGTGTCCCGAGACGGCAATAACAACCACTACAGGTGGAGATAGGTGCCATTAGGAATGGGCAGAGCTATCTGGCGTCCTCTTTTCTGGCAGCGACCGAGACAATGCGATTCATTTAGAGCCGTGTTTGCAGTTTGTTCCTCAACATCAAAGCTGGAGTGGGTTGAAAAATCCTATTTCTTTCATGAATGTACAGCTTTATACAAAATATATGGTTACTGTCAGTGTTGTGTGGAAACATTCTTCTGTGGCTCAGCAGGGTCATCCTGCAATTAAAGGATCGGCGGTTTGATCCCCGGCTCCGCTAGGCCATGTCGCCGTGTCCTTGGGCAAGACACTTAACTGATTTCCCGCCGCAGGCTGCGCCTGTGGTGTCTGAATGTGAGATAGTCCTGATGGGCAGGCGGCTCCTTGCACGGATAGATGGGTGTGAATGGAGGGATGATGGATGAAGTAGTGTTAAGCGCTCAGAGTGGTCGGAAGACTAAAGCGCCATACGAGTACAGTCCATTTACCGTCTTCCACTCTTCTGGTGGCCAATGTGATCACAGTGTTTTGACCTTGTATATTGTTAAGGATGAGACTCGTCTATCAGAAAGCAGTGAGTGCTTCAATGCTTCAGTTGTTGATTGGTTGATAAATTCCCACCAAGTAAAAACTAGTATGTTGCATGTGAGGCTTTAAAGTTGCATTAAAATATTATGTGGCCACTAGGGGGCAGTGCAACAGGCTTTCAACTCTCATATTATCGCCTTACTAAGTCGATATGGTGAGCAAACAGTTGGCTATTCATACAAACACCAGGTCTGGTCTCCACCAACTCCTGAGACGAGCGTGTTGTTCTTAAGCAGCTAAATGCTCAATAACGTTGTGAGTCTGGGCATGTAGTGTTTCATCAGAGGAAACCGCCACGTGCTGCGTCTGGAAATTAGATTGAGAGCAGCGAGAGCGTAAATATCGACGGTGCAACGGCTGCACAGGGGCCCGAAAGATGTCAGGGGCCGTAAAACAGCCTTCCGACTGTTTCCTAACAGCAAGCGGGCGTCCAACAACAACAACAATGAATCTGTTGAATCTGTTATGCACTTACGTTACGTCATGTAAACAAACTACCAAGGCTACCTACAGGCTGTTCTTTGTTATTGTGAAGCAATGCAACTGTTACCTCATATGTGTCGTGAGATGTGCGTCTATACCGCGGTGTGTGCCGTGCCTGTGGGACCAGCTGTCAAATTAACACGGATGAATTTGGCGCTTTGGCTGCTGTCCGTGGTGCTGATCAAAGGCTGCTTTGCAGAGCAGGAGCTGCATGGTGAGCTCGTTCATTGTGGCAGAGCAATCGTCTGCTTTCGCAATCGTCTGGAGTGATTGTGTGTGTATCGCTGCGTGTGCGTGTGTGTGCGTGTGCGTGTGTGTGTGTGTGTGTGCGCACTCGTGTTTGGGCCGAGGGCCCGAGACAAAAAATTACACTGTGGCCAATCACAATTATGTCACGCTGCTGAACGGGAGGGAAGGAAAACATTAACGTCGCAAAAGCCAAAATGAACTGAAAGATGTTGAAAAAGCTTCATAGAAACGAGGAGATCGTTTTTTTTTGTATGTGTTTTGTCACAAAGAACGACACCTCACACACGACAGGGAGTCATTTTATTCATTGTTAATGTAGAAATATGGGTGAGTGCAGCTTTAAAGTCGCAGTCACTCAGTGAAGATGGTAATCTTTGCATCACCTTGATTTTCTACTCTAGATTCGACACTGGAGTCGTGAAGGTCCCATGATGCATTTCACTTAACTATTTGTCATAACAGTATGTTGGAGTTTAATAAACAGTATACACTTGAGGAGCCTAAGTGTGAAAATTGCTTAATCAGCAATCTGCAGGATGGAGTGGTGGCCTCCAGTGGACAAGAGCATCTGCTGAGGAGTGAGTGATTCTCTACATAAAAATGAATGGAAATAAAAACAGAGACAGGGGGGAAAAATGTGTACGTGGTCGGCGCCTTCAGGCTCGGACCAGGGTATAATTTACCCGCTGACAGGAGTTATATATTGTGTGCATTAAGTATCCGTTTGATCACGCTGAGGCTGGCGCTTTTTCGCAGGTGAGAACAGCTTACAACATGCCGCACACGTACCTGGAGTTTCCACAAAGTAGCAGGTGAAATCATCAGCTGTTTGACTTTAACTGCCTGTCTTTGCATGATCCCGTACAGAGGTATCAGAGTAATAAAGTGGAATGATGCAATTTTCTACGTGCAAACCTCCCCTGAAGGAATATGAAGTGAAGGCAGGATGGAGTTCTGGCTTTTAAGGCTTGAACCTGCTCCCTGGTGATGCTGCATTCAGCAAGACAAGACTACAGCTCATCCTAATTATTTCTAACTGATGGGCCAATCCATCAAGAGAGACAGCCTGAAAGAGGGAAGGGGGGGGGAGGAGGAGGGGGAGGGAAACCGGGAAGGACGGCGGGAACTCACGCTGAGGCGGATCTCGCCCTCCGTTTGTTTCACTCTTTATTCTCTCACAATCTCTCTTATTGCTTTTCCACAAGGAAAACGCACCGTCGCTTGTGCCGCCGCGCGACAGGTACGGAGAGGTGCACTCTGGGTCGTCGTCGCCACCGTTTATGATGCACAAGCAAGCGCTCAGAGAACCTATTTAGCTTTATTCCTCATGTGAGGATTCCATGACAAATGTCCTCAGTCCAGGCACACTGGGTCGTTAAATTTAGATTTATAAGATTGATATCAATACTTATCAAAACACTAACTTACGCCATCAAAGGCCCTGGGCGCCTATTCTCCCCTCGTGAAGAGAGAGACGGATGGACCCGGAGAACGGACGAGAGCGGGAGAGGAAGAGAAAGGGATAGATAGAGGGGAAGAAATGTCCTCGGCCACGGCGGCTGAGTGCGATTCACCATCGCGGCCTCAGCTGACGTCTCCCGATAACAATGGCGAGGGATTAATCAGTATTCCGTGCATAGCTTAGGGCCGCTAGTCCTTTATCACGGCAGCGACTGCGGCCTCCTCTAAAGGTAAGGTTAAAACGGAGATTACGCTTTGTTCCCACTCACCTCCTCTAATGAACCTTATCTCCCCTCAGCGCCCATCTCTTCATTCGGCTTCGCTCACACAGAGTAACACGCCTCCTGCTCCCCGGTCACCCTCTCTGGAGGAAAACAGAGGAAAGCTCTTTGTTTTCTGTGTCTCTTTTTTTTAAGTGCAACGGGCCGGTCGCCCCCCGTCGTCTCCTTCATTTCCGCTTCCAGTCATTCACGCTGAAGCGTCAACGCTTCTCCAACAGCGAAACAATGCGCGTGAAGCCGACGACCGCGGACTCATCGTGTTTACAAATGACTTACGGCTTTCATCCCCAAAAAAGAAAAAGTAAAACTCATTTCCGCAAACCAGTACAGACACTCGTGTCCACACTTGAGAAGAAAATCTATTTAATCGGACTATTTTAAACACGTTGTGGCGAGTCTGAAGCTTTCGGCCTCGTATGCAAAGCAACGAACAACGTGGGGCTGAAATACTGCAGATATGGAAAATCACACAGCAAACACCAAAAGGTAAATAAATAATGTGCTCATGTTTGGATGCATGCGCCGCCAATTTAACCTCAAACGTTTGTTAGAGTTTGGAGTTGGGTCGACCGATTTAAAGTTAGAGATTTATGTTTCAAACTAAATGAGTTTGCACCACACAAACTAATGCAAACGACTAATTATTAAGAATTAATTATATGTTGACAACCCTGCAATAATAGGTGTAACTGCTACATAACCGAACCAACGATAACTAATATTAGCTTGCTAGCATTGTACATAAGACTTTAAATTTCATGTAAAAAAAAAAAAAAATAAAAAAAGTAAGAAAATACCTTAAATAAGAAAGACATTTTTTATATAAGGCAAAAACCCCAAATAGTTTCAGTGAGCATAATTCATCCCTACAATGCAAATAAAGTTTCTATATTCTCTATAAACAGACTTACAAATGATGGCTTTGACAAGCACACTTTCTAAAGACTATTCAATACGTCTATTCAAAAAATGTCCTTTAAATTTAAATACTGATAATAATAATAATAATAATAATAATAATAATACTCACCTTTTCTGTTTCAACTCTGTGACTCTCAACCATCAACAAGCTGAAGAGGAGTTGCAATGAATCACACTTCAGTATTCTTAAACATGTAAATACACACACACACACACACACACACACACACTTGAGAGTAAAAAAAAAAATCAGAAGTAAGAAGGGTAATTTTACTGCGTGCTGTAATTTCCCCAAATATCTATCATTGGGCTCAACAGTTAAGAAACATTTTCTCGCCTGTTTGAAGGTTTGTTTTTGTTCGAGCTCCTCATTCCTCAAAATGATAGTGCTGCTAAGGGCCAGCCCCATGAATGATGAGGCAGTTTGGGACAATTTCAGCTTTTACCTGTCTGCTCTTCAAAGGCAATGGTTTCCCTTCCAAGAGCTCCGTCCCAATGTATTCATTGTTTCTCCATTCGCCTGAGCAACCCTCCTCATCAGTTTCTACATCACATTCATGTCGGCTCTCCACCAAATGCAGTGGTTGCTGATTTTAGGGAATAACTGCAGGGCCATGCATCACAAGCGACAGCCCCGCGTGTGATGTGAATAAAACGGGGAAGCTAAAACCAGAGGAGGAAACTGGGGAAATGTCAAAACAGAGATTTCTTTCTAGATGCTGTTGCAACCCTTTCATGCACAGCAGTCACCGCAGAGGACAGCTAGCTGTGTGCATGTGTGTGCATGTGTGTGCATGTGTGTGCATGTGTGTGCATGTGTGTGCATGTGTGTGCATGTGTGTGCATGTGTGTGCATGTGTGTGCATGTGTGTGCATGTGTGTGCATGTGTTTTGACAGCGCAGTCGCACATCGGCCAAAGAAACACTGAGCTACTCATCGCTGCCAACCCTTCTAAGGTAGAAGACCCTGCAGGAAAATCAAAACGTGGTAAAAACTAATAAGTGTGTACATCATGTGTGTCTGTTTTGTTTGTGCAACAGCAATTATTTTTCAGGTGTTTTTGTAGAAAATGTTAATTGAAAAATCAATTAGTAAAACAGGGGGAGGGGCTGAGGAGTCAAGAGCTGAGGGAGGAGTGTGTGTGTGGGGGCGACTGTGGCTCAGTGGTTAGCAAGTCGGTCTTTCAATCAGAGGGTCGGTGGTTCGATCCCCGGCTCCGGCAGTCCATGTCGATGTGTCCTTGAGCAAGACACTTAACCCTCATTGCTCACCGTTGCTGTGTCTACGGTCTACTGTATAGCATGTAAGTCGCTTTGGATAAAAGCATCAGCTAAATGAAACGTGTGTGTGTGTTTGGGGGGATTGCATTGAACAGCAGGCTATTAGCTCAGATATGTTAACATAAGGGAACAAATTAGTTTAACAGAATTAAAAATATATAGTTTTACTATAGTTTTTCACAGAGTATTTGATCTTTTCATTGCTTTAGATGAAAATGAAACAGCGGACATGTGAAAAAACATAAGAGTCCATGTTTAAACAAAGTGAATACATTTGTCTTCATGTCTAAAGAGGAATAAAAACACCACAAAAAAAGGCTGAGATTGTCATAATTTATTCACAAAAGGGTTTAAATCACTTGGATATTACATTTACTGAACTGTATCTGCAACCATGTTCACATTTTTATTGGAATATATATACTTATATTTACCAGGATTTTCCAAGATCTTCTACAGGTTGATACACACATCTCACAGATAGTTCATTTGGAGGCGTGTCTTTGACCACCTGATGCTCATGTTCACCAGATTGTTGTTAGCAGGTAACGTGGAGTTGGTCTACCTGAGAGAAGAAGCGGAAAAAAATAAATAATACTGCTAATTTTTGGTGGTAAAACCAAAACAATGAGCTGCAAAATGCCGAATGGCTTCTTCTGAGGGTTTGTCACTGTGAGGGATTCCTTCCACATCCCACATCATTTGAGACGTTAGAAAAAAAAGCGTTTGTTAGTGCAGCTTTAAGGACGGGGAGACGGTCACTTCAACTCCAATTTCACCCGAGTAGTCGGCTTACAGGTCTGGGAGAGTTCTACTGCTTACACTTCTCATAAAGCCCTTTGTGGCTCCGGAGGGAGCCGAGCAATAGGCTGATAAATTGCCTCAGGGGATCAAATGATGCAACTCCAGGCAGAGTCGGTGGGAGATGAACACTACGCATTTCAAATTGAAACATATCCTGATTTTTGGATCTGGAGCGATGGTAAATGGTTTAAGTATTTTTTTTCTTCTTTTCTTTCCTGCAGCTGCTTTCTGTCGCCGTTTTTTTTTTACAGCCAGACTCTGTTCTGCCATCATCAATGAGCTCATCTGATCCTATTTCAATTCCTAACCTTTCTGTTTCGTCTGCCTTCACAGGGCGTCGACTCTGTTCCCCCTTTTTTTTTTTTTTGTGCGGCTGAAATGTCGATCTCAGGAAATATAAAAAGATCGCTGTGCTCCATCCGAGTGCTGAGGATGAGATGGAAGAGAACGGCGCCCAGGAGAGTCCACGCCGGTTACCCAGAATCACCTGGTTACCCGGACTCACCTGGTTCCCCAGACTCACCTGGTTACCCAGACTCACCTGGTTCCCCAGACACACCTGGCCGGGCTTGGCTTCGCTCGCTCTTTCACACTTGACTCCCTCTCTTGTGGTAGCTTCTTCTCTTTCCTTCTCCCCCCTTCCTCCCCTGTCTGGCTCTCGTTTTCTCTCTCCCATTCTTATGCTTCTCTTCATCTATCATATAGATCCTATACCTAAAACGCCGTATCTCTCTTTACACACTCTTTCCACAAGCATGCATTTTTCAATTCGTCGTGGACTTAGTTCCTGCAGATTTATCCTTGCTCGGGCTCGAAGTTCCCAATTACCACGGCGGGCGCCCTCACATTTTCGATTTCACAATCACTTGGCTCGGAAAAAAAAAAGGTAAACCCAAATATGTGTGAATGCATATTGCAGACGAGCAGCAGGATGTTGTCTTCTCGTGGAGCCCATCAGGGAATCAGTGGACCTGGATCACCGGGAACGGTTCATATTCGTACTCGTGGAAGCGTCCTTTGGACAGACCAGCTGTGCAGCTCTAAACCAGCTGTATGCTGATTGTGATGATGTTGAATTTTACTACATTGGCTATGGCCTCAAAACTGTCACAAGCTCCGCAGTGCTCGCTATAAAGTAGTCCCTAAAAACTGAAAAATGACACCAACAGCCGACGGTTAAAAGCCATCAGCCTCCTGCGGTTCCATGCCAACGTATTAAACAAGGGTACCTTTAATTAAAATCCAGACACATAGGGTATAAAGTGAAGTGCCTATGGACAGAGGAAAACATTAAGCTAGCTCCCCTGTGAGTTAAGACCTCAGCAATTAAGTCCCAACATGCCGCAGTACATAGCAATCAGGTGCACTGTGTTATGAGGCTTAATTAACATGACATTGGCATGCGGAGACTTTTTTTTTTCTCAAATTGGCTCCCACAAGAAATGATCTGAGTCTATTTTGGTGATGTGGATATGCAGACTCGGCTGCTCCCTGCTCGCCGTTCGCGGCCTTGACATCCACACAGGATTCAGGAGGGAAAAGGTTTTTTTTTTTAGCGTGGGAGCAGTTGCTCTGCAGGACACTCCAGGCCTTCAAAGGACTTGATTTATTCAGGAAGTGAGAGGAGCAGCGGGGCCACGGGGCCTCCCCTGCCATCATTTAGGTGCCTCGCGCCTGCGTCATCCATCCTGCCCCTTTTATTGATTAATTCATGGCCCTGATTAAATTTTCACAAGTTTGCCAATTGTCCTTCACGACGTCGGACTCCCCTGTCGATCTGGAGCCGGTGGGGACGACCGCCCTCCTGGTAATGGGGGAGGAAGACGCCCCTTCTCTGGGACACTTACTCCCTCATCACAGGCGTGAAGCTGGTCTAAAAAAAAATCTTCTCTGAATATTTTACAAATTGCAGCCCATTATATTCTTTCTTTTTTTGGTTGGGGTTACCCAGCGAGAGATAACTTAAATATTGATGATATGGTAATTCATCAATAATTGCGGGCTGCTGGGCTAGCGGTCCACATATGGGCAAAGGAGAGTATCAATTAAGAAGTCGGTAATTCCTGTGTGCAGTGATTCTTCATTAGTTGGAAGAGTTTTGCAATGCGTTGGGCATTAAAAGAAAAGTGCATTATGGGAAACATGGGTATCCAATCTCCATAGGGATGAGATGCATCTCATCATTTATAAGGCCTTGAAGAAGCGGTGGCAGGAAAAATAATTTAAAGGTATGCAAATGGGAAGATTTGTTAAAATAATGATGCGAGCAGCCATATTTCTTAGATGACGACAGAGTGCAGAAGATGTGATTTAAGACGCCAACTCAGTGGAGTGCAGCTCTCTGCTAGTCCAAAAAACGTCCAAAATAACAAAAGTGAGCAAACCCCTCCTGGACGATGCACTCAGCTGTGTTATCACTCACTCCGACCTGTTAAAGGGAGCGAAAGAGGAGTCAGCAGGCAGTCAATGGTCGTATTAAACAGGCAGTAAAAGGCATTTTGAAGAAGTCTGAGTCCCTTCACAACTGGCCACCGACAAATATTATACAGTTTGCTGCAGGAGAAGGTGAGATAAGCCGTGGACGGACACACTGAATCACAAACACACACACACACGAGTGATCGCATGTGATTCTCCTGTCGGAAATAATTATTTATAATACTGGACTGCAGGTTGAGCCACCTTAATACACTTCATGACCAATGTAAGTAACTCAATGTGTTTTCTAATGTCAAAAACTGTTTGTCAATCCATTTTGGTGATTTTTGTTGCATGTAAGAACATGTATCCGGTTTCCTGTTTTGAAAATGATATGCTTTTATTTTGAAGGCGGAAAACAAAGTTAAAACGGAAGCCTTTTAAAGTATAACGTTATGGTATAACGGTCAATTTTAGAGGAATTAAACGGTTTTAGCACAAGGTTAGTTTAATTAATAACTGTGTATGTTTTATGGTAGTTAGCACAAGTGTTTATGTATGTATGCTATTAATGGTCGATGAGTAAGATAATAACCATCGTTTTGGGTGCCTTACACAGCTCTTACGTTGGTTTTGGAATGAATAAAACACATTTGAAGTCAAAGGTCAAGATCATATTTCGGAGGGTTACGCTACGACCATGTTGAAGATAAAATATTGACGAATTCTAAGTTTCACAAAGTTTCCCCCAAAGCAACGGCTGCATAATCGCACACGTCTCGGCTTCGGTTGCTCTTTTCCGCCGCTCTTAAAGCCGCGGCGTCAAAATCAAGCCGACCCCCTTTCGACTGTGAGAAATCACTTTCATTTCTTTGTAATGATAGAGTCAGACTTACAATTATTCCCACACTTCTCTCTACCTGATTGCCTGAGACGCACCAGTGCACACGCACTCCCCCACACTCACAGTAATAAAAGCTTTGTTGGTTTATAAAATCTACCTGCTGCTGCCGGTGAGGCCCGAAAACCAAAACAAATATCCAGAACAGACCCAAAAAGCTCTTGAGATGAGTGTGACTTGTCACCTGTTCACACACAACACGGCTCGGATGTGGTCGTCTCGTGACATACATGTGAATCCCAAAAAGATGGATGACACCATATGATTCTGATAAAAAAAAACACACAATAATAATATTTTAATTTTCTATGGCGCTTTTCAAGCCACTCAGACGCTGTGACACGTAAGTTCCAGTTAAACCTTCATCCACAGAAGCTGTCGGGCGGGTGTTTAATAAGGGAAGCGCCATCCCCCAAAACCCTAAAATTAGTCTCCACGTTCAGTTGCCATGGAGAGAATCAGGAGGGCTTTGTCTGCGTGTATCGGGGAGAAGCATGAATCCCACGGCCCGGCGATGAAAGCCGCTAGATTAGAAATGTGCTGAATGCATCTTTTCCATCTCCATCCCTAGTTGTTCTCCACTCACTTTGTTGTTACGCCCTCTCTCGCTCCTCTCATCCCATTTCCTCCCTCCTTACCTGCCCGGAGGGGGAAATGGACTCCTGAAATCGGACGGCGACCTTTTCCCTGAGTCACCGTGTCCCGTAGGAGCATCACTTGTCTCCTCCTCACTCTCGTTTCCTCACTTCTCATTTTCACACCTCGTTTTCGTCCTCTTTTGTTGTCCTCGCTCTCCTCCTCCCTCCTCCCTCTCAGACTAAGGGTTGCATGGCGTCGCCCCTCCTGAAGGCGACATCCCCACTGTAAACGAATGAGCCTGTCACACCGCAAACAATCTGCATTCATCATGTCTTATCTGGCCGGGCCTCGGCGGCAGCAGTCGTGATGCCCGGGCGGAGCGAGCGCGTCTGGGCCCGCGGCGCCGAGGGTCAAGGTCTACGGCTCGGGGAAATATCGCTCCGGCTCAGGGCTTAGTCGGAGTTGGATTTAAGCATCGGGCATGTGGAGGAGGGGGACAGGTGGCTTGACTTATCCTTGATCCAGGATCACGCTCTTTTCGGGTGTTTTTCTTCTTCTTTGTGGAGGGATGGTTTGCTGACCGTGCGTGCTCCTTTTCCAGCCGTGTAGATTAACATCTGGCGGGATAATAGGATAACCAGAGTCTCAAACCTAAACATAAACAGGTTTAAGTGCCTTGCTTGAGGGCTTATCGTAATTAATTGTGGAGATGAGCGAGGTGAGAGCGCCGCTTAATCACTTCCCCCCGCCCTGGATTCCTCCTCCAGTTGCAGGATTCGCACCAGAGCCTTTTCATTCACATCTCCTTAAAAAAAAAAAATCAGGCTGCTTTGGAGGTTACAGATAAAAAAGAAACGCAGAGAAATGTTTTTACGAAACGCCGAGACCTCAAATCACTGTCAACCCAATCCCCAGGTAAAATATTGTTCATTCACATCAAACGTAAAACACTCATTACGAGAGACATGCGAGCCGTCTGTAAACAAAAGCAGCACCATGGAGCCGTATCGATGGACTCCATCATGAATATACATTAAAACTGTCATGGGCGCTTGTCAATATTTCAGTGGGGCAGCTGATAGTTTCAGTGGAGTTTATTGTATCCAATAAAGTGTCGGGACCTGATGGGAATCTGGACCCACGCTGCGAAATCGTAAAAATCCGAACAAGCAAAGACATTTTTCAGATTTTATAATCCATAATTCATCAGGATGCAGTCTGCGGAGCTCTTGACTGAATTTCGGCATCCAGCCGGCCCTCGAGAACGTTAATGGCGTCAGGAAAAGCGTTAGCGAGCGGTGGCGGCGGCGTTTTGAACGATGGCACTGGTTTGAAGGTCGGCGCTGCAGCAGCTGACCGAGCATCGGAGTCGGCGCTGCAGCAGCTGACCGAGCATCGGAGTCGGCGACTCCACCTGCGGCCCTGCGGACCTCCGGGCCGCAGATCACTCACGGGGCCCGGAGAAGCGGCCGCACCCCGGGGTGACCGGGCCGCGCCGGCGTGGCCGGCCACTCCATCACCGGAGACAGCGCTCGCGGGAGCGCGGGCAGAGGGCGCGTTGGAGGTCGTAGTCGAGCGCTACGGCCCGGCTGTTCCATCTGGGGACGGAGGGGGGGAGGGGGAGAGGTCAAAGGTCACGTGGACATTTTTGATTGACTGACCGGATGCGAGATTGGACTCCGCGGCGGTGATACAGATGTGACGCGTTTTGAGTGTTTCCTGAAGATAACTGCTGGTAATTAATAATAAATAATTAGAAATACGGTGATTGATGTCTGCAGCTGACCATGAACACATATGTTTATGTTTATGCAATTACTAATAATAATTAAACCCGAGCCGGCTGCAGTTGTGCCTGCTGTCTAATTACAGTCCCATCTCCCTGCGCTGCTTCTTGAAGCCATCGCTCAAACAATAAGGCAGCGTGTGTGTGTGTGTGTGTGTTGGGGAGCAGAACAAATAAATAAATCTCTCCGCCGTGGTGCATTCTGCAAATCAACTTTCATTTCCCCCGATTTTGTAGCCGAGTGAATTATATATAATAACCTTGAAGTACCAATCAGGAGTTAATATAAGTGCACTGGTCGTGCTGTGATTTTCTTCTTGTGTTCTTTTTTATTATTCAAATTGCTTCAAGGGATGTTTGTCGCTGCGGGGTGTGTGGGGGTGTGTGTGTGTGTGTGTGTGTGTGTGTGTGGGAGGGGGGGGGGGGGTCATGCAACACCACACCAGGAGAATCTGGTTCCCAGCTTGTGAGGATACACACAAGTTAATGAGCACCGTGAACAATGTTGCTCTCAACAAATTGAGTTAATCTGCATTTTTAATTCAATTCTGTCTTTTTTTTTAATATATATTTTTATTTTCCTTTTTGTTATGGACTGAACATAGCACATCATTTACACAACAGTCATCACGGTCATGAATATAATGTAGTTCAATACAGAGTCAATTCTGTCTTTTAATTGAGTTTTTTAACACTGTTTTAAAAAATATATATATTTAGAGTTGCATATGCATTCCTATAGGAAATGCACATTCCTATAGGACATGCACATTCCTAAAGGAAATGCACATTCCTATAGGAAATGCACATTCCTATAGGACATGCACATTCCTAAAGGAAATGCACATTCCTAAAGGAAATGCACATTCCTATAGGACATGCACATTCCTGTAGAAAATGCACATTCCTATAGAAAATGCACATTCCTATAGGAAATGCACATTCCTGTAGGACATGCACATTCCTGTAGAAAATGCACATTCCTAAAGGAAATGCACATTCCTATAGGAAATGCACATTCCTAAAGGAAATGCACATTCCTAAAGGAAATGCACATTCCTAAAGGAAATGCACATTCCTAAAGGACATGCACATTCCTAAAGGAAATGCACATTCCTAAAGGAAATGCACATTCCTATAGGAAATGCACATTCCTGTAGGAAATGCACATTCCTATAGGACATGCACATTCCTAAAGGAAATACACATTCCTATAGGACATGCACATTCCTAAAGGAAATGCACATTCCTAAAGGAAATGCACATTCCTATAGGACATGCACATTCCTAAAGAAAATGCACATTCCTGTAGGAAATGCACATTCCTATAGGACATGCACATTCCTAAAGGAAATACACATTCCTATAGGACATGCACATTCCTAAAGGAAATGCACATTCCTAAAGGAAATACACATTCCTATAGGACATGCACATTCCTAAAGGAAATGCACATTCCTAAAGGAAATGCACATTCCTAAAGGAAATGCACATTCCTAAAGGAAATGCACATTCCTGTAGGAAGTGCCTCCTTCTGTATTTCGGCTCTTTCGGCTCCCTGCTGTGATGTGTGGTGGATTCGCCGAACAATGAATACAGACAATATTAACGACCACTAGAGTTTCAGTTGCAATTTAATTTTTTGTATCCGCTCATTGTATTATAATCATAATAATTATGAAAAGCAACTCGAGGGACGATATCTGGAAGCGGTGGCCTTCAGCTTTTAACCCTCACCGGCTCCTCCTGAAGCTCTCGGCAGTGAACTCCACTATTCCTGACAGATAGGGCCGCCGCTCCACTAATGCATATTTAATTGTGTGAGCCATTATGATGCTGGAATATTTCAATTACATACATGCATTACACTTTCCTTGGAGGAACAGCTCTGTGTTTAATTTGATTCCTTATAATTACTGGAAAATTAATTTTAATTGTTATATCCCGTCCTAAAATTAAACGGCATATATTCTCTGCTCCCCGCAGAGAGACGGATTTTCATTTGGATTTCGAAACATTGCAATCAGACTATATTTGGCTAAATTAGGAAAACGGAGTCCATCTCGATAACTTTGTTTAAGCTTAAAGTATGAAGACATTAAGCGCTCTATTAACCCACTTTGCAGAGGAAATCTCCTCGCTGAGAGGGCGACGTCTCAAATCCAAAGCTGCTGGATTCGATCGTGAAAAGGGAACTCGTAACCTTTTGTTTTACCAACTTGAGACAAATCCTAATTGGCCACGTTGTCTCTCCATCCACGGCTCGTCCGGGACATCATCGGTGTCACCATCGGCCATATTTATGACAGTCGGCTGCCTATTGCTGCTTCAAAATGACACCTGGGTATGAAATTCTACCTATTAGGAGATGAAATACTGTCTCTCTCTCACTCTCTCTCTCCCTCTCTCTCTCTCCATCAATGGCTCCTGTTGTCCGAATGGATCTTTGCAGGTTCCGCGGGCTAGAGATGAGCTTCCCCCCTATTCGGAAATCAGGAGACACAGCCGCCTCATAATTAGATTTGCTTTCTGTGTGGCGGCAGTCCCTTCAATCTAATCTATTTATGCATTCCCTCTTTTCAGGCCTCATTGAGATTCTATCGCCTTGTATTTGTACCCCGCCTGTCAAAACGGCCTTCTTTTCCTCACAATTTTGGGCTCATTTCACTGGCGGAGATGGGCGATGATTGCCCGCTGGTCTCCTCGCAAATGCAATGTGCTGGAACTTAAGAGGCTTCTCTTCTCTCTCTTCTTTTCTGTTTATAAGGCTGGAGAGTGAGTGAGTGAGTGTGTGTGTGTGTGTGTGTGTGTCCATGTTTGTTTGGCAGGATGAGACATATGCTTGGCTGTGGGATGTGTTGTGTTTTTGTGCATGTGTGCTCATGTCCTTCTGTCTAGTATTGATGTGAGCATCAATAAATAGTATGTAGGAGAGTGTGTGTGTGTGTGTGTGTGTGTGTGTGTGTGTGTGTGTGTGTGTGTGTGTGTGTGTGTGTGTGGGGCTGAGGTGTGGGCCGGTGGTGGAGGCAGGGAGGAGAGGGAGAAGCCGTAGTATTAAAGTAAGATTAACTTTATCGATCCCATGGAGGGATAATTGGTTATTGTAGAAGCAAACATTAGGTTATGGATATAAATGCAATAAACCGAACATGAGGATGTGTGCCATCATATAAAAATAGATCTTTTCTGGGCTTAAATGAATTATCAAATCACATACTCTTGTATTTCTCAAAGTGGCAAACACCTTATGTGCAGTTTTCCATCCCAACGTGTCACCGTTTTTCACCACGATCACCAAAAAAAACATATTTTAATATTCATCCACTGTGGCCACAAGTGACAGAAAGCATAATGCTAACAGCTAAAACATTGTGTAACAGCAGCACAAGCGGAGAAAAGGTCACAAACTCCGTAATACAGCGATGGATTTGAATTTGAATGTGAAAATGGGACCGGTAACCTTTTGTTTTAGCGGCGTGAGACAGCAGTTTCAGACAAGTCCTAATTGGCCATGTTGTTCCTCCACCTCGACCATGTCAAGAATATTATGGGCGGCGGCCGGGAGGAGCGGGAGAAGCTGGAGTGTTGAAGTAATAATTAACTTCATTGATCCCTGGGAGGGATAATTGGTTACTGGAGAAGAAAACAATAGCTTTCGGATGAAAATGCAATAAACTGAACCTGAAGATGAATGCCCAAAAATAGATCTTCATCTTGGATTTTCAAATCACAGATTGTTGTGTTTCTCATTTCAGTATGAGGCGAAAAACATTGTGTAACAGCAGCCCAGGTCGAGAAAGGTCATCCAGCAATGTAATGCTACAGCGTGCTTACTTCAGCCACATTGTATCAACTACAATGAGTCATTTCATCTCTCAAAAGTTACATCTTCTACTTTTAAGAAGGCTTTTTAATTATCTACACTGGAGACACTGCAAATTAGAGGTTATGCAAACAGAAAGTGATTTCCCAAATCACAAGCACAGGAGTGCATCGTTATCCACCACCATTATCAGATTTACAGGTGGAAGCCGCAGAGTTTGGGAGTGAAGCTGCACATAAACTAGTGTGTGTGTGTGTGTAGCTGCATGCCTGAGTACCTATGTACATGCTATTTGTTCACATGAAAAGGAGAGAGCTTCAAAGTAAATAGGATCCAGGTGACTTGAGGCGTTTTTCGGCTGTCTGAAGTGCTTCTCCTGGAGCCCGTCAGCAATGAGACCTGTCGCGGTTTGCTGCCAATCCCATCAGCGTGAATGGCAACGTCCCCAGAAGGGCACGGCGAAGCCTCATTACATCCGCACAATAAATTACCCCGATAACAACAGCGAATGCTGTTCCCGACAAGTCGCTCGCTATTTTATCATTGTCCAGCTGACACCGTCTCCGCTGCCAAGCTAACGACGGCCCACATTCAAACCCAATCAGGCTGTTTGTGGGGAAGCCATCTGCATTGAAGGGCATGAAGAAAGGAACTGAGAGTAGAGGTTACGGCCCAACGGGAGCGATCCACAGCGTCCTTACGGGTGTTTGAGCGCTCAAAACTGTCTTCATGTTTCAGGTTACTGGGGAAGATTAGCTCAAAGGAAAAATAATAATAATAATATTTCAATCTTCAATAGCGCTTTTCAAGCCACTCAAAGACGCTTTACATACAACAAAATGAAAAAGGGAACGATTAGAAAAACATCAAGACATCAATTAAAAACAGAATATATTTTAGCAGGTGAAGGGTAAGGAGCAGGGGTTAACAGGTGAAGGGTAGGGAGCAGGGGTTAGCAGGTGAAGGGTAGGGAGCAGGGGTTAGCAGGTGAAGGGTAGAGAGCAGGGGTTAGCAGGTGAAGGGTAGGGAGCAGGGGTTAGCAGGTGAAGGGTAGAGAGCAGGGGTTAGCAGGTGAAGGGTAGAGAGCAGGGGTTAGCAGGTGAAGGGTAGGGAGCAGGGGTTAGCAGGTGAAGGGTAGAGAGCAGGGGTTAGCAGGTGAAGGGTAGAGAGCAGGGGTTAGCAGGTGAAGGGTAGGGAGCAGGGGTTAACAGGTGAAGGGTAGGGAGCAGGGGTTAGCAGGTGAAGGGTAGAGAGCAGGGGTTAGCAGGTGAAGGGTAGAGAGCAGGGGTTAGCAGGTGAAGGGTAGGGAGCAGGGGTTAGCAGGTGAAGGGTAGAGAGCAGGGGTTAGCAGGTGAAGGGTAGAGAGCAGGGGTTAGCAGGTGAAGGGTAGGGAGCAGGGGTTAGCAGGTGAAGGGTAGAGAGCAGGGGTTAGCAGGTGAAGGGTAGGGAGCAGGGGTTACAGGTGAAGGGTAGGGAGCAGGGGTTAGCAGGTGAAAGGTAGGGAGCAGGGGTTAGCAGGTGAAGGGTAGAGAGCAGGGGTTACAGGTGAAGGGTAGGGAGCAGGGGTTAGCAGGTGAAGGGTAGGGAGCAGGGGTTACAGGTGAAGGGTAGGGAGCAGGGGTTAGCAGGTGAAGGGTAGGGAGCAGGGGTTAGCAGGTGAAGGGTAGAGAGCAGGAGTTAACAGGTGAAGGGTAGAGAGCAGGGGTTAACAGGTGAAGGGTAGAGAGCAGGGGTTAACAGGTGAAGGGTAGAGAGCAGGGGTTACAGGTGAAGGGTAGAGATCAGGAGTTACAGGTGAAGGGTAGAGAGCAGGGGTTAACAGGTGAAGGGTAGAGATCAGGAGTTACAGGTGAAGGGTAGAGAGCAGGGGTTAACAGGTGAAGGGTAGAGAGCAGGGGTTACAGGTGAAGGGTAGAGAGCAGAGGTTAGCATGTGAAGGGTAGAGAGCAGGGGTTAACAGGTGAAGGGTAGGGAGCAGGGGTTAACAGGTGAAGGGTAGGGAGCAGGGGTTAGCAGGTGAAGGGTAGAGAGCAGGGGTTAACAGGTGAAGGGTAGAGAGCAGGGGTTACAGGTGAAGGGTAGGGAGCAGGGGTTAACAGGTGAAGGGTAGAGAGCAGGGGTTAGCAGGTGAAGGGTAGGGAGCAGGGGTTAACAGGTGAAGGGTAGGGAGCAGGGGTTAGCAGGTGAAGGGTAGAGAGCAGGGGTTAACAGGTGAAGGGTAGAGAGCAGGGGTTAACAGGTGAAGGGTAGAGAGCAGGGGTTAGCAGGTGAAGGGTAGAGAGCAGGGGTTAACAGGTGAAGGGTAGAGAGCAGGGGTTACAGGTGAAGGGTAGAGAGCAGGGGTTAGCAGGTGAAGGGTAGGGAGCAGGGGTTAGCAGGTGAAGGGTAGGGAGCAGGGGTTAGCAGGTGAAGGGTAGAGAGCAGGGGTTAACAGGTGAAGGGTAGAGCAGGGGTTAGCAGGTGAAGGGTAGGGAGCAGGGGTTAGCAGGTGAAGGGTAGAGAGCAGGGGTTAACAGGTGAAGGGTAGAGAGCAGGGGTTACAGGTGAAGGGTAGAGAGCAGGGGTTAACAGGTGAAGGAGCAGGGGTTAACAGGTGAAGGGTAGAGAGCAGGGGTTAACAGGTGAAGGGTAGGGAGCAGGGGTTAACAGGTGAAGGGTAGAGAGCAGGGGTTAGCAGGTGAAGGAGCAGGGGTTAACAGGTGAAGGGTAGAGAGCAGGGGTTAACAGGTGAAGGAGCAGGGGTTAACAGGTGAAGGAGCAGGGGTTAACAGGTGAAGGGTAGGGAGCAGGGGTTAACAGGTGAAGGGTAGAGAGCAGGGGTTAGCAGGTGAAGGGTAGGGAGCAGGGGTTACAGGTGAAGGGTAGAGAGCAGGGGTTAACAGGTGAAGGGTAGAGAGCAGGGGTTACAGGTGAAGGGTAGAGAGCAGGGGTTAACAGGTGAAGGAGCAGGGGTTAACAGGTGAAGGGTAGAGAGCAGGGGTTAACAGGTGAAGGGTAGGGAGCAGGGGTTAACAGGTGAAGGGTAGAGAGCAGGGGTTAGCAGGTGAAGGGTAGGGAGCAGGGGTTAACAGGTGAAGGGTAGGGAGCAGGGGTTAGCAGGTGAAGGGTAGGGAGCAGGGGTTAACAGGTGAAGGGTAGAGAGCAGGGGTTAACAGGTGAAGGGTAGAGAGCAGGGGTTAGCAGGTGAAGGGTAGGGAGCAGGGGTTAACAGGTGAAGGGTAGAGAGCAGGGGTTAACAGGTGAAGGGTAGAGAGCAGGGGTTAACAGGTGAAGGGTAGAGAGCAGGGGTTAGCAGGTGAAGGGTAGAGAGCAGGGGTTAGCAGGTGAAGGCAAGTTTGAAGAGGTGAGTTTTTAGGGCTTTCTTAAATAATGATAGGGTGAAATGTATTGTGACACTTTTTATGAACATCAGTCTACCTGTAATCAAGGTGCGTAACCTCAGACTAATTACAGCCGGTCGCTGGAGAACAGCACTGCGAAAGTGCAAAATCCTGTTAGAAAATACATTTAAAAAAAGGCTGAATTTGAAGTCAGGTGTGTATATATATATATATATATATATATATACACATATTAACGTTCACCTTCCCTGTTGAATTCAAAAACGGCGAAGCAAAAAAAAAAAGGAAGTCGAGCATCCTACAGCCGCCGCCGCGCTAATTGACTCTGCGTCGAGTAAAACGCCGGTCGGCATGACAGCCCGTTCCCGCGACGCTTGTTTCCTGTGCGTTCGGATCTCTCGGGCATGTAACGCATGCGACGCTTCCCGAGAGCTGCAGCCGGCAGCTCCGCTGGGCTGGTGACACCATTACGGTGAATGATGGTCTGCCTGACACTTCCTCTGTCACCGCTTGCAGGAGGAGTCAACCAACTGAACAGTCTCTCAGCGGCTGAGGCGCTCTGCTTGTTGCCAGAGGGATAAACACAGCCGCCGGTTGGTTTTAATTTGGCTCTAGCTGAGCGTCTGTCAGCAGAACCACTTGACTGCGGTCTCGATCACATTTTAAGTCCACTACGTTTGACAGGTATTCACTTCCTGTTATCGAACTGTGAGGCCTTTTGTGTGGGTTTCCTGGCGCACCTGTCAGATGCCTGTAGTCCTATATATGATAAACATAGGAGGTTACAGTGTGTTTGTATAGTGTGGCGCCCACATTAACAAGGGATACTATAATAATAAGAACTGGACATGTACCCCCCTTCATATTCTCATTTGTTTATTCTTTTTATTGATTGTTAATTGTTTTGTTTCTTCGTCTGGCATGTGTTTATCTGCAAGAGAGGTGATGATTTAAGAGGTTAATGCTTGGTTACAAGTTCAGGCACTGGGGTCAGCTCAGGGGTCCTCTGGTAGAAAGAGAGGAAAAATGTTACCCTCCTTTCATTGAGTAGTGGACGAAAACAGCCTGCAGCCGATCTGAATGTGTTCCTGAGCTTTCAGGTGGGTGAAAGTGATAAAAACCATATAAAAATAGCGACACATGGATCATAACCGTCAGTAACATGAACGTATGTCAGAGTTGGCAAGTTGAATGTCGTGACGTGTCGGTGGATATAGTGCATTATACTCGTTAGCTAGCTAGTTACTCGTTAGCTAGCTAGTAACTCATTAGCTATCTAGCTATCTAGGTGATGCATTATACTCGTTAGCTAGCTAGTTACTCGTTAGTAACGGCATAGTAACCACCTGTGGCCTGTGAGAATGAGAGTTGTGTAAATGAAGTTGTTAGTGTCAGTATAAATCGATATGTTGTATGGATTTATGCATAAGAAAGCCTTTCATTCAGTCGTGGACTAAAACAGCCTGCAGCTGATCTGAATGTGTTCCTGAGCTTTCAGTGAAGAAGTTCTTAAAACCCGTGCACGTCTGGATCTCCTGTGCGTCCCGGTGTGCAGCAGCCGCCGCGTCCATGTCTGTGCAGCTTCGCATGTCTTTTCCCGCCGCGACGAGCCAGTTCACGGGAGCACCTCGAACTTACACCTCGCAATACTTTGCAACTAAGATTAGAGCAATTTAATTAGGCAGAAAGCCGCCGTAATAAAGCCATTAAATTAGCCGCTGGTGCGGGGCAACGGGGGGCAAGGAATCCCACTAATTAACCCGCGTGTCTGAGACTGCTGCAGCCTGGCTTGTCACGGCGGCGGAGGCTTGATGCTGCGATGACCCGAATAGCCCAACCTTGTCCAAAACACTTGAAGTCTCTTGTAATTGGGAAATTGGCAGAGTGCATTAGAATAAACACGCAAAACGGGCCACGTCCTCTTGTTTGATGGCCGTAAAGCGTAAACGGTTAACGCACGAGGACTTCACGGGAAGGAGCGCAGCATCAGAACCAGAACTGTTTATTGCCCTGTTTGGTTTCACATTCAAGGAATTTGTCCTGGTGGAAGGTGCATACATTTAACATTTAACAGTAAACAGAGTGCAATAAATGGGAATGAATGAATATTTACAATTGAACAGTAGACTATCAAATTAAGATTTATGTTAAAGTGGCGAGTGTATTTAAATATGAGGCTTGAGGGTGTGTGCAGGGGAGTGTCCAGTGGGCGACCCGGGCTCTGTTGATGAACAATTACACATTATGGACTTTCACTGATGTTGATTCAACGGATTCCTCCTCTTTTTCCTCTGCAACGTGCACCACCTGAGACACTTTCCTCTACACTATATTTTCTGAAGTCAAGCAGCCGTGCTTTGACTCGCGCCCATGCCCAAAGCTCAAGCTCGAGGAGTGTAAAAATATATCTCGCCTCCAAATGAAAGCTTGATCGCAGAAATAACATCATCACCTCGTGAACCCTCGTCTGCATCCCGTCAAACAGAAAAATGCTTGCAAGTGGTTTCTATTCTCATATTCACTTTGGTGAAAACATGAAACGGTATTAATTGCTTTACCCGTCAATATCTTCCTGACACTGCAGCTGCTAGAAAACAGCCCTGCTGCACGTCTCACAGGGACGAAGACTAAACTTTTATACGTTTGTATGCTCGCATCATCGTCACACACACTCGAAGGATATCCGGCGATACCGCGCTCCACGTCCGTCTTCCATGCGTCACCTCAACGCTGCGATGAGAGGCGCACCCTTCAGATCCAACAACTCATCCCCACGCCTTCACTTCACATTCACAGGAAATGCACTTTCATGTAAAAGCCCCAGAGAGATAAAACATGACATCTTAAAGATCCAACATGAAAAGCCCGAGCGGGGACTTTATGTTTCTGTTGGTCTTTGACACGATATCCGTTTTGGCGTGCGTCGGCTGACTGCAGCACCCGTGGGACTGCGCCTCGCCCCTGGCATTGTCATTCTTCATTGATCAGAGGGGAGAGGCTAACAAGGTCTCCAGGCTACATGCCGGCTGTTAGAAACCTGCTCCTGCTGCTCAATCTGAGCGAGGCTTTAACGCCGACTCACACCAGGCAGCCCGCCCCCTCCAGGGTCTACGCTTCCTCGAAAGGGAAATGAAGGTGTATGGCAACTTGGGAAGTTATAGTTATATGAATAAGGTTGCCAAGATTGTGCAGCATTAGGCTCTTTTTTTATCCAGTAATGAGACGACCCGAAGTGAACGCTTTAAGGGAAACTCTTTAATAAACATGTGGTTAACATTGTACACCGACACACAATTATACTTGGTTATGTTTATGCAACAAAACCACTTGTGGGTTTACTAGAACAGCGTGGTTTGGCTTGAAATCAGTACGTTTGTGATTTATTTATTTAAGAATTTAGTCGACATTGACTTTTGGTTTCACGCATGCAGGACACAAACAGCGGCCTCCTGGGTGAAAGTCATAGATGTTTATAACTGATTTGCTCAGTGAGGCAAGAAAATTCAGATTAAATTGCCCATACCTCCCGGCGCTATTTCACCATAAAGCGTTTTCTTTAACCCCGCCTCCAAATCCATTCACATGGATGGAGGACATAAAATAACTCGTCAGCTGCAACTGCTTTAAATAAGCGCGTTTGAAGTGTTCGTACTGGGAAGTTGATTCACCTTCTAAGAATATAAGTTTATCAGCTGAGTTACAGACATCTTTCCTAACACAAGTCTCTGACAAAATCTTAATCCCGCCGTTTGTCCACTACGTCAAATTTGCCTCAAAGCCCGGCGCTCGCTTTGGTTCCTCTGACCCGAACTCCTATCAGACACATATTTATCATCGCCCACTGTTGTCTCTGTCTCTGTCTTTAAGCGTACCCTACTATGACCATTAGCCGGGGTTTTAAGTGAAGTTCTGTACAAAGCATATTATTAGATTTCCTCCGCAGCATCAAACCCAGTGACCCCGGCCCGACGGCCACCGTCCCTCCCTCTGACCGACTCAGCCGACCCGCCGCTTGCCCTCGCTCTACCTGCTTCCTCATTAGCGGCTGGCTCTCGATGAGGAAAATACATTAGTAATCCTACTCCCTCTCGCAGCATGAACCTGGATGTTTTCACCTTTTTGCTTTTTGCATTCACTTAATCACTCTTTGCTTTTTTTTTTTCCCCGTCCTGCAATTTCACACAGACATAAGCACGAGGCACCATTTTTTTTATTTTTTTCACGCTGGCATGTTTGAATTTTTTCTGCTTCTATTTTCCTGCCTGACTTTTTCTCTCTCTCTCTCTCTTTCTCTCTCTCTCTTATTCCTTCGCTTTCCTCCACATGTCAGCAGGAACACACACCCGCCCACGCACTCCTCCTCTGGCGTACGATGCATCTGAGCTCGGGTCAGAAGACGTCTCAGCCGCTTGGATCTAAATTGGCCGGCCCTGAACCCAGAGCTTCAGAGGATGGCCTGGGGTGGGCACGGGGGTGAAGCCCCGGCCATACACGGCGCCCTTACCCATCATCCATTTGGTTTGCTGCTCACGGGATGAGAGGAGGAGGATCGTATAATTAGGCGAGTCGTGAATATTCAAACGTACATATGTCTCACGTGAATATTTATGTCTTCTATCAATGACACGAGTGCAGGATTGCAGCATCGGAGTACACAGATGGCTGAGAGGCACGACTCGGGGAAGCCTCGTGATAAATTAGAAAATTTTTCAGGACGAGAAAAACAGACTGACGCTTTTAAAAAGTGCTTTAAAAAAAAAAAACACACACAGATAAGAAGCCGGTGCCTGAAGTCACCGTATATGCGCCGTATTCGGATAAGAAGAGCTGCGGCGAACCCAGACGACTGAAACCAGATGGGGTAATCATACAATTAATCTATTTGTTACCTGTATCACCCCGAAGCCACGCGACACAAACCAGACTAAATTACACCAATTAGTTTGCTGAGATAGAGCTAGGTGCTCTTCATCTTCGTCCCCTAATTATTTATTTTTGTCCAGCAATTTTTCCTAATTGAACGCGTCAGGAAAATGCATTTAGAACAAACAAAGCGTGGCTAATTGTGGTGTGAAACAAAGGCAGGGGTGAGGAGTGAATTAGCTCGGGTGACGTGAGCAGAGTGTGTGTTCGAGCATCGCCTGCACCTCGGAGTGCTTTTAGATGTAATGCTTATATAAACACCTCGAACTGGAACTGACCGCTCCTGCTTTTAGAAGGACTATCTCGGGATATTTCTGCACTTTAAGCCCACTAATTACATTTGTGTATACTTAACATTACTGCTGACCACTCTTAAAGTGTGCCATAGATTTTTTTGATTGATTTTCTACCTCGCAGGCAGCCGCTGGGTTCCATATCTCTGAGTACGTGTGGACCTGAAGTGTTCACTGAGACTCAGTGAGCATTTATTATTCTACAAATAAATAAATAAAAAGTATATAAAGGTGTCATTGTGGAGTAACGTAGCCGGGAACATGGATTGCTCCTGTGGTTGCTTTCAAGGACGGTAAAGAATTGAGCCTTGAAAGTCAGCGCGTTTTAAAAAGGGCCAGTAAGATGTTTATAGACGTTTTTTTTTTCATCTGCTTCTAAGTTTTGACAACAAAATCTACTGAAAGTTAGGATTGCCTTTATGCTTTAAAAAATAATAATTTAGATTCAGGAAATAGGACCCTTGTTGTGCCAATTGTTGGCTACTTCCACTGGTCAGAAACAATCAGCCAATCACAGCTAAGGAGGCAGGTTTTAGACTGTGACATCATCTTTATACATAGCTAGCAGGCTAGTTAGCACAATGCTGCAAATTGAAAACCATTTAGTTAAGCGTTCCCAGCATGCACCACTGCAGCTTTTATGGAGACAGGTTAGGGAAATATAACTACCTCGCCTCCAAACAAGAAATCGGATAACATGAACGAAATGTCGGGAGGAATTGAAAGAAAATGGCTAAGTCACACTTGCAAAAAATAAAAGAGCAACCTTTTTAGTGACAAGAAATGTAATTCTCACTTTGCCTTTCACAATGTCTCTGTTGTCTTCTCTGATTGTCCAACAACGTCCTTGAAAGCGTCTCAAATCCTGGATAACAGAGCACCCTTGAACGCACCACGGAGATAAACCCTGCTGCTTCCAACACTAACACAAAGATAAATGGAGACACGCAGCTGGACATAAAGGAAGAACATGTCCATGTTTGTATGAAAAAGAACAGACATCATATAAGGTGGTGTAGTGCTGGAGGTTCATTCCAGCTGTCACTTCAGCTGTGCGAGCACATCGACTACGCCTCCACCTAATCTCGTCATTCCTCCCACTACGCCCACCGCAGTTAGCCCCTCTCCCATTTTACGTTCTCAGGGGTGAGACCCACGTCGCCTCTATTCAATCGAGCCTTTGATCATGCAGATAATGACTTTAGGGAGCCGGTTAGGCCCGAGGACGGGGAGACGGCCCGGTACGCCTGACAGCCAGCTGACGGGATAAAGAGGCCGTTGGCTTTGCCAGGACACCGTGCTGGAGGCGGCCTCTTATTATATATATATTATTATATGATGTGAACCCACAATCAAAGGAAACGTGGGCAGGATATGACTGTGTAGTTAAATTTAGGACTGCGTCATGTGTAATGCACACAAACGCAACTGCAGGCGCGGCCAACCCCCTTTTTTTATATCAGAAAAAGAACATAAATATGCCATCATACACTGTAAAGTACAGCGGTGCTGCAGCAGTCTACCGGATCTGCACACTGCACTGTAAATGTTGCGCATGAATAGCAATGGAGGTCATCTGAATTGTTTCCGACGCACACGAGTTAACTCTGACATGCCCGTGCAAACTTATTTTTCATGCCTCCTTTCTTTCCAGAGCTTGTTCTTTCTTTAGCAGGATGCCCGTCCTCCAGAGACGACACAGCATCCCTCTCTAGATGGAAGCTGGTTTTGTCGGACCTCGCCCTTAATACGAGTCTCCATCGTAGAGGGAGGTGGTGAATGGTTCCACATGGGGAGAACAGGGCTGTCAAAGAGGGTGCAACACATGCAAATTAAGGGCTTATTTTTACTGCAGTCTGAAGCCACTTGAGACACTTTTCTTTTGTCTAAACCTGAAATTAAGTGACGGAAAAAAAGAAACTCGCTTTTATTGCTTATTCTAAGTTGCAGAATCGTCAACGCCACATATTTTACTCCAACGTTTACATCCATCTTTACCTTTTGACTCTCAAATATAAAAGGATAAGGCTGATGGTTTAAGAAAGCTAAAAACTATCAATAATGCATCCTAATTATATTCTCTGTGGTACTCTGTGTCATAGAAAACCACTGTTGTCCAAAAATGATAACACATAAATTAGTTCCTTTATCAACAAATGCTCTTTTTACGTCTGTTCTTCAGTGCCCAGCTATATAACATACAGCATACAATATAAATAAATGTTATTCTGTCTGTATATATAATACTGCTGTTGTGGATTCTTTACTGTTTTTATTACTGTTTATTTATATTGTGTTTTATTGTACTATCTGTCTCTAGTGTGCACTTTACCTGTCTGCTGCTGTAATCCTGCCATTTCCCCACTGCGGGACGAATAAAGGAATATCTCATCTTAACTATATCATGTGACCAGTATAAGCGGTATCATTTTGGGCCACAGAAATTAACACAGTGATGTCGGCAAAAATAAAATAAAAATATAGACTGATGTTGGAGGAGGAGGGTCAGTAGATGAGGCATCTTTAGGCCGCTAACGTGCACCATCTCATCGAAGCGCTTTCCCAAAACACAAGATGGGGTCATGCATTGTTGACAACGATACACCCCTTCTTCCCCTACACACACACACACTTTTCCGTGCAGATGGCCACAGCTGTGGCACGCTGGCACACACACACTCTGCTCAGCTCTGGGTGACCCTCCCCTGTGCCGGCCCGTGTAAACGCTGCAGCTGTGGTGAACCTCTGACACACACACACACACACACACACACACACACACACACACACACACACACACACACACACACACACACACACACACACACACACACACACACACACACACACACACACACACACACACACACACACACACACACACCTGTGAATGCAGAGAAAAACAAACCGCCGTCGGAAAGCAACATATGGGCTGTTTCTACTGGCACACATCTCTCGGGGTCTGATACAGTAACACAAAGGGCCCACTGGCTTGACTGCTCTGCACCGCTGTTTGAACTTTGAGTGGAATTATTTGCAGAATAATAAAACTGAGACTTTTTTCCATCTTCTTCTGATTCCTTCGGAGGATGATACGGCGCTTGTCTTGGCCAGCTTAGGATCCCAAGGACAATTGGAAGATGAATTTGGCAGCGTAGAGAACCACAAAACTCCCTTTTATTAAATGCATGTAGGTCGCTAAAGAATACATTCTTATTTACAGGCATAACCTTGGAGGAGGGAATTTTCCTCTTAAGTGGGAGGGGGGAGGAGATAGGAAAACGAGGGGCAATATTATAGCGATAAACAAGAACATAAATATCAAAATAAGTGCAGACTGGCAGCCAACATGGCAGAAAAATAAAATGGAAGCAGAAGGAATAATGAAAAGGGATTAAGCGATAAATAATAGTAAGCATGAAGAGGACAGCGCAACACAGAAGGACACTAATATCATGAGAAAACAGAAATAGGTACGCCAGAAATAAACATTGCCCACAGGCATGAGACCAATATTAAGATTTTGTGCTGCAGCACACTCAATAAAATGTGCAAATAAAGCAAATGAAACATAGCGCGATATCTAAATCCCCCATGCAGTATTTAAAAATCCAAATAAAACCTTTTTTTCCCCCCCTCAGTATGAAAACATCGCTGTTGCATATTCAGCAAACCTTGAGCTTCGGACAGTGATGCTGCAACAGGATCCGCTCCAGATTCACAGAGAGGCACATTCACGATCCGATTTAATCCAAAGGTGCTGGATGGGTTTCGGTCAGGGTTCTAGAAAAGCTGCATTTAGAGTGCAAATACCACATGTTTAATTTTTGATTGAGTGAATACAAAACTTGATTTCAAGCTACCCATCTAGACCCGCAAGTATCACCCCACCACAAGCATGCAGCCGTAATTGGCCACCCAAAAATATTTTGCATTTTGATGAAGCTGAATGTGAGATTACCTGCGGAAAGACGCGGAGATGCACAGTCACTCACGGACACATGCAAGCCTATAAATGGCCGACCTGTTTATGATGTCTTCACGAGGGATTAATAGGCACATATGAACTGGCCTTGGTCTTTATGGATCTCAATTACAAAAACATAAATTAACGGGGACATTATCCTTAATGGAGAGGCCATTTTTTTATGGACCTTCACTTTTTAAAACGTTGGCTTTGGACATGAACGTTTTATATCGACTTTCTCTTCACAGACCAATAGGACATAAACGTGTGACCTTGGCTATACAGTGTGTAACTCTCCGAAAAACTCAAACAATGAAGCCAAGAACGAATTATGCTTTATGTAACGCTGAGGCACGAGAAAGGGTGAAAAGTAGTTTTTTCGCCATGGAAACAAGCTGCTGTTCTGCCTCTTTTTTCCTCTCCTCCTCCCTTTCTTCTCCCAACTAGTGCAGCTAGCATTACTGTTTTAGTAGCGCTGGTTCAATACTGTGATATGTAGCCTACATACCGCTTTTCATCTGCTATGAAAAATGTAGCACACGCGTTATATCAGCAGCGGACCCGCAGAGACATGAATATCAAAGCGCATTCTCTTGGTTTTTGTTTCGAAACACGCATGCGATTCTCTTTCTGCCTCTCGCCCGCTGCTCTGATGCAACATACGAGTGTGAATACTGTACATGAACCTTGGAAAAACACAGAATAATCAATGTTGAAACAGCGGCGTCAGACTAAACCAGCGCTCCCTCTTCCTCCTCCTCTTCCTCATCCTCTCTCCCTCCTCCTAGCTCCCAAATGAACACAGATTCCTGCTAATAGATTCTGCTAACTCAAAGACCGTCTCTGGTGTAGCCAAGACAACACAGCTTATGATATATTCCCTCTTGATGTATATATATATATAAAAAAGTGGGATGAGCAGAGGGATTGTCTGGGCTCTCTCATCTGACTTCTGAGAGCCTTCATCAGCCCCCCCCCCCCCCCCCCCCCTTCGCACCTGCCTCGTCACTGTGTTCCCTCCTCTTCCTCCTGATTGTCATAGTGATAACACACTGAGTGATGAAGGGTGGTGGGGGAGGGGGGTGCAATCTGGAGGGATAACAATGTGGGCTAACTTCAACCCCCACCAAATCCCCCCGATGCTGTTCTCAGATCAGCCTATTTGTTATACATAGTTTTTTTTTTCTCCTCTCTCTTCACATACAAGAGACGCTAAGAGAGACTAACTCCTTGTTTGAGGAGCGCCAGTCCCTTTTCGTCACTCGCAGCCTATCGGGATGTGTGTGTGTGTGTGTGTGTGTCTGCTGCAACGTGCATGTGTTCACTCTGAATGTAATGTGCAAATTCTCCTCTTCATTTGTCGTTTTGTGAACTCCATTTGCTTCTAAACTCTGACTTAAATGGTTGAATACAACTAAATTTAACACCTTGGCACAAGAGACTAAATATAGTGTGTGTGCATGTGTGTGTGTGTGTGTGTGTGGGGGGGAGGTGCTGAAGTCACATGACCGTTAACCCGACCCATGTATGTGTGGCTGCCCCATGTATGGATTCAATTTGTTGTGTTTTATGCATGTTCAATCTTTCCCCATTTTTATTTTTTTATGCTTCATACCCATCTTACTGATAATATTCTCGTCATGTGATGTTGATGAAAGCCACAAGCCGATGAAGTTAAATCCAGTTTTGACCTCATTAGACCTTGGCGCCGCCCTCAGGTGGAAACAGGACGCCATGCATCACTTACACAGGTCACGTTCACATGCACGTCAGAAATGAGATTATAATTTGATTAAGTCAATAAAGCACGTGAGACAGAGCCCGAGTCCACACTGATCGTATTAATTAGATTTTGCTCTTAATCTATAATCCTGATTGTATTAAAAATATGCACACTGCTTGGATTTTAATCCCACTAATGGACACCAGTCGGGGCACATTTTGAATTGGGAGCATCGTATCTGGAGGTAGAGAGGAGATGGAGCCTGGAAAACATATATTTGTATAATTTTAAATCTTCTCACCTGTTATTTTAGGGGTGAAGTTCACATTTGTGGCCTTTCCACATCCATAAATCTGCTACATCCCATTTAGATGTTTTCTTTAGTATCAAAGGTAATCCAGTGTGAACAGGATGCACCTGCATGATGTTTAATGGTGCAGATTTCATGGAGACGTTATACTGGTTCTCTCAAGGTATTATGGGATGTAGTTCTCGTCTATCCCACAGGAGCGATGAAATCGATGACATCATGTCTTTTATGTGCGGCTACAACGACGTCTGAGGCCCTGATCTGATGACAAATCAGATATGATACCACATTATGATAGTGAGTACAAATATGAATTAATGGGTCCATTGACAGTTATTGAACTGCAGCCAGTCACTTATTGATAACCTCTCTCCATCTGCTTACAGCACTGAAGAAACAGTTTGACTAATAGCCAATAAAGAAACATGGCATCTAATCACTATCGGGCCCCGGCAGGTTTTACTCAAGAAAAAAGAAATCATACAATTTAGTGAATCATTCAAATATTTATCTGCATGCCAACATAAAAGAAAATATAATTTTCTTGGCTAAACATAAAAGGGGAGGTAACATACCTATGCACCCTTTCAACATTTAAGGGATCTTTACTTTAAGTACTTTGTACTTAAGGTGTCATAGTCACATGGAGCAAATAAACAGTATGCAAAAAACAGAAATCAAATGGGAAATCAAAATTAATGTTGGAATATGACTGCGAGGAGGTTCTTCACAACTCATGAGACGCTTTTGTTTTTCCAAATTAGAAGCCAATCTCCGAATGTAACATACACTCGACCAAATAGACTTAAAGCTACAGACAAGATAAGCATTCGCCACACACACACACACACACACACACACACACACACACACACACACACACACACACACACACACACACACACACACACACCAGCAGCCAGTTGTTCCCTGCTTTGCATAAACCAATAATGTAATGGAGGGAAAGTCATTCCCTGATGAGCTCTGTTATGAATAATTTAAAATAATACAGATGAAAACCATCTCAAACTTTCAAACTGGCTCCAATCACACGTTCAGAAAGTCCATAAAGGAATGTAATGGATGTAATGTTGCACAATCACTGCACAAATAGGACGAGTCACTCGCATTTATATCCAATTGAATCTAATAAGCGGCGAGTCTGAGCCGGTTTGATTATTGCTGTGATGGATTGCCATCGAGCGCGCTAAGCCACTCGGTGGCCTCTGCTCGGCATTGTGGGTAGACACAGTCCAGAGGTGGCTTTGTTGCTGCTGCGCGACTCCTCTCCACGCCCGAGGGATGCGGTGACCGTGACAACCAGATAGCGAGGAGACAGAAACATGTTATCTTCTGTGCCGCGAGCGCATGTCGACACAGATGGAGATAAGGACTCCGCCGCGCTGCCAGCGAGCTAGAAACAGGAAGAGGCCTCGGGGATGGGCGTGGCCTATTCCTCACACCCTGGCCCTGTTAAATGATGACGCTCTCACAAGGGGCCATTGTTGAAATGGGATTTTTTCAGAATTTTAACTTGTTTCCA
The DNA here is from genome assembly GCA_023566465.1 of Cottus gobio. Taxonomy (NCBI): domain Eukaryota; kingdom Metazoa; phylum Chordata; class Actinopteri; order Perciformes; family Cottidae; genus Cottus; species Cottus gobio. The sequence goes on from CM042226.1 coordinate 4,376,105, forward strand.
TCACCCAGTTTTTAATGCCACCTGCTGATAAATACAAAGATAATTACGCAATTCACATAATTCCTAGCCCCCATAATTTGTTTTGCATGAATTATGCATACTTCCAGAATTAGCAACAGTTATATTCAATTTTCCCAGAGTTTAGAGTTGCAATCCCAAAGATTTTCATTGGAACGCACATCTGTGAAGTCTCTTATTAAGCCCACTGATGAAAGTATTGCAATATTTAAACATTTACACGTTACAAACGGGGCATTCGTGGCGACATTCCCGTAAAAAAAAACAAAAGAAAACTGCTTCAACAAATATTGAACCGTCAAAACACGAGTTGACTTTAATTATAGTCACAAGAAATGCAACTCACTTGTCAGTGAGCACGACTATGGCTATTGCTCGTCAGAAATGCATCCACAAAAACAAGGAAGGGGTCATTCTTTGACAGTGGATTAGTTGGAAATATTTCCGGGCGTAATGGAACTAGAGCCCAGCGAGCTGCAGGCGACAGGCAGCACACCTCCAGCTCCTCGGCGAGGTAAGCAACCACTTTCCCAGACGCATACCCGGCTGCAGCATGAATCAGACCCCGGCCTCCCCCCAGCATGATGGAGGAAGGCCAGTTATTGCGAGACATATTTATTTAAATGGAAATAGTTTGCTTTGCAGCCCCTCTTTTGCATTTTAACAGGTCCGTGTTGAACCACATGTTCTGTGTCCACCAGTAAATGGGTTGTCTCCAAATCAAATAAGAAGTGAAATCTAATGGCCACTTTAAATGATGAATGATGCGGTAACACAAGCTGTCAAACTTTAAATGGGATGGTGTAAAAGTCCTCCAACAGACTTTAGCACTCGCTAAAACAGGATTCATACACATTTTCACTAATGGAGGTCCAGGACTTTTCCAGGACTTTAAACCAAATTCCCATGACCAAACATTTAGTGAAATCTGGGTGTGTCCATGAAAAAGTGATAAAATGTAGTATTTAAACTAACAATGAGGATTCCAAAGCATACAGTATTCCTTAAAGGACACAAATGAATGAGAGACAATAGTTTGATTAAAAGAATAAACATTTATAGATATACTCAGCGTATGCCTGCTTATATTTTGAGTCTTACTTTTAAAATAATATTCAGCTTTTTTTTCAAGGACTTTTCCAGGCCTGGAAATAACCATTTTAAAATTCCATGACTTTTCCAGGTTTTCCATGACCGTACGAACCCTGTAAACAGGTTAAAAGTTCAGCGATGAGTTGTGCTGTTCACAGCTGCACCAACATGAACTCAGTTAAGAGTTTTAACAAGAATGTGTTGAACATAACACATAAAACATGAATATGGCTCAGGAACCTACACTTAGAAACACAACCCCAAACATTAAAACCTGCATCTTACTTTGCGGAGGGGCCACCAGAGAAGAGATGACGATGAGGAGGAGGGATGACCACACCATCGGGAGGACGAAGAAGAAGGATACAGTATTTTAGTGTTTGTTCATTGCTTCAGTTTTACAGTTAAAACATGTTATGCCATGGAGAGGACCCAAATGCAAAGACAGAAACCGCTCAGGTTTTATAGTTATATTGAAGATACATAAGGCACAAAGCAGCACTGATAATTTGGCAACTGACAGCAGAAAAGAGGTTTCTACTGACAGGGAGATCAGGAAATGAGACACAGGTGGAGCTGGAGGATGTGAGTCAGGTGACCACGACTGAGATAAACTCTGAGGCCCTCTGGTGGACAGGTGAGGAACAGCAATACATCCTAATACAGATGAAGACGGGAGTGTGACCCAACCCAATGATCAGAATGGTCACTCTGATGTCATGGGGTGGGAAGGGAGGACCCAGGGAACAGTTAAAAAGTGACTTTATTATAATAAAAAGGGTTGCTCAAGGATTCAAAACACACAAACAAAAACAGACCACTTACAAAGAGCAAGACGAGGTACAACCTGTTATGACGAAGAACAAGCGGACAAGAGACAAACAGGGTTTAAATACAAGGGGAAGGTGCAGGTGATTGGAAACAGCAGGGAACAATCAGCAGCCAATCACAGGAAGTGCGGAGAAACAGAGGACACACAAGACAGGACTTCAAAATAAAACAGGAAACTAGACAAATCAACGTCATGGCATCCGATGAGTCTTACCCACATTGAGCTCACTTCTATGATGCTTTAAATAAAGTGAAAATAAACTGTTGAAACTCCCTCACAGACCCCTTATATAAACAGCAAAATCATCATCATAATGATCTGCCTCTTTTGATCTTATATATACATACAGTATCACGTTTTTCTACATCTGTAACACAGATGTAATAGTGAGGAAATTAGATAACTTTAAAAAAAAATATATATATATTATGCGATCTGGTTTTGATAAACCTGGATAATGTATTTTGGATAATGTTGGAAATGAATTTGTTTGCAGTTCTACATTCCTCCTGTAGTCCACTTTCTATATATATGTATAGTGATTAAGGCGAATACTCACTTTAATAATGCATCACTTTACTTAAGGGGACACAACACATTATGTTACTGTATAATATAATGTAATTGGAAATGTAGCCAGCTGACTCAGTTAATTATGGCCTAATTGGCCATTAAGATACCCTGTAACAGCGATATCTGTTATTTAACTTTTAAATGAGTGATTCATGAATCATAGTATTTCATGAATGTATTTCTTATTATTAGTGTCATTGTGCCGCCAGGTGATACTGAACAAAGCGCGATCGATGGCTTCCCATCACTTGCTGCATCGGTACCGTGAGCTCCACCAGCGCCTCGTCATCCAGCTCTTTTCAAAGCGTCGGCCATGCAGCCTCACGACCGTATGCGGGGACACAATGGAGGTCGTATCTGGAAAGGGGGGGGACAGTACATCAGCTGGACGCTAATCGGCCGACTCACCTTCACAACGCTCCCCTCTGGGACGGACCAGAGGACTGGCGAAGGGGAGAGGCGGGAGGGGAATCAGACTGTGAGCGATTAGGTTAATGAAAGAGGGGAATGGAGTGAAAGGACAGGAAAAGGTGGGCCCCAAGGCAAATGAGTTTAGAGGAGAGCCGAGCCAATGGCGCTGATTGGCAGAGAGGAAATAAGAGCCGAGACACGCCGTCACGGGGTGAAAGAACTACTTTACCTTCTCTATCGACTGGAAGGTCGGGGAAAACAGTGCCATCGCACAGACCTTCCTTAACAGCTGTCTGGTTTTTACTGACTAACTGTAAGTTAACATCTCACATAAAGTCTTATTTTAAAGCTCCGCTTGGCAGGTTTTTATGTAGAAGCAGAAATGTCCCAGCCAAAAACACCCTGAAGTGGAGCTGCCAGAGAGCATCAAATGACTCAGACACCAGAGGATGAAGATTTATTATTATTATTTACATCGTGTTAGGATGTTGGCTGTGACCACCATGGTAGAAATTATGTTTATGCTCAGTGGTGGGAGAAGTATTATGCTTGCCAAAGTAAAAGTAGCAATACTACAGTGTAAATATACTCAATTACTCAGGGATCATACACATTTTGACTAATGGGTTTCCAGCACTTTAAACCAAATTTCCATGACCTGAAAAAGTGATAAAATGTAGTATTTAAACTAACAATGAGGATTCCAAAGCATACAGTATTCCTTAAAGGACACAAATGAATGAGAGACAATAGTTTGATTAAAAGAATAAACATTTATAGATATACTCAGCGTATGCCTGCTTATATTTTGAGCGTCTTTCTTTTAAAAGCATATTAGTTATTTCAAACATGAACATATGAATATAACACATTTCCATGACTTTTCCAAAACCTTTGGGATTTTTAATTTTTTTCAAGGACTTTTCCAGGCCTGGAAATAACCATTTTAAAATTCCAGGACTTTTCCAGGTTTTCCATGACCGTATGAACCTTGATTACTAGTATATATATATATGTATATATATATATATATATATATATATATATATATATATATATATATATATATATGCAGAGGAGGAAGGGCTGAATCAAGAGTTGAGAGTAAAACAATAATGGCTGAGAATATGATTCTTGGATTGTTCATATACTAACGTAGAGCTTTATTATCACAGGATATTACAGTTACACACATATGGAGGAAATAAGTATTTGATTCCATGCCAATTTTGTAAGTTTGCCCACTGACAAAGAAATGAACGGTCTATAATTTTAATGGTAGTAATATTTAAAAAAACAAACATAGAAAATCACATCATATAAAAGTTATACATTTATTTGGGGGGGACACGTAATAAGAAGTGACAGTTGTGATTATTGAGATTCGTACTTCTGCATGAATGTGTGAGTTCAGCCCTAGGACTTAACAAGCCTGTCACCAAAGAAATGACTCTGTGACGTCACCCGTTGGTTTGTAATATTTATTATGCTTGCTATGTTTTATATATAAGATATCGAGGAGAAGATCCAAAGTCTCCATGTGAAGCTTGAGTCCCAAAGCCAGCTGCTCAGCTAGAGCAACGAGGCTCGTGAGCACAAGACAAGCAGAGACCTGGAAAAAAAGCTCAGAGACACTGAAGGTTGAGCCTCAGGTGTAAGCAAACTTTAGGAGAAAATCAAAAGTCTCCATGTGAAGCTCGAGTCTCAAACCAAGCTGCTCAGCCAGAGCAATGAGGCATGGCAGGACAAATATGAATCCTTTTATGACAGTTGGAGCTGGAGAAGCAGGACTTGGCTCAGTAACAACAGAGTCAGAGGTCCAACTGGTTAAAGACCAAAGCAAGATCCTGGAGGACGTTTGTCTCAGACCACAGAGGAAGACTGTAGGCGTCTTTGAGAGGAAGATGCAGGACAGAGTCACCGAAGTGGAGAAAATGAAGCGAAAGATTCAGGTGAGGGAGAATAGAAAGAGGGAGACAGGAAAAAGTGGAAAACCAAGAGGAGGAGAACAAGGTTTTTCGGCTGGAAGCACAAAAAAAAAACGTGGGACGCAAAATAAAGTTGGAGGACGATGATTCTTCAGCTGAGGTTGTATGTCAGTAGTGCCTCTTCCTCCACCCTGAACCTCTCCATCCTCCATCCACCCTCACCTCCCATCCCTCATGGGCGACTACCCGGCTCTGGTAGCAAATGTCGATGTGTCCTTGGTGCAAGGTAATTAACCCCAAATTGCACCCTGCCTACGGTGAATGAGTGAATGATGGCGTGTCGTGTGATACAAGCACTGTTCATTTACTATTCATCCATGTTGTGCTTTTTATCCTGGTGCCCAGGGTTTTACAAAAACAAATTTGAAATAAACAATTAAATCATTATGCTGTTTCCGTCTGTGTGGTTAAATATATTTAGTATTTAAACAATTGTATGACTAAGACGAATAAGTACTTGTCTTTAAGTTGGGATCTTAACAATAAGAGGTTTCAAATGGTATTTTAGGTTAACGACAATAAAAAAAACGTGATATGAGCATTATATACTGGTAATATAACTCTTTGTGAATCACCGGTTTAAGTGTTGAATACATGAAGCTCATAGTCAATAATATATGTATTAATAATATTAATAATAGTTTTAACCACATAATATATTCTTAAAAGTTAACAAACGGTACTGCGCTGTAACTCTTATTTGTAAGCTAACATTAGTGTATTTTTTTTAAAGTCAGTCTACATTGTCTTTGAGCCATTAAAAACATGGCAAGGACTGGAAAACTATTAAATTTGATGCCACAATTTCATGAATTTCCAAATTTATATTATTCCATATATGCCCTTTGGAGATACCAGCTCATCTACTGTCAAACGTTCCTGGCCTCAGACCGAGTTTCCACCGTAAACAAGCTAACCTCACTAGCTAGTAAGAAGCAGCAGAACTTAAGAGATCACATTAAGGTTAAAGCAAATGTAAGCAAGTCATACAAGTTATATTAATATCTTTACCTGCATTTCGTTTTGTCAAGTAACATTAACCTACATACTGTTAAAAGCAGTCGGGTTGGACCCTGCGGCTTTAATGGTAAGGTGCATTTCTGGAGAATAGTCAGTGAAATAAATGAACAAAGAGTGCTATTTCCTCTTTCTTTCTTTTTTAAAAACCTGGCTGTTATATTCAGCTTTAGTCTGTTATTGTGTTTTGAGCACGCTCTGGCAGGCGTCGAGCTGACGCGATTCCCACGTTCACCGTTGTTAGTAGTCACGGAGTTACACGTCTAGCAATCTAGCACGTAGCAATTTTATCGATTTGTTGTTGCAGCCCTAAAGTCCTCATTCATGTTCTATGATTGATATGTATTTTTTTGTTTTTGTAATTGCAGTACACAGCGATGGACCCAACTGTGTCGCGCCAGGAGGTGTTCGCCCGCCTGCTTCATGTAAACAGGCAAACTTTGGACGTACTGGTGCGACACATCAGGATAGAGCGCGGGCTAGAACAGAAGGTTTTCCTGCTGCGGAGGAAGCCGGCTGAAACATCAGCCAAGCTGTCCAGCTCTCTGCTGCAGCAGGAGAATGAAGAACTAATGGCCGCTTTAAAAGCCGATGGTAAGTGTGAGTGTTCTGCTAAGTGACTATCTAACAATTACATCTAAATTCTTTGCACATTGGATGTGTGAATTGGTAGGCTAAGATGGATGGTTTGTTTGCTTTATGAAACAAGGAACATGGAAATTCAATATTAATGAAATATGTTTCTATTGATTTTTACAGAACTAAGAGACGCAGCCATTCAAACAGACATGGAGGAGGTGGCGGGAGAGGATGAGGAGATGTCGAGAATGGAGGAGGGATTGTAGTTGTAGGAGAGCGAGGAGGGAGAGAATGTTTGATAGTACGATTGTTATGTTATAAATGTTTGTTAGTATGATTGTTATGTTTGTGAATAAATGTATGTTAAAAATGTTATAAATGTTTGGTTTTGTTCATGAGTGAGAGCTACGCTTTTTAATTATATGGACATTATATTATATATTCTACATGACAGACTGATGTCATTCCTAAGCTATCATTATAACGTATATCCACACACACACAATGTGAACATAGACATGAACAGAACATGAAGTGTAGACCACGTCATGTAAGTTGTATGTGAATCCAATGGCATTTGACTAATGAGGTGAAGCTAGAGTTGGATTAAATAACATGCAGCTGTTGTTTTTATCCAAAGCATTACATTACATTTAGCTGACGCTTTTGTCCAAAGCGACTTACATGATATACAGTAGACACAGCAACGGTGAGCAATTATGATTCAGCAAATATGAATTGGACCAAGCGTCTTGGAAAAATTCAAATTCAAAATGCCGGAAAATTTAAGTAGGAGCTTAGGGGTCTGAGAGGCTTTTTTGTAGATCAGGTGGAGTTGGACATGTGTGAATTTTCAAGTCAATCGGACAATCTGGGCGAGGGGCGTCGCCGGGCCAACTTCTAGGGGGCGCTAGAGAGCAATATTGTTTTTCACTAATGTGACCTCTATGCCGGACCGCTATTTTCGCCAAGCTTGACAGCCGTGTCAAATTTGGTGCGGCTTAGAATATGACAAGTACCCCAAAAATGCGGCCAATGTACAAAAATAAGGATCGGAATAATAAGAATAATCCATGCAATAACAATAGGGTCCTTCATGCAATAAAAATATGGTCCTTGCTGGACTGACTCTGTCAGTCGCTCGGACCCTAATAATCACCACGTTTTCTGAACACATGAGACATATTAGTTTTGATCTACCTCTGGCATGAACATAGAAGTGGCTGGTTTCGAAGTCCACTTTTCTCTTTTTGGTGAAATAACTTCTCTCACTCACGTACTGTTCCGACTGTTCGGCCTCTCCTCCAGTCTCTGTATATCTCACTCAAGCTGCACATATTTGATTGGCTGAGTAGCATCATGTGATGTGATCTACAGCATGTAATTGGCCTGTGTTTCCTGGAACTCTCAACGAGTGCCGGAAAAGCTGGAAAAGCTGCACAAATCATAATATAATATATATATATATTTTTTAATTGCACAAAATATAAGCTGTCAACATTTAATAATTCGCAATTATCGATCGTTTATAATTCCATATACAACGACGTCTGTGTCCGCCTGGTAGAGTGACCCCTGATTTAGCTGGTCAGCAAGAGTGTAAACAGACTGCAATGGTACTCTAGAAATTTAACCAGAGCATTTATTATTTAGTTACAAGGCAGGTTTGCACTTCTACCAGCTGAACAAGCAAGTATTGGGAACTCAAATTCTCCATTTAAATTCTTTGAACAATGTGTTTTTTCTTTGAAAAATAAATAAAATCCTCTGCGTCTTGCACAGCTTCTATCTTTTTTCATGTTGGATAGAAGCTTCATTCTCGGCTTCCGAAATGGACAATCTTGTTTAAATTCAGTGCAGGAAATGGGGTGTATTTGATTGCCAGTCCTGTCACTTTTGCTGGAGCCTTAGAGCATAGTTGGGATTGGGCCTGTCACTGTGCTGGTGTTGGAGAAGCATTTATTTTGGTGATATACTTCCAGCATTGCTCCATGTGTGCCAATTTGTCTCAAGGATTGGCCCCTTCAGATTATTTTGGACTCCTCGGGACATCTCCGAATTCAGTGTTGAGAACAAACAAAAACAAAAATAAGTCTTCATTTTCCTCTCTGCTAATGGATAAACAAAGAAAAAGAGCAAATCACAGAAACAAGAGGAGCCTTACTTTAGCAGATGGCCATATTGATTTTAAGAAAATTCTTCTTCCAGAATGTGGAGCACGTTTAAGCACCTACAGGAACAAAACCTCTGAAATCCTCTCTCCACCCACCAACATCTTCCTTCTCAGTAACACACACACACAAAATAAGTAAAGAAGCTACTGAAATAAAGCCCAAAGGACCCCAAACCATCTGGACTGGAAAATGTGTACAAGCTGTAAACAAATAGCCAAGGAACAAACCTTCTGGTCTGTGAGCTTGCTTCAATTGAAATAAACCATCAACGGTGAGTGTGTTGCCTCACTTCCGGTTGCCCCCGTGTCTGTTATTCAATAATGTACTTTTCTCAATGCTAATTGTGTGATATTCTTCAGTAAAAGTGGCTTATTACCTGCTGTACATCTTTAACATTTAGCAGCCGTTGAATCCTATTTAAAACTGTTACATAAGAATAAACGTAAATACAGTAAGATTGTAATACACGTCGACGATAATGATAATTCGCCTCTCGGAAGTCACTAAAATCAATGTGGCCTCATGCCATGCATCGTGGTTATTTGGAGCATCAATGCCTACTACTCACTATATGAATAATTTCTGTCATATTCATTGAATTTATTGTTTATTCTGTACACATGCCATGTATTGCTTCTGTCCATCTGGGGAGAAGGATCCTCCTTTGTTGGTTTCATCCTTTTTTCCTTGTAAAAGGTTTTTTTCTGTTTTTTGGTGGAAATTTTTCTGATCCGATGTGAGATCCCAGGACAGGGATGTTGTATGTGCACAGATTGCAAAGCCCTCCCGAGGCATATTTGTAATTTGTGATCTTGAGCTATACAGAATAAACTGAATTGAAAAATGTCCATTGTTTAAAAATTCACCTCATACTGCAAAGTTGACCTGGATCTCTCCAACCCAACTCTGCAGCACTCTACACTTCGCCTATTGTCCAGGAGACAGAAAAGTGTCTCAGCTCTGACCTTTTGAACTGTAAGAAAAGCTCAGGTGTTCACAATCCAAACAAAGTGTGTTGAGGTTGGCCTCGGAGGTTAAAGGTCATGGCTGATGGAGAGTAGCTTGCTGCTTAAAGTCAGAGATGTTGCGTTTACATCCCTTGTGGCATTTGTGCACGATAAAGACAGTACCTTGTCTTTTTCTTTGACTGAGCGAGTTCAGCAAGACAACGATAGAATTTGCCCGAAACCTCCTTCATTTTCTGATTATTCTTTATGTTCTTCTTTCCTTATTTTTCATCGGCACCCTGTCACCGCTGAGGGGCAGTAAAGTGAGTTAGGGCCACTTAATCCCCATGCAGCCTCTCAGTGCACCTTCACAAGAGTGTGAAATATAATTGGACACCTGCACCCAAGGAGTACCAAAAATAGCTCCCCATGTTTACACCAGTGCTCTGAGGAGGGAGCGCAGTGCAGCCACAGTATCACTGTTCCCCTTTGTTACACTCAGGCTGCTCAGTAACTGTTGTGTGATTTGCCCGGCCCCTCTGCAGCAAGAAAATACAAATCCATCCTAAGTTCCTGAAAGCAAAAATGGTATTTCAAGTGCTTTTCTGTGTCTTTGTAAATTCTGGAGCGCACACTAATGTCGACACAAATCTCTCAGACCAGACTACTTGCCCTGAATTTGGTTTAGTGCGGCTCATTTGGGAGGAATTTCCAGTACAATGCAAGGATTAATTCCCTTCGACGAAGAATAGTTTTCTCTTAAGTCAGAAAGCCAGCTATGGCAACCTTCCCCCCCCCCACCCCTTTTGTCCGATTTACTCCATTCTTGGTTTTAAAATGATCCCTGTTATTTTCAATAATCTAACTTTATTGGGGCACTGTTAATGGATTAATTAAAGGAGACACGAAAAATACTTTATCCTTCAAAAACTTGTGTGTGCTTAAGCAGCAGAGCAAGGGGTTGCAATGTCTGTCCACGTGCCCCACTATTTACAGTTCTTAACTGATCAATAGGCGCTTGAGGCAGTGAAAACATCACTGAACCAGATCTACATCTCCACCTCGTACCCCAGGGACCTGGAGATGGATCTCAACACACAATTAAAATTTCACACTTGACTGCACTCCACCGACTGTCAATATTAGGAAAATGAATAACAGCAAAGTTTGCATTAAACACAAAGTTATTGCGGACTATTAACTTGTAAAAGTAACCGATACAGGAACAAGAATAACACAGAGAGGCGATTAGGTGAAGAGTTTGCTGCCATGCTAGTCATGCTATGCTTAGAGGTAACGAAGCTAAATGCTAAGCTCGGCATGCTAATATGTTGACAATGACAATGCTAAGTACAGCTGCAACTGTTAATGGAAGTTTGTAGGTACTAAAAACAGATAAACTTTTATTTAATTACTGAGGTATTTCATTTAAAACTACAAATGTCAATGTCACGGTGTCGCTAGAAGAAACGTAAAGACATTATTAGTCTCGTAGAGCTAAACCATATGTCTGCAGCACTGTGTCAGCGCTAAGGAAAGGTCACACATAATCATTCTGCAATTTGGCTTGTTTATATTTCTTCAAACCAATCACAACCGTCTTGCAGTGGAGATAGCGGAAGGAGAAGGGAATGCTGGCTGCAATATGGCGGGTTTATACCCACAGCCGACATCCGGTGAGTCAGACAAGTGCATCATCAAAGTAGGGGAATTTCAGAGGGATTCATTGTCTGGGGTCCATGCCATGAATGTCTGCACAGTAGAACATTTGGTGTCAATCCATCTCAGGAGATGTTAGAGCTATTTCACAGGATAAGTATAAACCTCGGTCAGCTGGTGGTGCTGGGTGAAAAGTCAGAAATCACCAAATTCATTGGAATACATCCTCTCTGCACCGTGAATATCTGTAAGAAATCAAATGCCTCCAATAGGTGTCACAATAAAAAAAAAAAGTAAATGATGAGAAATATGTAGACATCATCCTCTGGGGATCATCAACATACCAATCTTCATATTCATCCATTCAAAGTGGTGGGCCAAGCAACCAACAGACAAAATAAGTCCTGATATTATATGACAACTTGGGCTTCGTATATATACTGAAGACATTTTGGTCTCCAGACTCGGACTCGGCGACACTGTCTCCCTTGTTGTTTTTCCTCGCCCAGCAGAAGGTTTAGTCCTCTGGGAGAAAAGCTGGCACAGGATGCTTTGTTCTCCACAAGACACGGCAAAATATAACCACTGCATCTGCAGTGAACCAAGTATTGCCTTTGTGGCCAAAAACAAAACAAAACACGATGAATGCCATGTCACACTGCGTGACACAATCCGTGCTTCTGAAGGCAAGATCGCAAATCCATTTGACCAGCTTGATGAATATCATTTCACATAAAGCACATGCCACAGAGTTAGCATTCCTGCACAGCTCTACTGAAACCATGACGGAAACAAACAAAATAAAACCAATTGAATTTCCTGAGCTGTCAGGCTTTTTGTCAGGGTGAAAACTAGTTTCCGATGCTGTGGGGCGGATTTGGTCGAGGAATCGAAGAACCGCAACCTGTTAAGTGGAACCAGGGATCAGAAGAACTTGTCAGACTTACATTTTTTCAAATGATTTCCAGTCAACTCACATACAGAGATGAGGGCTCAGCCACCCAGGGAAATATGCAAACGCTAGAAAGGGATGTTGTTTCGGATGGATGGAGCATTTTCATCTAGGTATCTTTCTGTCTGTCTGTCCATCCATCCACCCACCTACCTTTCTGTCTGTCCATCCATCCACATACCTTTCTGTCTGTCCATCCATCCATCCACCAACCTTTCTGTCTGTCCATCCATCCACCTACCTTTCTGTCTGTCCATCCATCCACATACCTTTCTGTCTGTCCATCCATCCATCCACATACCTTTCTGTCTGTCTGTCCATCCATCCATCCACCTACCTTTCTGTCTGTCTGTCTGTCTGTCCATCCATCCATCCATCCACCAACCTTTCTGTCTGTCTGTCCATCCATCCACATACCTGTCTGTCTGTCTATCCATCCACCTACCTTTCTGTCTGTCCATCCATCCATCCACCAACCTTTCTGTCTGTCCATCCATCCACCTACCTTTCTGTCTGTCCATCCATCCACATACCTTTCTGTCTGTTCATACATCCATCCACATACCTTTCTGTCTGTCTGTCCATCCACCTACCTTTCTGTCTGTCTGTCTGTCCATCCATCCACCTACCTTTCTGTCTGTCTGTTTTGGCCGATGCAAATAAAGAAGAAGATAATGGTCTAACTCGTCATCTTCTTGCTAAGAGGTACTCTGTGCCCGGGTCCTGTTCTTCAAAAGGACACTTGTGTGACATCAGAACCATGAGCGGTGGGTGCCGATGAAATGGGGAGATGGAAATTATGGGCTGGAGTTTCAGATGCTTGCCCAATTTCAGCAGTTATATACTTCAGACATTTTAAAAAGCTTTTTTGATTTCTATCTATTTTATTGACTTTTTTAAAAAAAAGCAGCTTTGATCAATATTCCTGTCTTAACAATGGATTAAATGTGTTGGAGTTGCTTGTGATGAGCCCACAGAAAATTAGCCCCCAACTTCATTTTTTTCAGCTCTACAAAACCTTTTTTTAACCATATTTCAGCTCCATGTTTTGGTCTTTTGTACTGCAACTTTTCTGCTTTTGATGCACGTCTCATCAAAAGCAGACACTTCCACTGTACAGTATGTACACAGAACCAAACAACAGACAGACAAAGTTCAGGAGCATTTAGCAGCTAAAAAGCTCGATATTTATTTCAGGAGTTGGTGAAGACCAAAGTGTTGCAAACAAGAAAGTGATTGTTGGATTTAGATTCATCACAAGGACATTAATACGCCTCTACATGACACTAATGTTGCAGCTTAGACGCTGTATGGACAAAAGAGGAACAGTTACTTTATAAGGTGATATTTGTTTATGACGTATCTATGGTTTGTCAATCGTCAATAATGGCAGGTTTAAATATGAAGCTTTGTAAGACCTACATGTGATAAAACTTCCCAACTAAAAGTCCTCTTGTTTGCATCCATTATTAATTACACAATACTAATAACTCTTTGGTTGTCATCAGGTGAAACATTTTACACAGTCAGGGTGATTTGATGTGCAATCATATCACTTTGTGTCATGGCATCACTTGTTTTCATGCTGACTCAAGGAGTGTAAATTGAAAATGATTTTCCAGGCGTTGATTGACCTACTTTTATTTAGCGGGCATGTGACTCCATTAAACTGTGATATGAGTCATTCCCTCAGTACGACCGGCCGCTCTCAAACACGGAATAAAATGAAAAGGTGGAAGATCACATGATGGACAACCTTGCATGCAACCTCACTCATGGCGCAAACTCAATGTCTGGGGTGGCGGCGGACTAAGCGAATCCGGTTTTGTTTATTTCTTCGCCGACGTGGAAGACATACTGGGGCAGATTTACGCTCTTCTGATCTGTATCAGCAACTTTATCAGTAATGGAAAAAAAAGCCCCGCGACCCGAGTCGCTGCTTGGATAAACACACAATTCATACAGAGCAAATGAATCACCTGATTGATATGCACAGGAGCAGTAATCATTATCTAGCCAGCTCATGAGCATTATGCTCATAGCCTAGTAAACAAAGCACATGCAATCACTTTTTGTCAATTAGCTCTTTGAGAAGTGATCCAGAGAAAAATATTGTGATATCGTGATGTGGGAGGATGAGGAGTGATCGTCTTTATCCTCGTGCCTTACCAATCCAAGGCTTCACTGAGCAACGAAACTATACATTAAGAGCACATATGCGTGGCTCTGCAAGCAAACGCTGAGGGGAATACTTACTGGCAGACGTCTCATTTGCATTGACAATTAATTAACAACATTAAATGTGACTGAACAGATTTTTTTTTTTTGGTCTCATCTAAAGAAAAGTGTTCATCAACTCGGAGAAACACTGTGATCGTCGGCAGCGGGGTCTTGCTCTCCCCCGCGAGGGAACTACATGTAGAATCACCCTCCGGAGATAATCCATTTTACATGTGAGACAGCCTTACAACACAGAGATATAAGAGCTGTGATACAAGCTGACACGCGTCGTCATCATAATTGAATTAGGCTGAATATCAGCAGATGTTCAGAATCCCTTCATCCATTGTTTAATTACCTGCAAGGATGAAATAATGAGGCGCTGTACACTTTGTGAAAGTGCTCTGGATCTGCCCCGCATCAGCAATGCAGAGCTCAATACCCGCAGTAGAGCAGAAGTAATCCCCTTAGAGGTGAAGCGGAAGTGCGCAGTGCACATGTGGAGAAGGTGACCACTCGGCCGTTTAGGCCCCCCCCGTTTTTTGCATATGCGCATCCAGTGGCCTCAATTAAAACAAAGATCGGACGCCCCCCCCCCCCATCCCGCGTCGAGCGCTCTTATCACACGGCGCAGGCGTCTGAGCGCATGCGAGCGGGCGCAGGCCTGTGATGAGCGCTCCAGGTGACGCGCAGGCCTGTGATGAGCGCTCCAGGTGACGCGCAGGCCTGTGATGAGCGCTCCAGGTGACGTGCAGCGGCAACCCCGGTGCGAGCGCCGGCTTTACCGAATGGCAGAGGGATAAATTATTCAGCCTGAAGTTGTGCGTCGACGCGGCGGCTCGGATGGCATCACATGAGAGGGATTAATTCATGCGGCATCCACGAGAGGACAAGGAGATGTCTCAAAGCCGCGGGTTGAGTGAGAGCTGCTCGTATGCATGTGGAGAGGCGCATCCCCCGCTCGCGATATGCTAATTGCTGAGTTACTGTAGGTGCTGACATCTTTGTACTCGAGGTGCAGGTGTTTGAAGGGGGGAAAACAAATAATGCCTCACCGGCTGCCTCCACTCATACGGCTGATTTGTTGTTTTCTAATTATTTTGGATCTTGTGTGAAAACTTTTCATTCTTACTTAAAAACAATAACTCTCTGCTTATTAAGTTGGAAAAATATACTCTGAGGCAACAGCTAATAAACTCAACAATATCACAGCAGCATGGCTTTCTGGTATTGAAGTAAAAAAAAAAGAAGAAAAAAGCGGTTTATTCTTGAAAGCAATCAACTTTAATCGTCGCAGCGGACACAAATGACTTTAGCCACATAAATGAAGAGTATTTCCTAATTGATAATTTGTCAACCGTCGACAGGCCACACACACACACGTGGTCGCCTCATGTTCCCCTGAATTACTTTGACGGCGCCGGCATAACCGAATAGACTTTGTTTGACTGACACGCGGAGCGTTAGTATCCCATTAGCATTCCATGACATTTTCCCATCCGCCCAGGAAGCAGCGGTGGCCCTGTAAACAAAGTGCTGTGTCGGTGCTCGGCGAGGAGACGAGGGAATCGAATGTAATGTAAAACGGCATTGTTCAGTGGTGAGATACCAGGTGCGCATATTAATGCGGCTCCACGGGGCAACCTCTGGCTGGCTGAAACAAAGCAGGGGGGGGGGCGATAAGGGAGTGGACGAATGGGACATGCAGCAGGGTAATTGAAAGTGTTTGCGATTTTAAAGGCCAAATGCGACCAGGGGTTATCAGCCGCAGAAACAATCTGAATTTTTTATGGGAGTGACTTATTATCCGGACAAAAAGGAGGTTTGCTGCGCTTCACAGAGGGCTCGCTGGATAATACAGGATCATAAAGGCCACAAGCAAACTTTAGGGAGCCTTTAAAGCACTGCGAGATTACTTTTAGCACCTCGGTGTGCAGGAACGTCGTGTGGATTGTGTACTCGACACACTTTTAAATAAACGCGCTGCAGTTACCAAGCGTTCCCTTCGCAGTAATTGTCTGCGTAATGTGGTGTTGTCATTTTTCTTTTTCATGGACCTGCACGAACTAAATGAGATCACCGCTTGGCTATTTGTAACGAGGCTTACGTCGCCGCCATTGGCTGAATATCTCGTGTTTTTGATTGCCAGGGAAACGCACGTTGGCGCCAATGAATATTGTTGTGACAATGAAATGTTTTATCACGCACACAGTCACACGCACACACATGTGCGCCCACACATCACAGCATTCTCCAAATTGGTGGACAGCCTTAGAAAAGCCCTGAGGCTAAAGGGAGACTGATGACAAAATCTGCATACAACAATAACACTCTCCCACTGTTCCCTCAGGGTACAGTGCTGAAAAAAAAACACAACTCAACTGGCAGATTCCTCCAGTCCCAGTAAAGAACTTGGTCCCAGTCTGGCCTTGGGGAAAGCTGGCTGTATGGGATCGCCTATTAGCCCCTACAGCAAGGTCTTGTTGTGTGCCAGAAGCCACAATAGTGTAAAAAGATCATCCCGGCATGCATTCCTGTATTTGTCAGTATTGTATGAACATTAAAATGCAGCCTGTTCTGTTAATGACCTTTGGAAATTGGGAGAATATCTTTATAGTTATATGTTTGGAAGGTAACATTGGAGGAACCAACAAGAGGATGCAGGATTTAAAAGAAATCCAGCCAATTCTTTTCCGACGAAAAAATCTCCAAAATTCACAAACTCTGTGAAGGAGGCTCTTTAGGCATCCTTTCAAAGCCCCTCCCCCAAAATGATCCATATGAATGCAAACACATCATAAAAAATGTAAACATGGCTATTGTTAGTACTGCAAATATGAAGCTATAAGAGTAGAAGATGATTTAAGATTGGCCGTTCTTGATCGCCAGATGGGGAATTGGGGTTAGCTTAGCATGTAGCATTAGCATTTAGCCTTTTTTTCAACAACAAAAAAAAGTTTCCCTTCTTTTCTCTCTAAGATTGCATTGTTCACATCCGTGCTTTCTAACACACAATCTTCATCTTCGCCGCATTGGTGGGTTTCTTGACGCGGTACCGCCACCTGTTGATTAGTGGAAACAAACACAGATGGGATCAATGGATAAAACCACTGCTCCGTAACATTGGTGTTGACATTAGTTACTTTACATAATCTTTTTGAACTTGTGATTATTAAAAAACAACACAAAGTGTGAGTTTCCCTTCATGTTTAGCATTTCAAAGAGGAAGAAAAGTCATTTCAGGCGGTGAACAGCAGCTTCTGCTCCGTAAGCTTGCCTCAGTCGGGAGGCCCTGCTGGCTAACCTTTGGATGACTTTCAAGCCCCTCCGCACAGCATCGTTATTCCTCTGTTTTTCCCTCAGATGTCATTTTCTTGCTACAATCACTCACATGCTCTCAACTCTGAGAGGACAGCGAGCACGCCAGCTCCTCAGAAGGACCTCAAACTGGGGAGTTTCTGTCAAAAGGACAATTTGCACAACACAAAAGCTTTTGTTTCCAGCCCTTTGAGTGGGAGACAGGTGGTCACTGTGGGAATAACTTGGCTTTCCCTTTGAAAAACTGTGAGGACAGAAGTGTCAAGTACAGGCAAGTCACGGAAACAAGGGCTTGTGTGAAAGCACTAAGCATATAAAATGGCACATTGTATTCTAATCTATTGCACTTTACTGTGTTCTAGCCTCATGCTGTACAGTGGAACATTTACTTGACACGGCCCATAAAATATTCCTTTTTCTTTATTTTTTCATTAGTTGCAGGTATGGCACAAAAAATGGGTGATAAATCCAAAGAAATACAGTGAAAAAGAAGCCTGATCATATATAAATATAGAGCACAAAACAGAGAAGAGTGACAGGTCATCATTACAGGGTGTCGGCGCACAACAAGATAAATAACATCACTGAAACACAGCTTTCTCAACAACCTTGATGGTGCGGGATCAAATCTCATTATTTCTAGGGGTCTTTTAAAATGTGAAGTGTGTGTGTGTGTGTGTGTGTGGGGGGGGGGGTGGCGTTCAATTTGTCATCCTGCTGCACCGACGGCGAATAACTGGACGAGTAAAAATGGAGTCTGTGCGCGAGCGGTCTCCCGCCTGGCCTGCGATGCCATCGAGAAGCAGTAGAGATTCACTCCGACGCCGGGAAACAATAAAGTACCGAGAGGTGGCGGTTCTCCCACGGGTGAAGTTGTCACACCGAGCATCAGATAGCGGCGCGCCGCTCCCTCCCTGACAGAGTAAAATGAGATCTCTGAAATGTGTCTACCTCTCCCAGTTGTTTAGCGAAGACTGCAGTCAGCCTTCCTGTCGGGAAGTCAATCACTGCAGCCGAGCCGCCGTGTGGAAGCGAAAGAAACTCACCGCATTAAGATGGCAATTTTACCCTCGGAAACACATTCAACACGGCGGTAATGTCTCGGGTCTAATCCGACAACGTTTTGTCCCCGTCCGAGTCCCTCGTACCGACACTTTCCTGACTGCGACTGACAATTCTGTCTGTTTCTGGTCGGGTCGAAACCACAAAGCCTCCCACACACCCACCCACCCACCACCACACCGGTGGCACCGATTCTCTTTGCTGAATCAATAAAGCAGGGTGTGTATAGCGGTAATTGAGGCTATCGGTTGCAATTATATCGCGCTAGTGGAACTGAATGGTTATTCAGGGTGCTGAAACAGCGCGATGAATGGCACAATGTGACAAAGCCCTTCTTAGGTTGAACAGAAAATGAGAACATTTCCACTCAATAAGAAATGTTGGGCCCGTTCCTTTTAGAGAGCCTTGGAGCAACACATGGTATACCATGTATAGCTATAACTAAGCAGCTAAAATGTGAAAATTACAGCTGAATTAAAAACATACTACACTACAGCAGTGCAGCAGAAATGACTTCCAGCTACAACCTTTCCACCTGTAGTTTATATTATTACAACGTATGCACTTTCTAGGAATTAAGGCCATACTTTGTTTTAAATTATATTTCCTCACAACTGGTCGTGGTTCAGCTCACATGGATAGGTTTAATCAAACTCACCACAGAACCTGGGAAACGGTTTCAGCATGTTGCACAAATTATGTTCAATCTACACCCTGACAGACCACGTCCTTTAATGCCACAGCGCCTCCATTTTAATGGCATCAACGTAAGCACCGGGTACATTCATCCACGACTGCATAATTCCTTTGTGTATTTGTCAACGCAAAACATATTTTGTCACATCGGATGCAAAAGCATCGAGGCAAGACCTTGTTTTGTTTCCTCGGTTCTTCTCGGTTCAAGACCAACGTGTACCCCATCCTTCATGTTGCACAGAGGCAGGAAGTCAAAAGAGACATTTTATAAGTTTAGAAGCTGGAACTGCATCTAAAAAAACAATAACGATTGACTTGTCTTGTTTTTCAGTGGTGGTACAAAGGGAAAGACACGTGTATACTGGGACCAGTACTATGTCGTGCAATCCAATACAACTCATCTATAATGTTGGTATTTGTCAAAACTGCAAGCTTCAGTATTTCAGCTTTACTTTTGAATTTTTACGTTGTTTTTTTCAAAGGTTTTAACTAAACTTTAACACTTAATCAACAAATAGGAAACAATTATAAAGTTAAACTTCATGGAAAAGGCTGTTGTGTTTGAATGAGCACTGAAAAACTCTGCAGCAGCATGGACGTGCTGCGTGAATTAAACCCCTTTTAATAAAGACGTGAATGTTAAAACTTTGTATAATAAACTATAGCAAAAATATAGCACATATGGTGGAGGTTTGGGGGGGAAGGGGGGGGGGTCGAACAACAGTGCAAACCTCAGTGCTTTGTCTCCACTAATGCGGTATCGCAGTATTCATATTACTGGCCATCGGATTGCAGTACTCATCAGTCCTTTAAATTGTATATTATCATAAAGCGTGTTAAAGCACTGGACTTAATAGATTTCCCGGCGCGGTCTACCAAGAAGAAAAAGAGAAGAAGAAAAAAATATTTTATTTTTGTAACGCTCTATTAAAATTCCCAGCACTACTGCCACCGCTGCAAACCCCTCGCACACCGTGTCAAACACGAGTGTGTGGTGTGAGAAACATTGAATACTGTGTGTGCCGGTGGGAAAAACAACACACACACACACACACACACACAATGACTTGACGAAACTCTCGGCACACGTTCAGCTCCAGCTCCCGCATATTAATCGCGAGCTACAAATACCTCGACCCCGTTTGGCCTCGTGGGTTCACGAGCACGCCTCCCGCCTCTCACCGCTCAGAATACAGTCAGTAAACACAACGCTGTTTACATATTCAAACACTGCTAATCCCCTTCAATTGTACTTTGAAGTAGCTTAGAGGACTTTTATCAATGTAAAGAGCAGAGCTGAGTGTAAGCTACTCACCAGCCTCACGTCGACACAACAAGGGTGAAAGGCTGACAGGGTGCGTGGATCGGAAATAAAGGATGCAGTGAGCGTAGCACCGCGGAAACAAACAGTGGTTTTCTTTTGCTGTCCGATTTTAGCGAAATTTTTGTGAAAATTTGACAATAATTGTTTCGTGCAGATGAAAGTTTTGCAGATGAAGGTACCCATAATTTAATAATGTACGCCACAGAAGCAGGATAACAATCTGTGTTTTTTTTTTTTTTCTATTCAGGTCTGTTTTCGAAAAGCTATAAACACAAAACTAATTGTAAATTATTTCCAGGAGTTAAAGTTTTGGAGAAGTATGCTCATTTGCTTTTTGTTCCCTTCGGAGGCTAGCAGCTCCCCCTTGTTTTCAGTCTTTGTGCTAAGCTAAGCTAACCGTCTTTTAGCAAGAAAGTGAAAAAGCTACTTCTTTCAAAATGTACCCAACAGGAAATGCCTTCCTTCATTTAAATCCAGCTGTAATTTTGAATCATTCGTGGCCTGTTTGAGGCGTAGCTGCTGTTAACCAGGTGCTCAGGGCGACAGTAAAAGGAACAGTTACCAAAATATCTAAAGGAACTCGTATCCATACGACTGCACGGGGCACTTTGGCACTTTTCATTACATGCTATATACCACAGGAGGATATAGCAACTAGCTAATGTGGTATTTTATCTGAGCATTTTTGGGGGGGGAAATTGTGTCAAAGTCTGTGTCAAAGTCAGACGAACTCCATGTTCATGAAGTGTCCAAAACAACTTATGAAAGTCTGAAAGTTCTCATCATCAAAAGCACACACAAAAAAAAACATATGTTTTAGTAAAACATTACATCTAGTAAGACTGTTAGAAAATAACTCTCCCCAGAACTCCATTTACATTCATTATGATCTGGGCCTTATGGAAAACAATAAAAGAAACAACAACAAAAAAGACAAAATAGCAGAAAAGAAGCTGTGGTAATGTCTCCGTAATAATATCATACAGACTATGACGGTATTATAAGGATGCCCTGAAATGCTCATGATTCTGCTCTGTTTTTTTTTTTTTTAATCTTCTTTACATGTGTCAGTTCTTCATTGTATTGTACACAGCGTCACGCACACACATGTACATGACCCACTCGGACAGGCCCAGGCTACATATGCTGAGCAACCACAACGCCAAACCCAACCTCAACCCATAAGACTTCATCTACACTCGATTGGGTTTCCCCTTTTCTGTCTTTCGGTGTTCTGGTTGCACGATAAATATGAATGTAACAAGCAAAAGAAAAACGCTGTTAAACGTGGACTTGGGTTGGAAAGCCTGTGGGAGTAGGTCACGCATGTGCAGAGAAATATAAAATGGATTTCATATGTAGAGACCTTAAATTGTATGTTGTGCTTCCTGTACTCCAACATAAAACATTTATCATAAACCTTTGAATAGAGCTTCTTTAACATTTACAAGTTATACAGTTACCAAATTGGTTTACTTCTTATGCTTCCATCAGCTTTGATACTCAAGCAATGCAAAGGGAGACAACAAGAAGAGAAAGGAAGTTAAGTCATCTTCAACGGAAAAAATAAGAAACAAGACACAAGTCCTCAAAACATTTGTCATAACCAACAATGAACGGAATTTTTCATTTTCTTATTTTCTCTTTTTTACAATACATTTTTTTTAAAAACCCCGCTGGTTAAGGTTATGGTCTCAGGTAGATCTTCCACAGTCAATCTTCACAGTTTGTGTAAAAGCAGAGAAACATTCTCGCTAGAGTAATAAAATATCATGACTATTATTATGGTCATTATTATCTTTTATTCTCATATTGTTCCATATAAATGGTGGAGGACAGGGGCGAGGCTTATCACCCTAATGAAGAGCCTGCAGTCCCAAAGTTCCTGCTCTCCTCCCTGTACAACGCAATGTTTTATTCAGCAGTTGTTCTTTTGTTTAAAAAATGCTCGCCCGCGGGGAAAAGAGAATTATGGGAAGAGAGAGTGGGGTATTCATTCGATGAAGTGTCTTCATCCTCCTGCATGATCTCGTCTTTCTGCAACCAAAAAAAAAGAAAAGAAAAAAAGATCCAGAGCCCCACGGTCACTGTTGCTGCTGTTTTCTTCCAAATTGTTTCCCAAACCTGGTCTGCCTGCTCTGCTGCCCTCACACTGAACTACAAGTAGGCAAAGGCTGAGGAGCATGCACACACACACACACACACACACACACACACACTTGCACTCACACACACACACACACACACACACACACAGGCAACTATCCCATCAGGAGTTTTAAATCCGGGGCGGAGCGCAACCCCGACGCTCCCTCTGAACACACATGCCCTCCCATCAGCACTTGTGGGGCATAAAAGAAAACGTGTAGAAAATAGCCCATCGGAGGAAACATGAACAGAGACGTGTTCGCTGTTGATTAACACCCAGGCTCACGATTCGGTTTGTAATCCGAAGGCACTTTGTTTCATGGCAGAAAGTAAAGTGGCTTCTGTTCCACGGGCGGACCGCCGACTGAATATTCGAGTCAGGCCTTCACTAATCGGACCTTTCTCTGCCTGTCCCTCCTCTACCTCCCCTCTTCCTCCCCTCTTCCTCCCTCCACCTCTCTGTCCCGCTGTCTACACCTCCGCTGATTCCTCCTGCGTTCATTGTTCTGCCACCCTACCGTCGGTTGGCCACTTGGACTCGTGAGCACAGTGTTAATAGATACGTAGGCAGCTACAAGGGGATTGGGGGTGGGGATGAGGGGGGGGGGGGGGAGCAGACAACTCAATGTTTCCAGAGTCCATGTTTTCCTACAGTTCAGCACCGAGCAGATAAAGAAATGTCGAGGTGTGACTTGAGGCCGGGCCGGCCTGAAAAAAAAAAAACGAGTGTCGGTGGTTGTGGCGTCTGGTGCGAGAAAATGAAGATAAAGATACACAGAGAAAGGTCTGGTTCTGTGTATTTGTAAGCAGGGAAATCTTATTTCCTCTCGAAAAAAAAAAGTCAGCAGTGTCTTATATCCCGCCGCCTTCTAACAATATTTTCATAACGTCATAAAATTGTTCTTGTGCTTTACAAACTGTCCGTCCTCCCTTCAGGCGCTCGTGAACTCTTTCGGGCAAAGTCCGGGCGTGTCCGTCGCCCGTAAAGACGTCCAGAGTCCCGAGGAGTAGTTTCTGTAAAAGAGGTCTCTTTAAAAAAAAAAAATTGCGCATCTTCTTTATTACTTTTTGTGTAACTTTTTTATCACGTTTTTTTTTTCCCTCTCTTTCGTTAATTCCCAGTCCCTCCGAGGTCCGGCAGGGGGACCCCTGCTGCTTTCAGGATGCATGAATCTTTGGTGATTGGATGCAGAGGGTACAGTTCACAGACGGTGGGTCTGAATATTCGCCTCTGAGATGACGGAGAGAAGGGTCACCTCTGACCTTCCAGGAGGGTCATCACCAAGGTGATGCATAGCAGCCATATATGGGAGGACGTGGACGGAGCCTTCGCGCTGAGATCTACAACGGAGGAAGTGAAAGAAACAGAAAGATAATGGTCGAAATTTATTTGATATACTCCAAAGAACACATGGACATGTCGTGAGCCGAGTGTTGAGGGAGTAGTCGCCCGTTTTGGGAAATATACCTATTCACTTTCCTGCAGAGAAAAGAAGACTATTGATAAATATGAAGCCACAGCTAGCAGCTAGCTGGCTAGCTTAGCTTAGCATAAAGACAGACAACAGGGGAAACAGCTAGCCTCGCTCTGTTCAACAGAAGAAAACAATATTCATGATACCTCTGATTTAAATCTAAAAGATATCAATGTCCTCCACTTTCATATTCTACAAAACAGACATGAATAACTCTCGAATAAACACATCTCCCAAATTGCTAAACTATTCCTTTTAAGGCACAACTAATCTGTACGAGCAGATTCTAAAACAGCTTTGAGATATTTCTCATTTTCGTCCCCTCTTACATTACATAAAGTCATATAATATTCATCATCTGAGATTGAAATGCATTATTCTCTGCATGACTCAGCCCGGGCGTCCACTCCCAGAACTCCAAATGAATCAATCGCGTCGCTCTGAATCATAATGGATCCATATGAAATGCAACTGGAACAACAATCTTGCACCACGATGGCTGAGGGATCCCTGGTTGTTTTCCACCGCTGACATGAAACATTACAATGAGATCACCCTGATTCCTGTTAGAAGGACGTCTCAGTTTGAGAAGCTTCTGGAAACAACGTCCCTCCGAACCCTAAATAACATGCATGGCATCCAATGAACGGCGTTCGTGTGCCTGCCAATATCACTTTGTCAATCGCGGGCCATTTGCTTGGTCCTGTTCTCTGTTTTCCTGCAGCGCAATTACAGCGCTCCACTCAGCCAGCGAGGCCATCACTCATGTGATTACAACGCCGCTTCGACGCCAGCAACCATTTAAGGATCGGATCGCCTCTCGTAAAATCTCGATCTCGTCCGAGCTCAGACAAAAAAGGTGGGACGAAAAAATGGGTGGAAATGTGGTGCAACTCACTGGGTGGCGGGTCTCGACACTCCCCTTCCTCCAGCGTGACATCATCGATGGCGATGTCACCCTCCATGCCCGGGCCTCGGATACCTTCGATTACCACCTACAGAGAGGAAACACACGTTTGCTAATATTAGATGTTCTTTGTGGTAGAAAGATACATGCTTGTTTGCTTTTTGTTCCCTTCGGAGGCTAGCGGATTCCCCTTGTGTTAGCTTTGTTTTGTTAGCTTTGTGCTAAGCTAACCATACCATTTTTTGAAGAAGGCGAAAAAGCTACTTAATGTGAAGATTTGACAATACTCATGAAAGTTTTGCAGATGAAGGTACCCATGCTCATTTGCTTTTTGTTCCTTTCGGAAGGCTAGTAGCTCAGTTTTTGTGCTAAGCTAAGCTAACCATCTTTTAGCAAGAAAGTGAAAAAGCTACTACTTTATAAATTTAACCAACAGGGAATGTGTTCCTTCATTTAAATCCAGTTGTAATTTTGAATTTTGTAGACTTTGAAGGCATCTAAAACCAATCTGGCGGAAGCTCCTGAACAGCTAGATTCCATGCAAGGCCGGTTGGACATCGTCTCAGCATAAAGTAGGTCAGAAATCCATTTTTAACCCTGATAAAAATGATTTGTGTCGGCATTGTGGTTGATAACTCTTGAATGCTTTGCTGGATTGTGTTTTTATGGTCTTATTCGGTTCAGGAGGTCAATATGAGTTTAGGAAGGTACGGTAGTAGCATGAAGCTTAATGCTAAAGTCATGAACATTGATTTTTGAAGTGTTTTTGGTCATATTTAGGAAATTATTATTACTACAATCATTATCAATACAATTGAAATATGAAAACGATGAGCCTGATACATATTACTGGTACCTAGGACCAGTACAACAGGAGATACAGAGGTCTTCGCCCCCTAGTGGGGGGATTGCTTTTGAATTAGTAATATCAACATTTTAAAATTAAGATTTCAGTTTGAAGTGAGGGTGGGAACAAACAAAAGACTCAGAAGTAAAGCTGAAACTATAATTACTTTCCACAGCTGCAGTCGTAAATATGATTGAGGATATTGCAGCCTATAAGCTCATGGAGTAGGTGTCCTGATGGCAAAGTGTGAGCGATATTGCTTTCTCAACAGCAAACAATGTCCACTTCTCTGCTTAATATCCCGGCTCGTGAAGTGCCGCATCAATATGCCGCCCTCGAGGAAGCCAATACGTCAGCGCACAAACAAAAGGAAATAGAGGGCAACAAGAGGAACGCTGCCGCGCAATGGATTGATTAAGTTTCCTTGTCTCACCTGGAAGGATGCCGTCGGATGGATGCTGACTTTCGCCTGCTTCCAGCGGTCACCTTGGTTACCGTTTAGCGACCACACGGGACCCTCGGAGGCCGTTTGTCCTTTTTGTTTTAGGAGCGCGTTGAGGGTTCCTGTACGGAGTTACAGGAGTGTTAGGGTCATACACACACACACATATATATATATATACACACACACATATATACTTACAAATATACACACATATACACACACACATATATATATATATACACACATATACACACAGACACACACATATACTTACAAATATACACACACATATACATAAACCACACACATACATACATACACACATATATATATACACACACAGACACACACATATACTTACAAATATACACACATATATACACACACACACACACACACACACAAACCACACGCACATGCATACACACACACACACAAACCACACACACATACATACACACACACATATACACACACATACACACATACATACATCTATACATACATGTACACACATACACACACACACAAACCACAAACACACACACAAACCACACACACATACATACATACACACAAACCACACACATAAACTACACACACATACATACACATACAAACATAAACATACAAACATAATTCAACACTGTAGTAGTTTACAACCTCCGGTCAGTGGACCCAAAGTGGGCCACAGAATAAATCACGGTAGGACACTAAAGGCTAATTGTGTTTGTCTGCCCCCCCCAACACACACACACACACACACCCTCATCCCTGTTGATGTGATGTACTGATTTGTAACTAAAGTAGGTCACCAGTGCTCATGGTAATGAGTTTCAGCGATGGATGAAGATGGATGTAGCAGAGAAGTCCATTTCTATTTTTATTATTCAAAGGAACAATTTTAAAGACTTTCCTTTAACCCCAGAACACTAACGTCGGGTGATTGTTACTCGTGCTATTGTGGTTACGTTTTTTTATTTTTCTTTAGGGTACCCCCATGATCCCTGTTTTTCGTTTCATGAGAAGTTCTACAGGGTAAAAGGACTGTAAAACCACCATCTGTCCTTTTCCTTCGGAGTATTTCTCCCATATATGACCCAGACTGTTCAGCTTAATATTCACACCCTTCTCCTGCATTTCAGATGTATGTATTCCTCTGCATGTGAAGCAGAGCCAAGCGGTAGCAAAGGTTAAACTCAGGTCACATGAATTGATACATCTATTAAGTTGTGATTCTGCAAGCGAAGATAAGTTATTCTCCAGCTCGTATTAATCCAAATTAATTATCACTAATGGGAAATGTGTGATGAGAATTTTTTCGTCGAGCATAAATACGACTTCCTAATGTTCCATTAGCTTCAAACTATTTATGCTTGGTCCGGCTTCCTTTCAGCGTCAGCTTCAAAGATGTTGGACGTCGCTGTCGAGACCCACTCAACCAATGGACAGCTCCATTTTAAGTGCATTTTGTTAAATAATAACAGAAGTATCGGCTCCCCTTTGTCACAGAATAGACCAGTTCTGAATTGAAGACTCCCATCGGTGAGCACTTCTTGTCGGGCCCCGGGCTTTGATATAAAACTGTCAGATGATGACACAGAGTGCAACCTCTTTTCCCTCCTCTCCTGTTAGTTTTTCTAATCGCCAATGGAGGAAGACAGAGAGAGAGAGAGAGAGAGAACAGCATCCAAAGACCAGATCAGGTTAGCATTGAAAAGCTCAGCAGGACCGCTGCTCTGAAGTCAAGTGAATTTCACAAATATGTTAAGCATCACCTTAGCGTGGACCGAACTGGTGAGCAAAAAAAAACAAAAACAAAAACAGCGTCTACGTCTTCGATCTCTCTTTGGATGCGTCTCTCCCTCGGCGAGGTGCCTCATTACTGTACATCTCTGTGCGGAAAGCAGGGGAAGCTACGCAGTATGTCGCCGTCTCGTACTCTTTCATCAGCGCGGCATACAGCGAGCTCTCCGACGAAGACGACGACAGCACAATCTCCAGTGAGAGATGAGCTCTTGTGCAGAACATGACCCGCGGTTTCATCTCCCGTCGAAGTGTTTAGGATGTAGGGGGATTCTTGCTGAGCTGGCTCGCTTACATTTCCTTTGAACTCATCGCCACGCAGGTGGTAATGTCAGTGTCATCACATCCCGAGCAGAGGCATACGCTGTTCTTTTTTTTTTTTTTTTTAAAGAAATACCTGTGGCAGACACTTGTGAAATTTAAAAAAGATCTGAGAGGAGAAACGTGAGACGTGAGTCTGGTGGAAAAGTGAGAAATGGCTCCTGGAAATTTTCAATTATGTAGTGAGGACGAGAGAGAGAGAGGGAGAGAGGGATTGAGGTGCAGTACCACCCTCCTTGCTAATGAAAGCATGACTCCATTGCTTCTCAGAAGGTCAGGCTTAAAACAGACTTGCTTGGTGTGCTTTGCCGGAGACTTAATCCTATAAACAAATGCGACACGGGCTCCAAAGGCAAACTTTGATGTGCGCTTCAGTAATTAGGCGTGACCTTGTCTCAGGTATCCCCCCGCCAGCTCACTATGGAGGAGTTTCTTTGAGCCCGTGCCACTGTTCTCATCAGCGTGTGGGCAAAACTCCTTATCGACTGATTCTGGCCTCCAGCGCCGCCGTGCCACAACTTGACTGTGACTCACCTCCGCAGCACAGTCCCTGAGAGCATCAAACTCCCGGCTTTTCAATACGGAGCTGAGCCAGCTCGAAAACGGATTACTGAGGACGGCTCGATTTTTTTTTTTTTTACCACTTCCAAAAACGGCAGAGTCACCGGGCTTCTTGATGTCAAAGGAGTAGGTCCATAACACAAGACGGAGAGGTGCCCATGGTAGATGACAATGGGAGACTTTTGGTGGCTCGGGACTTCAACAACACCCAATGGTGCCATGACCTCATCACAGGGGATGATGATGATGGAAAAGGTTGTCAAGGCTCAAAAGCACAGGAACCACCATGCAAAGATCCCAAAGGTAGGCTGCATTAGTTTGAGAGATGGCTTTGCGACTACTACGAACTACTTAAAACAACAGCTCTCTGCAAGAAGAGAACACACGTTATTTGGTGCTTTTTCATAAGCATTCGTTTCTCTGGGTGGAAAATATCACAAACCAACATTCTTGAGTTCTGGGGGCGAATTTCTCTCCCGGCCGGGGAGGCAGAATACTAAATGGAGCGTAGCCATGGAGGATCTGAGCTGGGTTTCAAGTCCTTGACATTTAGCCCATTCATCATAACACGCCACAGTCTGGGCATGGGCTTCACCACAGACGGGGAGGGCAGGGAAGAGAGGGTCTGGCTGGCGATCAATTTGAGCAAATTGGAAATGTCACGGCCTACTCAACCTCGGCAGGGAGCCGGAGGAGCTCTCATCTCCCCGCTGAGTCGCCCTCCAACACCCCTATCCTTATATTCTCTCCACCTCCCTTGCTTCCTCCTCTCCAGATGTTTGGTCCGGCCCCCCCACCTGGACACTTCCACACGGCCTTTCCACCGAGGGCAGCTGAAAGGTAGCCAGGCTAAATTTCAGACCATATGGAGTCCTGCTGTCAACTCCCCATTTAGCTAACAGCTAGGGTTTCTCGAAATATTTGTTGTTATAATCATGGGAATTGCCTTTAAATCCCAACAGCAATTCATAAATAAAATAAAATTTGATTTCTTTTGTATAGTACAAAATCACAAATTTTGCCAGGTGGCAACCTCCGGTTCTACGAGTGACGGCAATGCGAAAGTGGCATTTTTCATAAAGCGATTTTCTGATTACTCATAATAATCTGTAGAAGATATTCAGTGACCTCTGCAGACTACACTAAATAAACAGGAGAGCTCACAGTGGTCAGATTTGTCGAAAACTCTTTCAGCTGTGAAAAAGTGCTTTTTACTCAATAGAACTATCTGTGTGTATTATTCATGCAAATAGTCATTTAACGGAACTTCAAAGGGAAATAAAATAATTGGAATTACATAAGATCCACAAAAGATGACATATCTATTAAAAAAATATAAAAGCCAGTTTATGGAAAAGGGGAGACGAAGAGAGGAAGCTGGGATCGTCCGGCAGAAGCTCCGAGCGGAGCAGGTGGAGGGCGGAGATGGCGCCGATTCCCCCCATCGTCTCAGCAGAATACCGAGGTAAATGCTCGCTGCAAACATCTTATCAAAAGAGAATCGAGTGCAGTTGCCAGCCTGTAGTGATTTCACAGTTTATTGAGCATCGAGTTTGACGAGCTCACTCGGCTACTCCCTGTCCTCTCGTTGGGTTCACTCACCACCACGGCTTTGTTTTCCCATCGTCTCTGCGTTTGCCGTCTATGTTTTCTTCCCTTTTATTAGTTTTTACATCAAAAGCGGAAGTAGTATTTTTAATTACCTCAATGTTTTCGTGGTGCACTCTCTTGGTGTCATTTGTCATTTGAAAACGTATTTTTAAATCAGCTTCTTACGAAGAGTGACGAGGTCCCGCAAATAATCTGACAACTTTATGTATCTGTTGTTTGTTTGTTTTTATTATTTTTAATTTATTATGGGTTTGTTGTTGGTGGGCCAAAGTTGGGAGAAGGTGATGCCGGTTGCATCCGAGCACCAATCAGGATTTGGCAGAATTTGAATCAGAATCTGATGACAGTTATTGGTGTTGTTGGGTCAATACCAATCAAATCTGATCAAACCAAACCAACACTCCTGATGAAGCAGATTAGCTGACGTTTTGAGTGTTTAACTCTTAATAAATAATACTTAAGGGTGGTTATTTTTAACTTTAACTTTGACTTTCTCAATTAGCTATGAACATGTATAAATTTCCCCACTGTGGGACTAAGTGTGGGACTAATAAAGGGGTTTCTTCTTCTTCTTCTTCTATTGTTATTGAGAGAGACTTTGAAAGATATCTGACTTTTGCGAGGCATTCAAGTGGCTTGAAAATGTCAGTTTCTGTGAAATTACATAACGTTACATTGTTTTAAAATGTTTCCTGTTTTGTCTGATGTTTGTTGTTTGTGACAGTTTCATGCCGTTTAAAGAGATCGTAAATCTCAATAGGAAAGACATGGAAAAAATGAAGGTTAAAGGACATTTTAATAATAAATTGGGTTCATCAATATCTGGTCCCTGAAGCATCAATGACAAAGCAGACACCTCAAAGTGGTTTGTGAGACATATTGACGTTTTCCCCTTTAACAAGAAATACATTAATATTAAAGGTTTTAATTATTACAGAATTCCACTCTGATTTATTGGGACACGTGAGCCTCAACACACATTTTAGTGACAGTAAATGTTGTTTGCAGTGGTTTGAGTGCACAGCATCAGCCATCTAACCAACTGCTCTCATGCCAAACAGCATCCAGCCCCCATGAAACCCAGGTGATCCGGCAACCCCACCCAGTGGTGCCCCTCACCTGCCCCATGAACCTGTGCAGGAGCTAATGATACAGGGCGAAGCCGAGACGCCAGAAATCACCAACTGAGGCCGTCAACAATGTATAAGCCTGCTGTTTTTGTGCTAGAGATCCAATCTCTCTCCCGACTCCCAATTGTGCAAACACAAAAAGCCTGCACTCAAAGCTGGAGTGCTTGCGAATCGGCTGATTGGGTCCCCGGTGAAGAAAGCCTAAGAGTCAGACGCTAGCCACAGATGGTTCCTTCAGTCGCTCTGCCGTCTTCAAACGGGCCGTACAAGGTTGTTATCTACATTCAGAGAGGAATGTATGAGCTAATGCCCGGGATTTTGTGTACACACCTTTGGGTTTATTGCTCGAAACATCTGACAGCTGCACTTACAAAATCTTAGCATGAAAGCACAAAACTGGGGACAAGCTCTGTGGAAATGATTGGAATTCTGTTTCTTGCAGGTAAAAGTGCCGTTTTTTGACCCAAAAAAGAAATCCATGTAGGTGACAGGCTGCAATTTCCACGATCTCATCTCTCTCGTTATGTTTCAAAGCCAGTGTGATGTCGTCCCACATGCCTGGACTGTAGATGGACTTTGTTTTTGGTAAATAAAAAACGTGTTATGTGGTTTCCTCATTGACTGATAAGAACGCATCTTCTTCATTTAGCAGATAATTGCCAAAGCAATTTAAGTTGCTTTTGCTGCTTAAGCAACCAAAAGCGCAGAGCAGTGACAGATTATTGAAAGAACGAGTGTAATTATCCTTTTCTTCATCAGTCTCTATGAACCATTGAGCAATGAATATAGATTACGATGATCTCTTCAGCAATGGATAAACACGATGGCAGATGAAACCCAAGACGCCTGTTACACAGACGACAATGAAGCCTCCGAGCAATGTACATATCTTACCTATGTGTTTCCCATACATGTGGTAGAAGAAGCCGAAGCAGTAGGCAGGAGGGTTGGTGATCCCGTAAGGGTTTTTAGGGGCTACGTTGAAAAATGGACTTATGAGCCTCGCCTGGTCCCCTTCCTTCCGCGGTCTTGAGGTCTCAATGTACATGTAGAAACCTAGAAACACAGGGACACATAGGAACACATAAGACATGAGTGCATGTACCGGAGGCGACTGCAAGTATGATCGTTTTTCATGTTTAGGGGTTATTTGGTCGTTTTCGTGATCGCTTATCTCAGTTTCGTTGACCTCATACTCAACCCAACATGTCTGAGCGAAACCACTTTATTTGAAGGTGAAGCTTAAAAAAAAGGTGACTACATCCTGAATTGGTAATAATCCATCACTGCACACACACACGCAGTTTGTTTTTTTCCATTGCCGTTGCTCTTCGGCAGACGTCTTCCTATAAAGGAGGGTTTGTTTCAAACTCTTCTGATTGCTGCTGTTCCTTGCACTTTCCCAGATGTCAGGTATTATTACCTATAGGACAAATGCATGTGGTTTTCCATGTAGTACAGTATCAAGAGTGTCTGAGAATAAGCCGCGACGTAATTGTGCCTCACAGTTGATGTACCCTTTGAAAAGGTTTAGACTCCCTCGTCTACTTTTCTGAAGGCCTGCCGATACGCCAGCAAATCATTCGTCACTGTAAACAGCGGCAAAGCGAGGCGTCCGTGGTCGTCCTCGGGTGCTTTTCAGCCGGTCGGCGATGATTGGAATGAAACCGTCCACATCAGAGATACGGGGCAGGGCTTCCTACGAAGGACGGGTGCTCTTTATTACTAATAGCGATGACCAGCGGCATATCCAGGCCACAACCATGGAGTTACATTTATGCTCCCCCGGTCCGACAGCCGTGGACAGCGGCGGCTGCGGCGGCGGTGGCGAGTCAAGCGGCCCTCTGATTGCGTCCGAGCCACATGCTATGAAGCCAATCCGAGCCCGGCCACGGGGGAGGGTGGCTGGTGAGCCGCCCCACGCCCCTCCAACCAAACTCAAATGGAATATCTCCCTCGGTTGGATTTCATATCAGATAATTACACGCGGAGAGGAATGGGCATGGTAATGAAATGCTGGACATTTTGAAACCATTAGGTGATTAAAGCCAATGCATTATTTACTGCTTCAGCTGGCGCCGGTGCCACAGCACCATAATAGGCACTTATATTCCACCACAGATACTTTCCATCAGCAGATTCATATAAAATCCTGCGGCAGATTCCTGCAAAATCCAGTTATATTAATTCTTTATTTATCAAGTTCTTGAACGTTGAATACCTGCACCGCTAACTAACATATTGAATACTAAATTCTGTGCCGTTTTCCACCGGTTTAGGTACCCATGGAAACAGCAACTCTCCGTTACAAGATTATGTTGAATATAAATGATCAAGGCCGCTGACTGTTGGATTGTGCTGCATCAAGCAATCGATGTCACAATAAGTACAGCTGAAATCATACACCATGCAGCGGGGAGCACTAATCTTTCTCATTTATTTTCTGAATGTCAAAAAGTGAAACTTTTTCGTGAAACGTTGGAGAAGGTATAACGTCTTTATGTTGCAATCATTCATTACTCACCCCGATAGTTACCATCAGGGGATTCACGCATTAATGCATGGATTACATACGAAGATACAGAGTGGTGTCCATTTACAAATGTGTGCATTCAACCAACATGTTTCCGATCCAATGAGCCGGAGCAGTGTTTTAGAGCCACGCTGACAGCTGGCAAAAACAATCGCATACGCACTCAAACTGTGTTTTCTTTGTATTTGTGCTTCATTTTACGATATGATTGTTCAGCTATATATATATATACATATATATATATATAGATACTCCCCAGATGAGCAATCCAATTGAGTAACTAGCTCACTGGTTTTGGGAATGTTGTGTTTGTGATTTTGTATCTAATTTGCCTTTTTATATGACATGTATCAGTCAGTGTATCTATTCTCTACACACACACACACACACTCACATTCCTGTTCAGCCTTGGATGACGTGAAAGAACGGACCAGGTCTGACACACAGAAACACACTCACACCTGCACCATAGTCCATTTCAGGGTTCCCAATTCCCTTCCGGCTTATTACACATCCTGTTGCGAACCGCCACGAGTTTGAAGCTATTTTAGGAAAAGCTCAATCAAACAACCACCTAACTGAGCACTCATGCGAGGAATCGATCACGTGACCCTTCACTAGACACGGGTGAAGCTTTCTATTCGAGCACATCAAGCATTTTGGATGGAAGTCACCGATTTCCAGGACTTTTCTTGACTTTTCCAGGATTTTAAACCAAATTTCCATGACCAAACATTTAGTGAAATCTGGGTGTGTCCATGAAAAAGTGATAAAATGTAGTATTTAAACTAACAATGAGGATTCCAAAGCATACAGTATTCCTTAAAGTTTGATTAAAAGAATAAACATTTATAAATATACTCAGCGTATGCCTGCTTATATTTTTAGTCTTTCTTTTAAAAGCATATTCATTATTTCAAACTCAGCGTGAATGAACCACATGAACACATGAATATAACACATTTACATGACTTTTACTAAACTTCTGGGACTTTTCCAGGCCTGGAAATAACCATTTTAAAATTCCATGACTTTTCCAGGTTTTCCATGACCAAGATTCACAATTAAAACAGTTGCAGATTTACATTCATATTTGTGTGTCACTGATTACAGACAAATTAATGAATGTATGTGCCAAGTAGCGAGTTAATTCATGCAAACTCTTTTAGTTTGTTGAAACACTGTCGCTGAACTATAGAACCCTGCAAAAGGGTTTCAAATGACTTAAGTTGTGAAAATGCCCAAATTGATTATAAAAGTGTTGAATTATACACAGTGTGTAAATAAACGTTCACACTTCTCTCCTCCTGATGGTCAGCTTGTGGAGTGGAGTGAAATGGATGCATCTATTTTTACTTGTTTTATGGATTTGTTAAAGTTCCCTCTCCAGTAAAGCCACCTGGTCTTCTTGGTATTTCACTCGGACGTTTGACCTTCACCGTGCAGAATAATGAATGTGCGCAGTTAGTTTTCACATTTGCTGACGGAGGAAAGTTTCTGTGCGCTCCCCTTAAATCAGTTCACAGCGGGGCGAGAAAACCTGAACCTTCAGAGCACAAACACCGAGAATGGAAGTTAAGCAGGTGACATCGTGTGCACAAGATTCTTGATTTTTTTTTTTATGAGGGAAGACAATATGAAAGATTTTTTGATTTATTTGTATGTTTTAGAAACATGTCTGGACATATTTTTTTAATTCATCATCAGCTTAGCTATGATGGGCTACTCACTGTTTGGGAGGGGTTAAGTGGTGAAGACTTGTGGTGGAAATTAATATAGTTTCCTTTTGAGAAATCAACAGATAAGATATAGTAAAATTATAACGATAATTATAACAAGTCATCACACATGAGCCATATATGGTTCATATATAATATAGTAGTTCATATATAATGGTTCCGAATGTTCTTCCTCCTACAAGAGGAGACAGAAGAGACTGACTTATGTCAGGAGACCTTCTGGTTTGACAATAATCTAAAAAATAAAACAGTTTTTTTAGTATTCCTGACATTCACATTCGCCTCTCTTGGATATCTGACGGACAAAGTGAAGATGACGCCTAACCGCTTAAGATGTGGCTGACGGCTCACTGAAGTAAAAAGGCCTTTACAAAACTATGGCGTCTTTGTCAATATTGTTAAACATCTTCTTTTTTGAGATTAGATAACTACTCCATACGACTATACAAACAGAGGGGCACCGAGGAGTTATTGTGTGTATGTCCAATATTTTACACCTCATTCGCTTCTTTTTTTGTCAAATATTTGCTATTTGCTCACTTTTCTGCTAATGTGAAAAAAATGGTCAGCCATAAAAAAAAGTGTCAGAAAAAAAAAAAAAAAAAAAGACGGGAGACTCCAAAAAACCACTCACCCTGCTTCGAATCACTGCGGTCGCCGCTGGGCCCGGTGTTGGGCGTGTACTTGGTGTCGCGGCTCGCGGCGCTGTGCCGCGTCCAATCAAAATCGTCGTTCTTGTCCTGCGTGAACATGCAGATAGGCTCCTCCTCAAAGCTGCAGTGGAACTCTCCTGGTGAGCGACAGAGCAGAACCGGGCTCTTACACTCACATGGTTATAAAGTGAAGAGGCATCGGCCGCATGGCGGGTGACAGCTGCTGTTTATTCATGAGATCCATGAGTGTTATGTGTGTCACAGAGGGATATATGGATGTATCATATATATATATATAGCAGCACAGTCCTAATTACAACATACTAAGACGTGACCTCTCGCTGACAGTGGAGATGTCAGAGAGTGTGTTTGGTTTCTCTGACAATGAAAGGAAGTCTGGAGAGTGCTGCACCCGAACACATGCAGTGGCAGTGTGTGTTTACGTGTGTGTGTGTGTGTGTGTGTGTGTGTGTGTGTGTGTGTGTGTGTGTGTGTGTGTGTGTTTCGGAGCTGGTTATTAGACACTACACCACGACAGCCCCACTGCTGAAGCCTGGTGGACGGTATTCAATAAACACAAACACACACACACAGCCGGACTCACAAAATCATATTTCAAGCAAATACAAATCCCATGCGAAAGAGGTTGGAAACACTGAATTCATGATTTCTAAAGGCATTAATGGTTGTATAACGTGTGTATGTATATATATATATATATATATATTTTAGAGTAACTCTCTTTTCAAGATTGAAAGTAAAAACGACTGTCCTTGGATGTTTGGTCGTGTCCCACTTGTTGGACTCTGTGTAATCAGTCCTAACAATTGACACCCACTCCCTCCTTCTCAATCACTCTCCATCTTTTCTGTAGTGGGTGTGCAGATGGAGTTGACCCCCCCCCCCCCCCCCCCCCCACCCACATCACTCTCCACGCCCCTTCCACTGCAATCTTTTCATCCCGCTTTGAGATTTATTTTTTATTTTTTAAATTCCTGTAGCCAAGGTTATGATGGGTTACGTTACACGGAGAAGAATGTCGAACAGTAAATACACTAATGAACAGTTGGAGATCTCGCGCGTGGGGGACTAACCCACTCGGTTTAATGGAGGGGTAGCGGCGAGGTCGGCCGAGAGGTCCACTCACTCCGTGTAACAAAACAAAGCAAACCCCCGGACCGGAGGACACGGTGCTGCCGAGTCCTCGAAGAGATAGTAAAAAAAAAAAAAAAGAGCGCTCGGATTCAGGATGCAGGCGTGTGTTTCCGATAAATATTCATTGATTTATTAAAATGGAGCTGGGAGCAGTTTGGAGTGGTGACCTTGGGAGGAGTGGAATCTCTCAGGTAATGGAGGTACCATAGACCGAGGTAGAGAGTGGGTGGATGCACCCGGGGAGGGAAAAAGGGCAACGATGCTGCGAGGCAGAGAGAGCGAGAGACAGTCAGAGCCGGAGAATTTAAAAAAAAAAGAAAAAGAAAAGTGGTGGAGAGGGAGAGGAAGGGGCTAGGTTGCAAGCACTCTTGACTCCTCTCCTCATAGGCATGCAGATTTAAATGGAGGTCTAGCTCCGGGTGCCGGAAACTAACGCCCCCATCCACTGTGAGCTAAACTAAATGTTTTCACCCTCTGTGCCCGGGAGAGATAGGAGGATTTGGAGGAGAGGCAGAGGAAGGAGGGAGGAAGAGGAGGCGTGCAGGTAAGATAGCTTCCTTCAGGGATTTGGATAATGATGTTGGTGATTAGGATGTTTGTTATTATGTCGGAGATGTTTGTGTGAACACCCACCGAAAATATATAACTATTCAAATAAATAAACCACAACACACAACGGCGCACTGCAGCACAGCAAACAATGAAGGAAGCGAAGGCGTCTGGCGGCGTGAATAATGTGACTTTTGTAAAGTTTCAAAAGAGGAATGTGTCATAAACGGGACTGAAACATTAAAGGGGACAAAGGTACGGCGCAGACGCATGCAGACGCAGATGCATGCAGAGCAGAGCGCAGACGCATGCAGACGCATGTATAGCGGAGCGCAGACACATGCAGACGCAACGCAGACGCATGCAGAGCAGAGCGCAGACGCATGCAGAGTGGAGCGCAGACACAGCGCAGACACATGCAGACGCAACGCAGACGCATGCAGAGCGGAGCGCAGACGCATGCAGAGTGGAGCGCAGACACAGCGCAGACACATGCAGACGCAACGCAGGCGCATGCAGAGCGGAGCGCAGATGCAGCGCAGAGGCATGCAGAGTGGAGCGCAGACACAGCGCAGACACATGCAGACGCAACGCAGGCGCATGCAGAGTGGAGCGCAGACGCAGCGCAGAGGCATGCAGAGTGGAGCGCAGACACAGCGCAGACACATGCAGACGCAACGCAGGCGCATGCAGAGTGGAGCGCAGACGCAGCGCAGAGGCATGCAGAGTGGAGCGCAGACGCATGCAGACGTACTCGTGCAAATGCACCCCCTCCCCCCAAAAAAGCACACAGTCCTGTGGAGATTAAAAGCTCCCAGCACGCCAGATCGCCTGATCAAAGTTTGACTCTAAGTTCCTGAAAAAGGGGGAAGTCTATTTTTTTGGGGGGGGGGGGGTGTTTCATCACCCTTCATTTGGTACCACTTAGGAACACTTGGAAGCAGCTTCCAGTGCCGTGTGACATGTTGTGAGTCGGATCTCTGCGGGATGTGTGGGTGCTTTGAATCTCTGGCGTCGGCAGAAGGCCGAGGCCTCCGCCGAGGCGCGCTAAGTGAGGTGCGCATTACTTACTCAGGTGAGGGTTGATGGGAGCTGTGAAAGAGAGAAAGGCCAGGGACAGTCATTAGTACAGAATATATTAGCCGTCTGTCAATACGTGGAATACTTTCTGAGAAGGGAACGGCTGTACGAGCACTCAAGTTGTCGCGCTTAAAAAAAAAATAGAAGAAGAAGAAAAGAAACGCCCGGCTGATGCAACGTGAACACAACGCGAGCTGCAGCCGCCGCCATTAACCTTTTGTCCGGCTGTCATCTGCGGTTTAGGCGCAGCGCTCGTAAAAGTCTGCACGTATAAAACTTTCAGCTGCCGCCGCCATGAGAAGGGAAATGAAAGAGGCCCGCGGGAGGGCCGGGAACGCTGTCTGCTGATATTAAAACACTGGAAGCGTATTAGAGGGAGCGTGCTCCGTCTTCATCGGGCTCTATTGTGAGTAAAATGTAAACACAGCTAAACAGGAAGCACACACACACACACACACACACACACACACACACACAGACACACACACACACACACACACACACACACACACACACACACACACACACACACACACACACACAATGCAATTATTTCTGAGCAGGCAGAAACAGAGATGTCCGGGATTTAAAGTTGAAAAGGTGGCAGCAGTCGCTCTCCGCCTGTTATCAAATGTAAAAGACAGAGGGATTAGGAAGACGGGCCCGGCCACATTAATAAGCTTATAGCGCCGCTGCTTATCGTTATTGCCATTTACCAACACCGCGGGTATTCTTGTTCAAGGTGACTTCCATTTAAAGCACTAAGCCTAATTTATACTTCCATTTGGGAAGCCGGTAAATCAGAAGAAGTCGTAACGATCGCGAACGAGTCACGTTCCCGAAACATCCTCGATTACGGAAACTTCCCGACGACTCGAGTCCGACCGGAGCTCCTTCTGCATTCTGTCCACATGCGCCCCCCCCCCCCCCCCCCCCCACCCATTGATAATTTAAGAGACAAACACAGAAAGGTCAAGGGTATCACACGGAGTCGCAACAAGCCAGTTTAGTCGGCACTCCACTTTTTTTTGCAGAGTAAATACCATTTAACCTGTCAGGAAGATGCATGGGCATTTTCATGATCGATCGCTGACCGGCTGGATAGATGCGATACATCAGCTTTACCGCAAAACCATGTTGCCGCGTGATTTATGGAACCCCCCCCCCCCCGCTGTTCGTGGGGGGAATTGATTTTAATCCGCCCAATTAGAGTGAGTAATAACAAATCATTCCTACAAAAGGAAAACATGGACTGAAGACCGGAGGGGGGGAAGTACTGCCGGGTGATGGCGGAATCGGTCTTCTTTATATAAAAAATAAATAAATAAAAAAGCAGAAAGAAGTAGTGATTTCTGTTTATTGCTCTGCGGTCTCATAGAAATGTGCGTCCACTTCAGTTGCGGCGAGAGAGAGAGAAAACAAAGCGTTGCATTTCCAATTGAATCGCACGAAACAGGCGGCGAACTGCAACGCTGCAGTGTGGGAAGAGCAGGCTGTGCAACCGTAATGGCTTTAATAATCTCTTATGTTACTGGAAAACACCGCCGTCCGACCGGATCCATACACGCCGCGCTGCACACCGCCGCCGCTGCAGAGAGAGGGAGAGCGAATCATCCGGGCCGGTGCAGAGAAAATGTCTTAAATGACAACTTAGAGCCTCGGGCCGGTGAAACGGATGCTGGGTTTTCTGACAAAACTCTTCTATTCTCTCAGCCACACACACACACACGCACACACGCACACACACACACACACACACACACACACACACACACACACACACACACACACACACACACACACACACACACACACACACACACACACACACATGCACGTACACACGCCTTGCTGCTGCCCGCTTCTTTCTTCCACTGTAGTTATGAAAATATGTTTCCTTGTCAGATTTCTATTTTTTCCTACCTGCAGCCTCCCAGGCTGACTGCAGCCCAGATGAATGTGTCGGCTCGAGCATTGTCTCCACCCACACTGAGGAAATCAAGCTGGGCAGAAAGCAGCCCGGAGGCTACTTTACTACTGCTGTGCACGCACAACACACACACACACACACATTTGCCAACAATTTTAACTTTAAATTGAGATTACTGTACTGTATATATGTCTATAAGGTAAAACAAATACACAGAGAGCTGTTGTTGACTCATCCTGTTAAAAGTGTTTTTTTTTCATTCTAATTTTACAGCCTCGTCTTTAAATATTTCTGGACCTCAAGCAATAAAAATGCACAATGTTGTTAAAGCTCAGGTGTGAAAAGCCCTCAAGCAAGGTGTAACGGCTTTAAAAAAAAAACGTATTTCTATCTCAGCGCTGCTTTCCCTTCCGGCTAGAAAAGCCTCAAAATAATGATGGCGGATGAAATGTAATTTTGATGGTTCTTAAGATTAACGGCCCTCGGGAAGCAAAGCGAGTTTTCCGTTGCAGTTCTTTGAGGACTTCTCCCGTGAAGAAGGTCGCGTCCTGAACACGAGGTGCACGTCTGGTTTCCACCTCGGGAAAAAAATTCTTAATTTTGATTGAAACACAAAGCGAGCTCGTGGACCGCCAGAGGACGGCGGCGGTCCAGAACGCTGACTCCATCTTTGGCCGCGTCCTCCGCCCACCGGCTACACAGCAGCAGACGATGCCGCCCGGCTTCTCGCACACTTCGCGCTCTCTGAGATCCCCATCCATCACGTTTAGGGGATCTGGGCGGATGCCACGGCGGCCTGAGAAAGCCCCGCGGCGGCGGCGGCCATCGGGTCGGAATAATAACAAATGTCGTTCGGCAATCTTCTGCGAGGCGGGAATAACACGTGTGTGTCCTTAAATGAAAACTCCCTCACGGAGGTCGGCGGTCCTCCACGTGGATGGCTTCAATGGTTGGTGGAGGATGGAGAAGGAAAGAAAGTGGAGGAGGAGAGGAAACAGAAAGCTAAAGGAAGGAGACGCTGCTAGTGAGCATAGCAAACATCTAGAGGATGGACACAGAGAGAGTGTCCATATCATATAACTTACGATAATATTGGTCTATCTTTTATTCATAAACTCTCTGAAGGTAGCTGCTTCCTCACTAGCAGAGAGGCGTCGACCTTCTCATCTCATTCTACGCATTCAAATGATTATTATTTTTTTCAAGAAAGTAAGAGGTACGAGATAAGATAACAGCTCAAGGTATTATTCAGTATTTTATCATATTTTTTATTGCCCATCATCAGAAACCCTATGTAACAGGCTTGAGGCCAAAGTATATATGTATGTACAGTATATATATATATATATATATTTTTTAAATAAATAATAAAAAATGATAAAATAATATTTCATTGAATTCAGAGGTGAACAAAAGCTCAGGCAGGGATTACACTGAACCTTTACTGGCTGGATAATAATAATAATAATACCCCAACACCTCAGGTATGGCAGGCGGAGGACTATATTTAATATAAGATCTGGTGAATTTTGACTTCAGGGCAGGCATTGTACTATATATATATATATATATATATATATATATATATATATCACTTCTGAGCTGCATAAAAATGGAAAGTTAAGGAATAACGGCAGTGTTTTACCGTGCAGGGTTGACGCAAGGCTTAAACATTAAATCCTTAGAGAGAGCGAGAGAGAGAGAGAGAGAGAGTTATGAGGAACACCAAACAGATGCCAAGTTTGTCACTGCAGCAAAATTTAAAGGAGCGTCTTCGGGTCTCGGTGACACGGCCATCCTTCATCCTCCAGCTGGGGACACTATAACCACTTCTGTGTTTTCATGCCAACGCACAGAGAAGCTGCTCGGCTGCGAGCGGCGTCAGGACGATGTCTGCAGACCAGGAAGATCACACTTCAGAGGCCCGGGAGTTAAAACCAGGACGGGAACGTTTCTCTACCGCTAACCGACCGGCTGCTTCAGTGTTTTTCAACCTTTTTCTACAATAAGAAAACCCCGCGGCACACCAACAACCAAAAGCATGATACATAATACAGCATATATGGAAGGTAATTATTGCGCTGCCTACTGGCATGGAATATTATTTAATTACTATGCCAGACACTTTATTGCAGGCTCAGACGCTCAACAACGCAAAATGATTTGGCAACTTGTTTTTTTTGGGACCGATTAAGTGAAATTGGACATTTTCCCACGGCACACCTGTCTCTTCTTATGTTTGATTTTGCATTAAAGATTCAAAGGTTTTGCTTTCATCTTCAGTATATTAAACATCTTAACATGTGGCCCAGTTGTGAGGCAAAGTGTGCACACGGTTGAGTGGCGGTTTGAGGACAGCGGTGCTTCTTTCCTTTGGCATATTTGAGTTGAAACAAAACCTCATGCAAGCCCAAGGCCAGCTGGGTTATTGAGCAGACTGGGTTCTGCGAGCTGACTGGGTTCTGCGAGCTGACTGGGTTCTGCGAGCTGACTGGGTTCTGCGAGCTGACTGGGTTCTGAGAGCTGACTGGGTTCTGCTTACTGGGTTCTGCGAGCTGACTGGGTTCTGAGAGCTGACTGGGTTCTGCGAGCTGACTGGGTTCTGCTTACTGGGTTCTGCGAGCTGACTGGGTTCTGAGAGCTGACTGGGTTCTGCGAGCTGACTGGGTTCTGCGAGCTGACTGGGTTCTGAGAGCTGACTGGGTTCTGCTT
The DNA here is from genome assembly GCA_023566465.1 of Cottus gobio. Taxonomy (NCBI): domain Eukaryota; kingdom Metazoa; phylum Chordata; class Actinopteri; order Perciformes; family Cottidae; genus Cottus; species Cottus gobio. Next base: position 4,420,569 of record CM042226.1, read on the forward strand.
ACTGGGTTCTGCGAGCTGACTGGGTTCTGCTCAGACCTGCATGAGGCGGCTCCAGTGATGTGTGTGGGAGAGCAGAGCAGCCCTAGAGTGATAATTAATCCAGTCTCTTGTCGGGCATCAGCATTGGCTCTCTTCTTCTTCTTCTTCTTCTTCTTCTTCTTCTTCTTCTTCTTCTTCTTCTTCTTCTTCTTCTTCTTCTTTTCATTTTGTACTTTGTTCCTCTGTATCTCCTTTTTTCCTCAGTCCCAACTCTCTCTCTCCGTCTTAATTCGTCTCAATTCTCACGACTTGGATTCAATTCGATTAAATCCGTCTGAATTCAATTCAAGGTTTAACGACTGCATCAGGAACAACAGCAGAGAAAGTTGCTCTTCTCTCTCGTCCCCCCTCCTCCTACTCTCTCTCTCCACCCTCCTCCTATTCTCTCTCTCTCTCTCTCCACCCTCCACGATGAGCTGCAGTGAGACTGAATAATTCACAACTGCAGCACAACTGCTGCTAGCAGGCGGCACAACCCAGCCAGACCGAAGCAGCCGGTGATTGACAGAAAACAGTCAGCCGGTTTGTTTGTGAACATGCACATCTCAAGAACCTGTGCATGTGTGCAGCGGCCCCGCTGGATACTAATGTAGTGTTTGTGTTGCAGCCGGATGGAGGCCGTACCTACGTTAGCTAAGGAGCTAACGGGCTAGCCTGCTCATACAGAGGACCCCATCCACTAGTATATACATAGTCCTGAGAAATCAGGTGCCCTGACTGGTTCTGGGGTTCTTAGTAAAGCCAAAAATATTAGCAAAATGACATTTAAAAAGCTATTTGTTTGAAAATACGAAACATACTCGGGGAAACTGGGTCAAGCTTCGACCAGCTGTTTGGCCTCGATGTCATGAGGATCTCTCAGGCACAGAAACAAGCCCGACTCGGCTGCAGTCCAGAACAGACCTGACTCGTTAAAGGTCATTAAAGGTCACGAGGCCGAGGTGATTAGTCTGTTGATTTACATTCAGTCAAAGTGGCAAAAGAAGCTGATTTCAAGCTGTTTTTCCTGACGTGTGTGTGTGTGTTGGATGCATTTCAAATCATTTTAATGAGTTCCCTTTGTCCTTCCTCCAATACGTCAATAGGGAACTTTTGATATCCACGGACATCCGTATTTCGAGTGTTTCTGAGTTAGCTGTAATTCAGCCACACGGGTGACCAGAGGACGGACGTGAACGTGGAAAGCTTTAAAGCCCAGACCAGACCCCCTTCAGATCCAGGAGAGAGCACTCACCGCTGTACGTGATGATCCGGATGGTGGAGTCGCCCTCTCCGAAGCGGGTGATGGGCGTGAGGCGCACCTCGTAGGACTCGGGCTTTATGAGCTCCGTCAGGTTGTGAGTCATGAGCTCTCCTTTGTTGATGGCTCCGTCCACCGGGATCTCCTGCTCCCACCAGCGCTGCAACCCCATCTGGAGGGGAGGAGGGGCCACACAGTTACACAACACGGACACACACACACACACACACACACACACACATCCTGGTCCAGGGAAAACATTCGGGACGTCGACCAGACTGCTACTTTGTATCCATCAGGTTCCGAGAAGTTTCAGAAAAGTGAGGTTCAAGGGTATCCTATAAGACTTATCAGTCGACCAATAACATTGTGAATGGATTATTGATTTTGCATAAGAATGAGTACATTACATTTGGCTTGTAAAGCTTTTATCCAAAGTGACTTACATGCTGTACAGTAGACACAGCAACGGTGAGCAATTAGGGTTAAGTGTCTTGCTCAAGGACACATCAGCACAGAGCCGGGGATTGAACCACCAATCCTCCGATTGAAAGTCCTTTATTTGTCTCTTTTATTTGGATTAAATTCTAGGCATGATATAATGCAATATATAGACTCTTGTACTTGTTGAAGGTTCTGCTATACAGAGTATCACCTCGTCATAGCTGATACTGAAATACATGAGAATTAATAGTAATAATTCAACATACAGCGATTTCTACATACATATAATGGTTTAGGGAGCCCTGTCCCAGACGGAGTAGTTTAAATCCACCAATCCTTCTTTTAGAGAGGACAGAAGTGGGTTTCTGGCAAGAAAAGCTCATTTAATTGATAAAGGAAGTCGAAGGCCACCGGCTCAATCTCCTTTGTTTGGAGTTGCTTTGATTATTCACTCTGTTCATGGTTCGACAGGTTCGGACTCGAGGGCACGTGTTGGCAGCGCGGGCTGGAAGGGAAACGTTGTGCAACTGCAAATCATACAGTACACACAACGTACATCTCACAGAGCATCTTTGTGGAGGGAGAGGAGCTCGAGCCAACATGCATATCTGGAATAAGTAAAATATTCAAATTCAAAGCTGCTGTGATCAATACTTGTACATTTATATATGCAACACAAAAGCACTATATATTGTATAGATTCGCCACAAAATGAGAGCGTGTAGATTACAAAGGAAATTCCTCTGAAGAGTTTGCTCCTGGGAACATATGCAAATATGACCACAGCAAATATGAATATATATATATTCCATTCGCCATCAGTGTAGGATGTCGCCTCTCATCTGCCAATTAACCTTGTCTATAGGCATTTGTGTGATCCGCCGACATTAAATGCAACACAACAAACGCGTCTTTTTCTCCGTAAGCTGTTGACGGCTAGCTGCTCATTAGCCACATTTACGTTCAAGGCAGCTCTCAGCTTCTGCATTCAAAGACCGCTATTAACGAGCGAGAGGAATATTCTCATATTTGCAGCGAGGGGGGAAAAAAAAGAAAAATCCGGATTCATTTTCCTCATGAAAGATATAAGCCTCTGTACAGGCGCTGTGCACTGTACGGCCGACGCCGGTGTCCTCTGCACACGACTGCTTCTTTTACACTTTTGTCTTTAATCAGGCTCTGCAGTGTTTTGCCATCCCTTCACACACACAGAGACCTTGAACTGACAGCGATGGTACATCTGGACTCTGCACAATGCTGAGCACACGGGCGAGCCTGTCTTCAGGTGACTCGGCTCAGGCATCACACACTGAACATGCGCTTTTCTTGTCTGGTGACACAACACGGACCCCTTTAGAAATTCAAAGAAACACAACAAGGGTCCGTTGCTGCATTCGCTGAGGGGGGAGTGAGGGGGAGGGGGGGGGGGAGGGTACATTTCATCCTTGAGAATCAGCTTAAGGGGAAGAGCTGCACAAGTTACAGCGTCTGCATCACAATTAGTGACTTTACATACCCTTCTCACCAGCAGAGAGACAGAGTGAATGAAGGTGTGATAGCAGTGGAGCAGTGTGTGTGTGTGTGTGTGTGTGTGGGAGAACAATACCAATTAGGTAATTACTTAAGAGCCTAGATGATACACAATTATGGGGTGCAGGTTCTCACCAGCATTAGTTTGCAGGTAAATAGAGTGTTTTGTCTGCCACTGGTAATTGCAGATGGAACACTTGTCCCTCTCGGTGCTTTTTATTTTTTATTTTTTAGTACTAAAGTAAAATCCTAGTTTGAAAAGCACGGCGGCTAATTGCCATAAATTACAACGTGTCAGCCCGAAAGCCTGTGTGTGCGTTTGAACCCTCTCAAAAGAGGACGTATCATTTCAAGAACATTTGATATTGAAATGTGGTGACAAAAAGAAATACGTCGGCTGTCACCAAATAAACACACGGAGACGTTAGAAGTGACATCATCACCATGCCTTGTCAATTATTTGGCAGTCTGGCTAATGTCTGCAGACAAAAACATTTTCATGCACTTCATCAAACCCAACATGTTGAGGTGTCACGCTTTACCTACAAAGACCACCAAATGAAAAGCAGCCATACACGTGCATGTTTTTTCTTTCTTTTGTTGTTTTTTCCGTGTATTGTTTTGGCCCGGAGCCTAAAAGCTAAATAACTGAACGCTCGCGCTTCCCCGACATCATGGAATCTACTTAAGTCGTACTTATGGAGCGGCGCTTCACTTCAGGCAGAGCACTGAAGTTTGCGTTAGCTGATTGCTATCATGTTTCACAGTCACTGGGTAATTAATTCTACATCTTGTTTGTAACCTTTTAAATAGATTTATGCCAAATTATAACGGGGCATTCTTTCAGTTTACTCTGAGAATGACAATGTCTTGGGGTTTGTATATTACATCATCACGTGTGTGTATGTGTGTGTGTGTGTTTGCACTGCTATCTTTGTGAGGACCATCAAGGGTTATTAACCTTTGGACTGAGGACCAAAATGCAAAGTGGGGACAATTAGGCTGGTCCTCTGTCCCAATGTGAATTTATTTGGTCCTCACTTCAGGGCTTATACAACTGTGTGTGTGTGTGTGTGTGTGTGTGTGTGTGTGTCTCAAAGCTCCAGGCAGATGGAGGCCTTCAATGCAAGTCTTGGCGAACACTGACTGAAACTCCAAAGAACCAAAAAAAAAAGAAAAAAGGAAACAAATTATTAAATTCTTTCGACATCAACAATAAGACACATATTTAAATGTGCAAATCAAGTTTGATTGAGAGAAACGTTTAACTTTTTTCCAACGTTTTTGAATCATGCACATGGGTTTTTGGACCTTTCTTCTGCTTCCCGTCGATGATCAAATCCCGGCGTCTGCGCTCAATTAAGGTTTCTGTTTACATCCCGTTGCCTTTCATTCGTCAAATTCCCCCCACAGAGGCAGAGTGCCACACGGATTCAAAATAATGCGACGGCTGCAACTTCAAACTCACAGCAGGATTGATTAAAGCGACGGCAGGAGCAAAGACGAAAGGCAAAAGACGGGAATAATCACGGCGACGGTGTATTGTTTGAAGGAGGCTGATCTACTGTAGGTTGCCTGCATGTAGGATATATGGCTCCTATTGATCTGCCTGTGCACCCCGTATCCACAGATCAATTGAAAAAAGACGAAAGCGGTGGAGGAAGAGGAAGGAGGAGGAGGAAGAGACGATTCCAAGATGCCAAGATGTAGGTTGGAGGCAATCGGGCGTCTGGAGGCTTTGAAGTAGCCGACTGTAGCGTCAAAACAAGGCCGGATGTCAAGCCTTCCCGTTGCAGCCCTGACAGGTGCCGGGATTTGTGTTGTGTGGTTCTCACCCTCAGACCTTCCTTCCCACTCAACCAGACTCTCCCTCTCTCTCTCTCTCTCTCACGGGAGCACTGGACGATAACACAAAGCCATCCATTACAGAGCTCCGAGCGTTAATTCAAAAGAGAAAATGATAACAATTCTCAGCGAATGGCAGGGGATCTATAAATAGATCGAAGCGGCGGCGTCCACGTGCCGAAGCTTTTCCTTCCTGCACCAGTCTTCCACATTCAGTCCGGGGGTATCTCTGTATCCTCCGACTCATTTCTCTCTTCCGACTCTCCGACTCTTCCTCACCAAAAGGCATAACAGAAATCCTATTATCATTCTGAATCAATACTCTAAGCTGAGACTCAATCAATCACAGGGGGTGTACTGTATAGCAAAGCGCGGGACAAAGTCAGGGAATTTTCCTTAAGGCAAATAATCCCTTTCATCTAAGACAATGGAAGATTGGTTGTTATACCTCGGAGGAAGGAAATAATGGTCACAAAATGTTCCCCGCTTGAGATCTCAAGGCAAGAAGGTGGAAACGAAATCAATTTGCACAAACTCTGATCGTCTGCTAACGTAGATTGTTCTCTTTTTTAATAAACAAATGCAGAGAGGTCGAAATCATCCAGCTCAGATGCAGACATTATGAGCTGTTAAAAAAAAACATGGACTCCGCAAAAATCATTTATTACCAAACCGACCGACTAAGATAGTTGACAGAAAAATCATTGCGCTACGCAAACATATCTGTGTCACGACTCGGGACTCCGGTTATGGGCCTCTGACGGTCTCTAGAGGTTGAAGGACGCTATTACGGACTGGTGAGGGTGGTGGCCCAGCTTTCCAGGTTCACACCTGGGAGTCATTCACAATCAGCCCCAATCAGACCAGGTGGGGTCAGGACATAAATACCTGGCAGCAGACTGGACTCGTCACGGCGACGTTTGATCGTAGATACTGTGCTTGCTGCCCTCCCGTAGCAGTTTGTTTGTTTGTTTGTTTGTTTGTTTGTTTGTTTGTTTGTTTGTTTGTTTGTTTGTTTGGCTTCAGTAAGCTTTCCGATCCTCTTTTGTGTGCCAATCCTGGCTTGGGTGAGTAAGGACTGTCTCCCTGGCGCCAGTGCTCTGTGTTAAACTTTTTGTGACTGGGACTGTTGGTTTTTCCCCGTTGGATTATTTTTTCCCTGTTGGCTTCTTTTGTTTTTCCCTGTTGGATGATTTTTCCTCTGTTGGATTATTCCCTGGGTTCCACGAGCGACATTGTTGGATTATCTCCCTTGTTCCCTTATTGACGTTGTTGGATATTGCCTCTGTGTTTCCCTCTGACTCCTGAATAAAACTAAGACACGACTCCATACTCTGCATTCGGGTCCTCATTGGCTCACGAGGTAACTCGTGGGTTTTCACTCCAGCGACCCAGGTTCGACTCCCCGCCCGGGGTACTGACAATCTGGTCTGGAGTGTGTTTTCAGGCTTCAATTCCTTGAGGGTGTAGTGTGAAACAAACACGAAATTATATTATTCATCGCATACACAACTGTCAGGGTGTGCTCGCTAATGCCGAGCGGAGCCGAGATGGATTTTTGCATCGCAGCGTGCACTACTTTCCTCTGATGTATGTTCGAATTTTTTATTTAGCAAACTGAGCTCCGCGGTGCCTCGTTCACCCAAACATCCGTGGCGTCGACCTGGAGGGAGTTCACGATTTCGAACCTGACGTGGACCGAAGCGGGGGTGCCACACCTGCTGCTGTAAATAATAAAAAGAAAATCGATAAAGACAAAATGTGCTCCACTCCGCCACGAGGAGCGAGAAGAAGCTGCACATTGATTGCCAAAGAGAGAAAATGTAACCACGCCATCCATCAATGCTACCAGCCTGTCGTCTGAGAAGTTTACTCTCTCTCTCTCTGCGGGGTTCCTTTCCACTCTTCCGACTGAGCTTCTGATGGAGAGCGAAAACAGAAGCGATTGGTGGAAACCGCAGAACTCGCTCAAACGACCTCCCCTGACAGGTTCCTAGTCGTCCTGCCGGCCCGCTGAGGCACGTTCGCGTCCTCAGAAACTGCCGAGTGAGACAGTCAATGAGTCGAGGCGTCAGATTCTGCTGCTGTCGAATGAAAGACAACAAGCAAGCTCTGCAAACACACACATCCCAAATTGGCTGTGAGAGGTTTTTAGGCGCCGCAAAACGACTGTAATTCATCTGAGAAAGGTCCAAAAAGGGGCTGACCAAAACCTGTGAATCAGCAGTTATTGCACCGGGAGCCAACATTTCAATCTCATCACAAAAGCTCCCGAGAGCCGACTTCTGTGGGACTGAGTATCAGCATCCAGTGCAAACAGCATCTGAGTGATGCACACATAGGACGGAGACAGGAGGGTGGAGGAGCCGACTCTTAGCGGTCCTACCTGTCTGATGCCGAGTCTGTAGGCCACGATGCGGTCCACAGCGTTGGGGTTCATCTGGGTCCACTGGAGCTTGAAGCCGTAGACTCTGGGCCGGTTCTGCCACAGCGGGCTGTAGGTGTCGTAGTAGAACTCTGGAGGGTAGGCCTTGCCTGGGGAGAAAGCAGAGGATGAGCCACTACATGTCTAAAAACATACATACAAACATCCCAGGACTGAATTAAAGGGCTTTTCTAAATATAGGCCAAGTAGTAGTAGGATTGCACTTCCATAAATATACTTGTGACAGAAATATGTATGCATAAAAAGCAGCAGAGGCTGAGATGTCTCTACAGTTGTGCGTCTGCATGCACACGCAGACTGATTACATAATGTAAACACTGTGAAAAAGCATTAAAATGCATCAGAAAGCAGGACAATCTCACAGGATGCATTATTATTATTTAGTGAAATTGATGAGAATTCTAACTGTAACCACTGAACATTGTTAAGTTATAATTATTATTATTATTATGAGATCTCAATTCTTTGCATGTGTAGCGTTACTGAACAGGCTCTCCTTCGCTGTGGTTCATTTTGCACACTGTGCTTGTAAAAAAATAAACTTGTAAATGTTTCATTTGTTAACATAGCGACGCTCCTTTAAAGCCAAGAAGAACGTCTGAATTAACGTGACGAAATATGTGCAGGATCTCTGTATCTGCACCCTCTTCTGTTTGCTCTACTGTTACTCACTCTTCAGTATATCATATTCCTCGTTTTCCCGCCATGACCCAATTTTCCCCCAAAGGATCATTAAAGTTTCATCTCGTGTTGCGAGTTCTTTCCGGGCGTTGAATCAAAGCGAGCACCAGATCGTGGGACAAACGTAACAAAGTGTCCGTGGTACCTGAACGCCACGACTCAGATCACCTCCTCGGGAAAAACCAGTTCATGCAGATGGGATCAGACTACCACGGAGATCCTTTTTTCCTCCAATGGCACTGTTTGCTTTGTTGGAATCTGCAAGGATTTACTGGACTGAATACATCTTTCAAGATTTTCCAGCTTTCCGGTCACAGCCTGCGAGCTGGCAGAACGTGGCGCTTCAATCAAGATCTGGAAACAGGCTTTCGGGATGACCTCCCGGCCAAAGAATAGTAATTCACCTCAATGTCACGTTGCTGTGTTTGCCCCTCGGCCTTTTGGGCTCGTTTATCGGAGGGTGACGATACCCGAGGCAGATGATTTTTAATAGCCACGGATAAGACAGCGGCATTGTTAGCGCAAACAAAAGCTGCACTGGGATTTGATGTTCCCGAGTGGTTGATGCACGTCAGCCACTTGCATAAACCTGTCAAGTTAGTTTATGTCATTGGTGAATTATTATGGCATTATATCCCTAAACACTTTAGTGGTCTCCTGGGTGTCTTCCCGAAGGCTCCTTTGTGTGAGCAGATCCTTGAGACAATTTGGTTCCCTTTGATTGGATTCGACTTATGACACTCAGCGGAGGCAATGCAGTCTGGGAAGGTTATGAGTTCAACGGGTTATCTGTCTGGTTTCAGATCCCTGCACGGTAGTACAGACACGGGGCTCTTAATCCTGAGCTGGATGTTTTCTGGAGACATTATATGAATGATAAGAAGCCTTGTCCAAATTACAAATTTCCAAAAATGTGAGTTTTTTTGAAGGGAAATCAATCCATTCCAATGGCATCACCGCAATTAGTGGATTTGCTTGTAAAAGCAAAGTAAATCCCTGAAAAAAGGTTCTTGTAGAGGTCAACTTTGGTGATTTCTGACAGCAAACTGCTGATATTTAAAGGAAAATGCAGGAAGCACATTTTATGTTGCTGTTGCGTTGCAGCATCGCTCCTCCATCGACGGATGCTCTGCTGTGCAGGAAAGACGAGGTTTGCCCTAAATGTGAATAAACTGAGACGTCTTGTGCGGTGAGTGACTGAGTGACCTGAGTTAGCAAGCTAGCTATTAAACTCACAAACCCAGAGAGGTCTCTGAGCCTCTTTCTGGCGTGACCAGGCCTCGCTGCCGGTGATATTCTCTTTTATTCTTAAACAAACTAAATCTCTAAATGAAAAGACCAAAACCAAAAATGAATTGACTCAACTATCTGCACAGCTAAAGCCTGACAGCGCCATAGACCTCCATTGTCATTGGTGTCATTGTGCGTTTGGTGTAATAATCTACAGCTCAGTGTTTTTCCCCTGCAAATGCAAAACAGTGCTGTTGGAGTAACCTTTGAGGAAAGCAATGCGGTGGCCAGCAGTTTTAGGAAATGCCCTCAATAGGAATGCAAAGTCACAGTATTGAGATGCACATTGTTGGACTGTAGGACGAATACAGAAAGACATAATTCATGTGGCGTTGGGAGAGAGCATCCAGTGCTGGTCAGCGGGTTCACTCAGCTGCAGAATTGTGCAACATTAGCAGTAACTGATGGGAAATCCCAAAAGTATGCACATCGTCGTCAGATGACTTCTGTACCACGACGAGGAAAACATTATGGGGAAAACATGCTAGATGGTTAAGCGGGAGAAAACAAAATCCATAACACACTGGCATATTTCATCATTTCTTTAAGTGCTTTGTACCCGACGTTAAGCAGTAAACACTTCAGATGCAATCGCTCACTTTTAAACAAATCCATTTGTTTCGAGCCTTTTGTTGGAGCTTCAGTCGGCTCTGATCTGTTTGATCCATTCTCTTGACAATAAGTCAAAAATAAGGACATTTTGTTCTGCGTTTTAGAAAATAAACCAGTATATTGATTCACCCAGGAGATCCCTTTGCCTTTTACATGTGTGTGGCCTTTACGGCATTTTAAATTTTCGTTTTGTTTAATTAATCGTTGTTTATTTAAAGATATCGTTATTAGCAAATCATTTTCTGGTTCGTGGCATGTTATGACGGCACTTCCGGTTCAGTCACTTCCGGTTCAGTAACTTCTGGTTTCGGAAAAATGGAGTCCGACCACAGTACTTTGGGTGTAGCAAACATTTGTCAGTGGACCGCACGCTCCATCCGCTCACACCACGTGGAACCATAAAGCAACGTCGTGAGTTATCTCTTGTATAAATATGAAATGTATATTTGTATAATCATTTTTCTACTCTGTGAAATGCAATATTTAAGAATATGCACTGCATTTTCTTACGACATTATTGAAAGAAAAGAGTAGAGTAAACGGTGAAACGTATCAGACTCTGTCTTCATTGATTTTCGGCGGTTTAACCCGGTGTTTAGGGTTCGGGTTTCAAACACACGGCACGAGGACACTACTACACGGCTAACGCTTTATTTAAAATCCGAGGGAAAAGAGGAGCACTCGAGCGGGAAGAAATCAATAAGAGAAAAGAACCAACGCACCTCCCAAAGTTAAGATGTCTACTGCGAGTCCTGCTTTATATCCATAGATGCTGTGACGCAAACTTCCTCTATCAGGTTCACTGAAATGCTGAGAGAAAAATATATTTTCTAACAGAGAAAAAGAAAGCCAAGATAATTACTCTCTGCACTTCACTTGGCAGCTTCCCCGTATAGAGCCAGCTGTGTTTACGGCACACTGTACAGTGTGTTGCATAAGCCAGGCGGGCCCATACTGTCAGTTTTATTCTGTACAATAAGGCAGATAGAGGACGGCGGCACAAAAGGTTAATTACACTGACTCATATTATTGTATGTTTTCATAATGTGTCTTTAAAGATTCCCTGGCAGACTCTGCTTTAGAAAACACGTGACTGAAAGCATTGCATTATTCCCTTTATTCATTCAGCCAAAGTTTATTTTATTTATTATTAATGTATTACATCAAATGGCCGTCGTATTTTCAGAAAAAAAAGAAGCTTTTTAAAGTATTTTTCTTGGCGCACAGTTCCAGGAATAGTAGAGACATCGTCACAAACTCAGACGAATTGTTGTGTTTTACTCAGAACTCACAATCTAAAGTAATGACGGCCCTCGAGCCTCATAATGCGTTACCAGTGAAGCACATTACCTAACCCACTTACTCCACTTGAAACCGATAACCCTGGGTGGGAGACATCAAACACAAGTACAGACGGCTAAATTATTATTTATTTATTTATTTATTTATTTTCTATCCTGTTCATAACCGCAGACCAATGCAATGATTCATAACAGCTCAGTAAAAAGCCTTCGGGCCAGACGTTGACCTTGTTTGCAGACTTCCCTTTTCATTTTTCAGGGCTCCGTGAGCACGCCGTCCCCTCCGTGGAAACGGCGCCATATGCCGAGCGGTGCTATATGGTGCGGGGCTGATGGGTGATGTAGGCTTTTCGTGGCAGAAATGACGCGTACATATGGGTGAACAGCTGGCCGAGACCACGCCAACACCACTGCGGAGAAGCTAACTGACTTTAGGTAGAAGACATTAGGGACATTAAAAGACGTGGTGGTAATTGCCTGGTTGTGTCCTTCTGGGATAGAAAATGAAATCTCTCCTCTTTCTTTTTTTTTCTTCTTTTTTTTTAAGGGAAATGGCGATGAACTTGAAATGAGTCACTTCCACCCTGACTGTTCAGCTCATTCTTCCTCAACTTCCTCCCTCCTCTCTTAATCCACTGACACACACACACAGACAGACACACCAGACAGATTTCTATTTGTTGATCATATTCACTGGGATTAGATTTTGTTTGTCTTGACCCGATGGGACTTCTGATTCAATCCTCCTCCGTGAGTCGGAGTGGGAGGATGCTCTAATGGCCGACCTCGTGATATTGTATTGATATAAAAGAGGCCGAAGCACAAAAAAATAGGTCAGAAAATGTATTAAAAAAAAGAAAGAAAATGAGATGGATGGCGTCCGTCCTTGCAGCCTGAGTCATCCTACAGGATCCATCGACGTCTCTTTGAGGTTTCTCGACATCGTCCGCCGTCTACGGCCATCGCAGGTGACGGCCCATAAAGGCAGATAGACGAGGTAATGAAAGCCGTGTCTGGAGCTCCAATTGTTCATCGGAGACCAACGCTGATGCGCTTTCCAAACCCCTGAGACGGAGAAACTTGCAGGTTTGATGGTAAAAAATCAATTCAGTTTTTTTTGTTCTTTCGCTTGAAGATATGAAAAATGATACACACACGCGCTCTAACTAAAAAAAGGTCAGATCGTAGTACGAGATTGAAGCTCAAAAAGAGCCCAAGAGGCTTATTTAAAACACACCTCAAAGAGCCAAACAAACCTACAACAAATAAATCAAGATGACAACAGCGTTATTCTTAACAGATGATGGATCAAATAACCATCAAAATAGACGAATGCAGAACAGAAAGTGTTAGGGATGCAACGATACCATTTTTTACAAACCGATACGATACTGATATTTTTATTTGTGTACTTGCCGATACCGAGTACCGATACCGATACTTCTTAGATTTGGTCTCCATGAAAGTGCAATTCATTTGGAGGCAGATTTTATTTTATCCTCTGCAGATTATGTCAAGCCTATAGTACAAAATTAACAGAAGGCTATCCCAAGCTTTAAACGTCTTGTGGAAGTCCCTCTAATGTCGGACCATAAAACGCCCCGTGTCCGGGTTCATAATGTAAGCGATAATATTAGGGATCGAGCAATTATATAGGAAGCTGTGTTCCAAGTTATGTTTCCGGTGCTTTTATTGTGGAGGGAGAAACGGAAAGGAAAAGAGTGGAATTGTGGGATATACGTGTGTGAAGGAGATAAAAAAGTGGTTCAAGTTACCCTGCAGCGTGTTTTCATTTTATTATAATTACAAATATAGACACACAACAGACACTCGGCTACAATAATATCATCCGTAGCCGCACAACAGCGTCTGAATGAGGCCGCTGCCAGCGCTACTTCTGGTGGATCAGCAGCCGTTTGATTCAAACCGGCAGGACGGCGGTGATGACGCGCAGAGCTTCTCAATTATAGATGTATTAAATATGGAAAATTTCAACTCTCGCGTATAACGTGCCGCCGGCGTAAATTTGCCCTTGGATAGCGTGATTGGCTGCTCAGAAGTTGAGACTGTTGAGACAGTTGAGACAGAGAAGAGTGTCTCCGGCTCCGCCACGGGGTTGCTTCTCCACAAAGCGCGACCAGTTTGTTGTAGTGAAATACTGTTGAGTGAGTATCGGTTCTTGGTATCGGCCATTGAAACCGATGCGAGTACGAGTATTTAACGCAGTATCGACCACCGATACCCATCCCTAGAAAGTGTGTGTGTGTGTGTGTGTGTGTGTGTGTGTGTGTCACACTACAATAAATTAATTTCTCAAGCATAAAACATATGCAGATAACTCATTGCAGCCAACTTCGGGCACACAAAGTGGTTTCTGCATCATTAGGAACAATGGCTGCAAAACAAAGGGAAGCCGGGACCAGACGAGCACAATACAAAACAAACAATGACAATCTGAACATTGTCCCTGAGAACTTCTTCTTCGTCTCTTGTGATTCACGACAGTCCGCCAGAAAGAGGAATTAAATGGGAAAAAAATGCCAATATTTTTTTTTTGAATTTCCAGCAAAACTGCCGACCGCATTGTTTGGGAGACTGTTCAGCGAAAGTAAAGATGGAGGGAGGAGTGCAGACGCTGTGCAGAGCTCGTTTTATTATGCATTTTGGTTTTGAACGGATAAAAGAAATGCATTGTCTTAAAGGGACACTTCCCTGGTTTTACACATGAAATTTAGTTTGTTAGCCTCAGATCTAAAGACGTATTCATGGGGTTTGCATAACTCTCTCTCTCTATATATATATATTTATATATATGTTTATTTATTTATTGATCACTTAGCCTTTAATGTGGCCAGAACATATTCAGTAATTATGTGATCTTTAGGTCTTTTTAACGTTGCATTTATTAAAAATAAATCTAAATGAATGCATTATGTTTGACACCCTAAGCTACTAATCCTTGAATAAAGTTTAACTTCATTATTCACTCATGAGGCTTTTATTTTGGTGGTTTTAGTGCTTTTTAAACTGGGCGCTGATGCACTGATGACTGATGTTTGTCTGCAGAGATGCTGGCAGCCGCAGACACCAGCGAATATTTGGGTTTAATCCGCCCCAACACAATCAAACAGGAGTTACTATTAGGCCAACGAAACAAAACAAGCGGCCACGACCGTCCAGCTGGGCCCGTTCTGTATTTCCTTCTCGTGGAAGTTGGCAACCGAAAACACACATTGAGCCTTTGAAAAAAAATCAGCAGGTGCCAACAGCATCAACAGCTAGCGGCGGTTGGGTGGGATCGCTGTGTTAGGCCTCTTGCAACTCCTGGTACCAAACTGTGGCGTCTAGGGGGGTCTTGTTGCATTCAATTGCACTCGGACATCAGAGTTGTGCTTTTGCCCCCGAGCAGCAACCTTTCATGAATATATATTTTAATTAGATTATCCGAAAATGTGGTGTAAAGGCACTTTTTTTCCATCCCTTGGATCTGTCACAGCCATTTCTAATGTTTAAAAACAACCCTGATGATGTCATACTCTGGGCTAAAAGTCAATATATATCAGCCTCTCTTGCTCTCATTTTGAAAGAATCCTTTAAAAAAAGATCTGTCTCTTGCAAGTCTTCTTTACTTTATGAAGCTCAGCCCTAAATTGACAGAATATACCTTTTAATTTAAAGGTCTGAATATCCTATGCCCCGTGTTTCCCCCCCCCCATCACCGCTCCATCGCTTGCAGCCGGAGGGCCGGCTGTACAGTGAACGCATGAATCATCGACGGCATCGGACTGGAATGAAGTCAGTGCCAAAGAAAAGTCTCCATCTTCCAAATCCAACTCTTCAGACGAGCAGGATTTCAGCATTTGCTAAAAAGTCGGGGGTTCCCGTGACAGGAGAGCCCGAGCCAAAGCTCGGTGGTACACGTTACATCCCTCGGAGGGGTCTCGCTCCCCCCGGCACAACTCAACGGCCAACTTGGCGATCGCAGCCGACTCGCCGTTTCCACAGATGTCCCGACGACTTGGCGCCCGGGCATCCATGCACATGCACATGCACACAGCCTCCCCTGGCACGATGCGCCTTTTCGAGGGTCCGGTGAGTTTGCATGTTGTCGTACGCCGGCTGGGTCGGGTGATGTGAGCCGGAGCCGCGGGCCGAAGCTCCTGACTGATGTGTTTATTGCACATCGGCGCGGCGTCGAGGGGGGAAGCCGGGCGGAGAGCGGCGAGGGAACATCCACCGAGGTGTCCACCTGTCCTCCCTCTGTAAAGTGATACCGCCTAACTGCATGAGCCATAACAAATATTTAATGAGCTTCATCTGGAGATGGGCTCGGAGAGAGAGAGAGAGGAGCTGATGTCCTCTCCAGTGGGTTATTTATTTATTCCAGCCGCACTTGATCTCATTTCGTGGCTATTGGAATTCCAGGATAACATTTTTAAAAGAAATCTTTAAGAATAAGAGTTGAGGGAACGGGGCACGCCAGATTTCATGGATGATGGGAGGAACAAAAGTGGATTTTCTGCACCGTGCTCCCGCACTCAGGGGGTTACTAAAAGAGCCTCCATACCTTTGGCAACCACTGAGTCCAGATGGTGGGAATCTGGAGCATTGGGCGGGAGGAATGGAGCGGCGGTAGGGGGAGAAAGGGGAAGGGAGGGATGGCGGATGAAAGGGGAAGGAAGGGTATTGGAAAGAGGGAGGGATGGAGGGAGGGGGGCATGAGCAATAGCAGGCGAAACCACAGCCCTGTTGAGAAAAACAAATGGCTGGAGGGGACTATCTGCTGCTGTCTCACTGGTTTACCTGTTTCACTGATTTATGACACGAGAAGGGAGGGAGGGAGGGAGGAGGGGGGGAAAGAGGGGAAGAAACAGCCAGAGAAGAGATGGAAAAAAGGCAGCAGGGAAGCTACGATTAGAAGACGGCCAGAGATGGATGGAGAGACACCCGGCATCAAAGGAGAGCGACCTAAGTGGCCGAGGATCAAAGTGACAAACGCTCCCCCCGTGACCCTGCAGCGCCCCTCTAATGGGAGGGCCGGGAGATTGAAACCTCGGCCGGAGTTCCTGCGGTCACTCGACGCGGCCGAACTAATTTGGTGCTGTCATAACAACACGGCCGGGAGACGGACACTTTCTTGATGAAAAGAGAAAACAACAACGGGCGCTCTGAAAAGAACAATAGCCGAACAGGGGGTAGAGCGGGCGTTATCTGAAGCGGGTTCGTGGGCCGACATGACTGACATGTCCTCTCCAAACTGACATCTTTTTCTATTCACTTCCCTTAAATGAATTGTCCATCACACGCATAGACATCTGGGCCGCTGTCATGTGTTTGAGGAGCTCATTTCACTTTAATTAGCAACTGGAGGGCAAACGGAGGGAGTCTGATATGTAACGTGAAATCATACAAATAAACACTTTAACACCAACGTCGGGTGATTTTCACCCGAGCGATTGTGTTTACATTATTTTCATTGCTTCATGCTGCTCACTGACGTTATTGAAGGTGGGCGTGTCTTTGTTGAAAGTGGGCGTGTCTCTCTGCTCCGATCCCTGGTTTTTCAACCTTCACGTGTTCGGGTGATTTTTCACCCGACGTTAGTGTTAGAGGGTCAAACAATTTCGGATGGTTTTCCCATTGAAGGAGACTTTTCCTTCACAGGACAAGGCTCACATGTCCCAGGAACATGTGGACCAGAGAACAAGTTCATAGCTCTATTATTTATGTTTTTAATCAGGTTTTATTGACGATTCCTTCATTTTTCATCTGATTTTGAGCCTTTTTTCAGGGTCCCCCCATGATACCGGGCGACTGTGGCTCAGTGGTTAGCAAGACAGTCTTTCAATCAGAGGGTCGGTGGTTCAACCCCCGGCTCAGCCAGTCCATGTCGTTGTGTCCTTGAGCAAGACACTTAACCCTCGTTGATCACCGTTGCTGTGTCTACTGTATAGCATGTAAGTCGCTTTGGATAAAAGCCTCAGCTAAATGTAATACCTGTTTTTCATGAGAAGTTCTATAGGGTAAAATAATAGAAGAGGACTTAAATTTGCCTTGTATAGTTGTATTTTAACATATTTTGATGAGAAGTATTTTTTATCAAGTACTTTATATCGGGTGAAAATAACCCGATGTTAGTGTGATTATTTTTAATGTTAGTGTTCGAGGGTTAAACAGCAACCGGTAAAGTGTCCTTGATGGTCTAATGGCTAGGATTCGGCGTTCTCACCGCCGCAGCCTGGGTTCGATTCCCGGTCAGGGAATTCATGTTTGAATTTAGCTTTGAGATATTAGTGTAATTGCTTCATTCACGCTGATATCAGTTGATATCGATGTTATGGGTGCGACTGTGGCTCAGTGGTTAGCAGGTCCGTTTTACAATCAGAGGATCGGTGATTCGATCCCTGTCTAGTCGTTGTGTCCTTGAGCAAGACACTTAACCCTAATTGCTCACCGTTGCTGTGTCTTGTATATCATGTAAATGTAATATAAAGGATTCAGGGTCCCATTGTTTTTGAAAAGTATCAAAAAGCTATTATTTAAATCAAGCGCCCCTTTACCTGTGACCTGGAAGGTGCATTTTCCAGCGCCCGCCTCGTTGATGACGTTGCAGGTGTACTCGCCCCAGCCGTCCCGGTTCAGGCTGCGGATGGTGTACTCCGTCTCGTCTCTCTGGGCGTCGAAGGCTCCGGCGTGCAGCAGCCGGTTGGAGAGCAGCCACTCGAAGCGCAGCACCCGGGACGGGTGGGCCCGCAGCACCCTGCAGGTCATCACCACGGGCCGGCCCAGGCCCTGGCGCATCTCCATGTACACCGGCTCCACCGTCGGAGGGTCTGAGCGGGGGACACAAAAGGGGTTGAGACGAGGGACTGAGAAGGATGGTGTAAGGTTAAATAGTGGAAATAATACTTTCACTATAAAGGAATATGGAAACAGAACAGCAGCTATTCGGGTCTCTGACCTCCAGAGATACTTAGAGGGAAACAAATATCTGGAAGAGAGGAAATACAGTCGGAAGAGTTTGTTAAAGACAATGCATGTGGGAAAAGTGTGAAAAATGATCTTTGTTCTCGAAGCTCACCGAAGACCTGAGGAGGACATAACGGGGGAGAAAACAGAAGCTTTTCCAACGGCGAGCAACACATATTTATATAAAATATTTTAGAGGACAGTCGACTATTTTAACATGAACGGGAGCCAGCGAGGTGGCAAAAGGTGAGATTGAAACATATTGCAAGTTAGACTCTGAACAATCGCCACCGCAAAGTCAATACGCCTCAGCAATAAATGAACACCGGCAAGTGAAAACAATTTGGGGGGAGGAGGGGGAAAGAGGGGGGGGGGGGGTCTGCAAATGGTTGCAGGGAGATCAATTTTGCATGAAAACTAGAACAATGTTCTGAATGAAATCCGTCACGCTTCGGGGGGGAAATTGGTAACGCGATGATGAAGTGCACCTCGAGCTTTTCAAAAGAAAATGGAAATTTAATAACTTATTTGAGTGTCTCACAGGCTTCACCTCACATGGACGACCTGCTGGGGAACCATTGAGCAAAGTGAGGGGCTGATTATGACCTGGAAGCAACCTTTTCCCCTTATATTCTATATATTCTTCATGATAAACGTGTGTTGGATTAAGTTCACGGCAACAACACGGGGTTATGAGTCACCGTCGTATCATAAGCATCTTTGCTCTCGCTATGCTCATACAGATGCTCGACAGAAGTCGCGGCGGGGCTGGAAACACAACAGCGAGCAGAATGACACAAAGACGCTTAATTGCCTGCATTTTGCACATTTCCTGACTCATTAGAGGAGAGGCGGGCTCTAGCCAGGGCCGGGGACGGCGCTTTAAAAAAAAATGCAATATGTTACAGATCGCTGATTACCTGATGGAAACGGTAATCTGCAACATAATTCACACGCGGTAATACAATCTAATTACTGGGCCTTCTGAACTTTATAGGATATGCACTCAAGTTAAAGGAACAGTTTACTAATATTTACATCATGTCATTTGATATTTCTATTAATGGTGTTTTTTTACAACTTTAATCAGCCATTTAATTTTTTTTTTTCAAGATGCTTAAATGTCACAAGTGGGCGGTGCTACACGATGAAGAGGCGTGAAGAGCACTTTACTCGCTCACCACCAACACCTTGGTTTTGGATGCACATCCGTCCGATGTTACAGATTAAAGTAAGCGCACATTGACGCATATCATTTATTTCTATTTCTATTTCTATTAATGGCAATTTTTTAAATGTGCAAGATGCTTAAATTTACTCGCTCACCACCAAACACCTTTTTACCTTTTGGATGCAAAACTACGTGCACAGCGAAAGCTCGACACACATCCGTCCGATGTCACAGATTAAAGTAAACGCTCTGCAGATATTGACGCATATATATATATTTCTTGCAAAATGGCCGACGCACGCAGTCGCATCATCGATGCCATCACACGTTTATCAACATGTGGGGAAGTTTGCTTCGCTGCTCACGAGCTAAATATATCGTCTGTTTCCCAGAAGTTATCTTGGCTGTTTTCCAGCAGCTAACTTTTTTCCTGCATCATTGAGTGACCTCGGCCGTGGAGCAGGGCAGCTCCTCCCGGCCAGAGAGATGCACGAGGAAACGTGGACTGTAAAAAAATATATATATATTTGATGCAAAATAACTCATCTCTGTTACTTTCCTGCTCTCACACAAATCTGTAATCCCTGCAGCTATGAGAATACCCGCTATGATTAACGAGCAACCATTAGATCGCATAATGACTGGCTGAAATGTGACAAACCATAAATCACAACGGGATGACAGAGGAAAGTAAACACAAATATTCCAAGAGGTTTGGACTGAAGGAGTTTGCCTCCCTCACCTGATGCTGCGAGCAGAGCGACTTTCATCCCCCTGAATGAAGCAGCAATCAGTTCCTCCTTCAAATGAGCCTTGCCCGGGCTTTTACCCAAACCCCATGGCTTCCTCCTTCGCTCCAGACGAATGGGACTGAATCTCTACTTATCACATTAAAGTTGTGGGTCTGTGAATCCCGGCCTCCCTGAGTGGCACTACAACAAATTGCAGTAAGTGCATTTCCATTGACACAGAAAGACAAAATGAAGACGGGGTTTGGGTCTGCAGCAAATACAAAAACAAAAAAAAATCTGTTATATAACCAAAACATCCTTTAAACAAGGGCACACGCCTCATCTCCCCGTAGTGCTTCTCCCGTGGAACAGCTGCCCGCCGAACATGGGGAGACGGGAGCGGAAAAAAAAGGTCCCGCGTGATATTCCCAGAGAGGCGGCGAGGGGGCGGCGGGGGGCGGCGAGGGGGGTCGGGGTAGCTGTAAGTCGCCGGCTGAGATGTGATCCATCACCAGTCACCGGTGGATTGTTTGACAGTAATGTGGAGGAAAAACAACATTCGGGAGCACGGAGGCCTTTTCCCCACGGCCCACGCAGGCCCGCATCAGCGGGGAGGCGGGCCGAACGGAGACACTTGTGTGTTTTCGAGCATGCGTGTGCACGGCTGAGGCGTGTGCACGTGCGCGGCTGCGTTCATGTAATGCCGCTCGACTGGTTTTCCAACAAGCTTCACCTTCAGAGTCAGAACGGGTTCGGTTTGTCTTCCATGAGCGCGTCAAGCGAAGGACACGCAGCTCCTGAGGCGAGCCGGTCAGAGCCGGTCGTTCGATACCGCCTGAGCGCGCACGTGGAGTCCGTTTGTGGGACCGTGTTGCTTCTGCGTGAGTAGATGTGCGTCCGTTTGTGTTGCTTTTCTCCTGAGAGCAACACAATCGCTTCCGAGCTCTTTTTAAATAAAAGGCAACAATATCTGAATAGTTCATGGAAAGGTTCTGCACATTAAAATCAAATATATCTACAGAGATCCATCCATCCATCCATTATCTGAACCGCTTATCCTCTTTAGGGTCGCGGGGATCTACAGAGATATTATCAGCAAATATACTGATATTTGGCGAAACTCTTCTATCTAAAGTAAATATCTAGTTATGAATGTCTTCCATAACTAAGTAGCCTAGATATAACCACTTAGTAAGACCTATTTGTTTGCTCCAGTGAAAAATAAAATGAAAATAAAATACTTAACTAATACAAATTTAAGTATTTTCTCATTTAATTAAGAACTTTATGGTATAATAATAATATTCCCAGCTATACAGTCTATGATTCAACTGAGTTTGATCAGATGTGCTTGTTAATACGTTTATGATTACATAACGCACAAGAACACAACGTTCTTCATCGTTCCAGCTTCTTCATGTTTGTTATTTTTTTTCTCCCCCTTGAGCTATTTATTATATTCTATAAGAATATTGATATTCAAAGTTGGACATTTCAGCATCGGAGGAACATTAATACTGCTGGAAGGGGTCAAACGGGAAATGGGAACATTTGAGTAAATACTTAGTTATTTTACTATAATCATTAATATATCCAACTTATGACGGAGTAACATGTGACCTGCATTCATAAACACGCTTTTCACACAACAATGAAAGAAACAAAGGTTTTGCTCGTTGTATGGAAGCACTCTTGTAGAATGACATGCTTCAATATCGAGTCTCGATAGAGGAAATAACATGCATTAGTCAGCCAAACTATATATATATATATATATATATATATATACAGAATATGAAATGATAACCCCGATTCCACTGATTTATAATGAATCCCCGTGTTGAATAATGTAAGCCCTCCTTCCCTCACGCTGCAAGTCGCTGCAATCAAACAATGAACTTAAGCACCATCTGCATTACCATATTGTTATTAAAACTTAGGGGTAATTTATGAACTTAAATATACAATTAATGATAATCAATGTGGACTCTCCGGTGCGCGGAGAGGCCCGGTGAGCCGCTAATAGCTTTAGCTCAGTCATTGACCAAGTTATGAATTATTCTGTCTCCTGTTTACAGCCTACATACGCGCTGACCTTTCCTGGTGCGGCTGATCAATTCAATATTGTACCGCGCGGGGAAAAAAATAAAGGGTTATTAAAATGTCATCCCCCAAAATGCGGCGTGTGAGCCCCGCTGTAGTGCAAACGATTAATTTGCTGGCGTCGGGGCTAATGTGAATCACTCTAATGCGATTCACTTTGGAGCCGGGCCTCGGGGGGCGGCGTTGCAGGCCTTCTTGACGCAGAAAGGGAAATTAATTAAAAACAATAATCGTGTAATTCTGCTCATTACTTCTGATCCAGACGGTGGCTCTTTATCCCGGTGTGTCTTTTTGATGCGCGTCAGATAGCGGAGCGGCTCGAGGGGGGGGGGGAAGGTGAAAGAAACCCGACCGAAGTGGAGCTTCATAGCTGACTCTGTGGTATCTAGGACAGGAGACCACTCTACACCTCCTCCCTCCCTCTATTCCTCCCTCTTTCTTTCCTCACAAGCCCCCCGGACCATGCCAAGTCTGCCTAAGAACATTAGGGTGTCACAGCTCGGGGATTTTGGCGTTCGCAATTCTATTAGAGCGCCGTCGTCCCGTCCCTTCCCGCTACCTCTCCTCCAGCCAACAGATGCAGGTTTATTTTTTACGTATCAAAGCTGTTGACTTGCCAGAGTCGTTCTTTCACGCCTCTAATGCTCTTTGCTTCAGAGGACCGTACCTCGGTGCCTTGATCAAGTCGCTAAACGCGGCTTTGCACATGGCTCACCACCAAAGGCGGGGAGGCTCACGCTGGGACCTGGAAATACAGGCGGGGGAAAAGCATCTCCGAGGGATTGGCTTGTGCTTACACACCATGGGACAGGCCAAGAGAAAGGGGGAGGGGAGGGGAGGGGGAAGGGAAGGGGGGAGGCGGCATACCGACAGGCGGCGAGCGAACAACAAACGCGAGGCCGGATTGAAGTAAATTCTTGAATCCGAGAAAGGGGAGCAAAGGTTCACGTCTTTTGGCAAAGCGGCGGTGTTTACACGCGGTCGGACACATTTTCTCAAATTGTGTCAAAGCGAATTGTGTGTGCTTTTTAAACTTTGATGCCAGATATTAATAAAGGGGGAAAAAAGAGAACACATGGCAGAATGATTGATTTATCAACGCCGAAGCCTCTGTAACTTTTCTTCATTATGCGTCCTCGCTTTGAACACGGCGAACAGATGTCGTGCAAGAGAGGTGCTTTATTGAAATAATATTTAACATGATGGGAACGTTATATCCTCGGAATACATTGCATTTGAAAGGGAGAGGCAGAGTTATCAGAAGTGAATGGATGTTTGCTTCCCTTTGAGTGTGTGTGTGTGTGTGTGTGTGTGTGTGATCTGATGATGCAACCGTATGTCTGAGAATAGATCTAATGGTATGTGTTTTACACATGAGGCCATGCAGTCTCAGGCGACGGCCACGATATTACAATAATACGTTTTTGAAATATCACAGGGGATCTATGTGCACTTAAGAGTTTTAGCACCGTTTAAGAAACAATCTCATGAATAACGGCTGAAAAACGGCTGAAAAACATTACATTACATTTCATTTAGCTGACGCTTTTATCCAAAGCGACTTACAATAAGTGCATTCTACGGTTACAAACAAGAATCAGAACAACAAGAATCAAGAAGGTACAATTTCGTCAAAGGTTCGACTACAAAGTGCTATCAGTAAGAGCCATTTCAGTGCTACTATAGTGCTACATCCTTTATTCAAGGTATAGTCGGAAAAGATGTGTTTTTAGTTTGCGACAGAAGATGTAGAGACTTTCTGCTGTTCTGATGTCAGTGTGTGTGAATTTCGGGAGGTTAAAGACCAGTCGAGCTGCTGCATTCTGGATGAGCTGCAAAGGTCGGATGGTACCAGCAGGTAGACCCGCCAGGAGGGAGTTACAATAGTCTAGACGCGAGATGACCAGAACCTGGACGAGAACCTGTGCCGCCTTCTGGGTGAGAAGTGGACGTATTCTCCTGATGTTGTGCAGCATGAATCTACAGGAGCGAGAAACAGCTGAAAAAGGCTGAAAAACGCATATCACATGACCTGCGGATTGCCGGATCATTAAGACGCTGTAGCGTGCTCACTGTTAAAGTTGGAGAGAAGATGTTGGTAACGTATGGCATCCATTGGTAGCATCTCACTCTGGGAGCTTAATAACGCTCCAAAGTGAGGCTGAATTACCGAGAGGGAAAAATGGGTGTGGCCTATTTGACAACTCACCTCAAGGTGTATGAATGGGTTCTTTGGGTGCTGTTCCCAAGACAGTTTAGTGCAAATATGGGTGTATTTGAATATTTCTGCATTGTGGGGTCATGGAATTGCATTCATTGGGAATGGACTGGAAACACTGAGACACATTTAGTGGTTACAAATGGTCACATTTTGCACAAAATCTGTGTAACAAATATCAACAGACATAATTGAGCATTTGGAGTGGCATCATATACTACCGTCATGAACCCATATACATCACAACTTTAAATATTTTATATATGCATATATACATATGACCAGAGACCCTGTGAGAGCAAAAAGGTTTGTTTTTAAGCTTTTACTATATCATTTTGGATTGAACTGGGCCATAAAGATATGTGATACATATTTTTAGTACTCATTACACATTCAGTGGGCCACCTGGGTTTATAGTCTGAAGGTCTTTTCCTCCTCTCCTCCTCTGAGACAATCTGTTACACCAGACAAAGGGCTAGTTTGACATTCAACATACGGCGTCGCTCTACATTTCTGTTACTTGCTGTCTCGTATTTGTAACATCATATCTGTCTTGTCTTCTTTATGATTTCTCTTGATCCAATCTGAGATGTTTCTCAGCCTGAGGAGGACTTTGTATGAGACATCTTCACTTACTTCTTCCTCTCCACCTCCATCCCAGTTGCACAAAGGCTCAGTCACATTCCCAGTATTACATTAGTAATCTGTTTTTTGTTTGTTTGCCACCATTTTTGTGTCCAACAAGCAGTGAATCCACGTGCATGATGGTTGTGGTAACAGATGCTTTATTGCTGGTCTTAGCTGTTTGCAATGTCTGTAGC
The DNA here is from genome assembly GCA_023566465.1 of Cottus gobio. Taxonomy (NCBI): domain Eukaryota; kingdom Metazoa; phylum Chordata; class Actinopteri; order Perciformes; family Cottidae; genus Cottus; species Cottus gobio. The sequence continues at coordinate 4,446,010 of CM042226.1, forward strand.
AGAGAACAGCGTCTGTCATTATCCTTCACAACACTTTGAAGGAGAAGAAAAATAAATTGTTTCTGCTCTCGACTGTATCCTGTTATGTTGTCTTTCAACTTCCTTTCTACACTGGAAGTGGAAATGTTGTGCGCCTCCATTTTAGGAAACATCTCAGTACTTTAATAGTATAACGTGCAGCGTGAAGGTCTGCCAGAGCTCAAAGAAAATACGAGACTTTCTTCTTCAGCAGTCTGACACACTGCTATTTACATAGCATCACTAATCAGATCAGTTCTCCTCCCACGCAGCGCTGGGATCAGCTGGTCTGGTTTCCGTTATAATAGTGATGGACACGGCGAGTTGAAATGTGTCGGTATTTGTGTGGCCATTCAAAACCTCCGTTAACGCAGTATTTCCTCATCTAAAACACAGTGAAAATGTATTATTATTATTATTAAGACGCGGTCCAGTTTTACATGTGCTTATCATTGTGTCACAAGCTAATTGTTCCAATCTATATATTACCAGTGAAATATAAATCATATTACATAGTTGGGTGAATATTCAATCAGATAAAAAAAAGTAGCTGGTTTGACTATAAATAATGTTAATAGTTTAATAACCGACATGGTCATACTGACATGTAGAAAAACGTCACCATGCTACCGGCTACTGCAACTCACAGTGACCTTGTTAAGCTAGTGGTGAGCTAGTTAGGTTAGTCAAGAGGTAGTTAAACTAGTCAAGAGCTAATTAAGATAGTCATAGGCTAGTTAAGCTAGTGGTGAGCTAGTTAGGTTAGTCAAGAAGTAGTTAAACTAGTCAAGAGCTAATTAAGATAGTCATAGGCTAGTTAAGCTAGCCATGAGCTAGTTAAGCTACTTGCGAGCTAGTTAGGCTAGGTGTGAGCTAGTTCAGTTAGCTGTGAGCTAGTTAAGCTAGTTGTGTGTTAGTTAAGCTAGTTGTGATCTAGTTGAGATAGTCGTGAGTTAGTTAAGCTACTTGTGAGATAGTTAAGCTAGTTGTGAGATAGTTAAACTAGTTGTGAGATAGTTTAGCTAGTTGTGAGCTAGTTAAGCTAGTCGTGAAATAGATAAGCTAGTTGTGATCTAGTTAAGCTAGTTGTGAGCTAGTTAAGCTAGTCGTGAAATAGATAAGCTAGTTGTGATCTAGTTAAGCTAGTTGTGAGCTAGTTAAATTAGTTGTGAGCTAGTTAAGCTAGTCTTGAGCTAGTTAAGATAGTCAAGATCTACTTCACCCAGAACTGTGCCCAAGGTTGTCATATATTATAATATCATATTTAAGTCAACTGTTTCACAGACGCAAGCTGCTCTGGAAAATGCCTCCAGTGTCTAAGCATAGCAACGCAGAGAGAAGAACCACACGAGTCATCATCACTCCGGCTAACATGGCAGCGGACCACCTGCGGCGGCCATGATGGTGCTGGAAAAACAGAAAGGGGTTTATTTTAATTTATTCCATGTCTCTTACCATACAAACTATACATACTTAATTCACTTCATCAGTGAATAATAACATTTAGCTTTTTCTTCAATATTTTTTTGGTACTACCTATATTTGGTACTACCTATATTTAATATGATCCTACTATAAAAACTCTACTAACTTCCTTTAATTTGGGCTGTTTCATCTTTTGTTTCGTATTTGTCACTGATTTTAGATGAAGCTGAAGCATGGGACGATAAATAAATGTATATTGTTGTAATTACTAAGTCATTCTAGCTGTTTCTTCTGGATAGTTGCTCATTTGCACTGTGAGAGTCCAGTATTCGTCCCGGCTCACGAGCTCGGTGACCTATTGCTGCTCGTGGCAGTACGCTGCTCTCTCTGCTGAGAGGGATCAGAGGGGAAAGCATCTCCATCCCTTCTTTCTTTCCTTTTAAACAACCGAGGCCACAGACTGTAGCTGAATGTTAGTTTTTCACATCGACAGAGATTTATTTTTATTTTCACGTGACTGTTGTTTAAAAGAAGCACATATTACAAGAAATGAAACAAACAGCGGCGTTTGAAGTAATGGAAACCGTTAACAGCAATCTTCTTTTTAATTTTTGCAATCAACAATTTCTCTCCATCGACCCCACACCCGCTTTGCATGAGGCGGCTGATCCACCGAGTGTTGCTAATTAACGAAGGGCAAAAGCCTCTGCTTTTACTTTTGGGTGTCGGCAGTGGTGCTGCTAACCTTTTGATATGGGCTGTCATCGCTGCATAATCATAATCAATCCAGCCAAAAATAAAACACAGTCTTCTTCAAAGCAGCTTAGCTTAAATGTGGACGCCCAAGCAAAGAGTGCAATAAATCTCTTGAAAAAAAAAAGAAAAAAGGAGGCCAGAATTATGCACTAATCCTTGTCGGGAAAAAAGAACCGAGCGAGGGCTGCTCTTGTTCCTCTTCAATCAAAATGTTGGGAGTTGGTGTGTCAAGTGCGGCCATTATTCTGCTTTATTACTCACACTTTAGAAAGTTGTTGAGTATTTTTATGCAGTCTTATGTTTGGTCCAACGGAGGACATTTCAAACTTGGCAATCAGCATCGACCGTGTTAATGCCGTTCATATCAGAGTGGTTTCGGAGTGACATCCGGGTGCACAGGTTCCTTCTGGGTTAGTTGAGATGGAAGAATGTTTGGATTAACTAAGTAGGCCATGAGGAAAACAATGGGACTGTGGCTCTATTTCCTATAATCACTTGGCAGAGAAGGATAGCACCCTACACGGATCGCTTTAATTTCCTTCCTATCCATCTTCCGTTCTTTCTTTCTTTTTCCCCCCAGTTGGAGAGGAACATCCCCAGCTCTTGAATGAGTGAAAACGCTTTGAATCCCTGACGCTCATTCGAAATATCCCTTTTCAAATCTCCATAAATGAATACTAGCGGGAATAAATTATCCGCTGGCTAATTAGCCGTTAAGAGCCATCTTTGAATGTGACATCTTAAGGAAGGGAAGAGGGTTTCACAAAGAGCGGCAGGGTGGCGGGGGGTCTCGGGCCCGGGGACATGGCACACAGTCTTGGGTCTTCTCTGCTGTGTTCACACACACATGCACACCATAATAAGTGTGGACATCAGTAACTAGAGCGATATGCCTCTGATCGTACTAGTTCTGCACAGTTCACACTTAGCAGATTAACTTCTCCCTTCAGTGGAAGAGGTGGAGTCGGTTTCCTCTCAGACTGGACTGAGGGCGCCGGGGGACCAAACTCATTTTACAGCCTTCAGAAGGAAATTGGATGGGCGTGGAGGGAAAGAAATGTTAAATTTTGGTCACACTGGACCAGAACACAAAGACTAATTACACTGCAAACATAAGAAATTCATCACATGGACAACTGATTCAGCACAGTTAGATAAACACATACAATAACACTGCCACGACGCTGCAACAAGCACACACACACACACATATAACCGCACTCACATTGTACGATCAGCTCCACCACGGCCTCCCGGGGCTTCACGTTGAACCCGTTAAACTGGCTGGTCTGGCAGCGGTACGAGCCGGTCATCTCCCTGGACACATTAACAATACGCAGCACACCGTCGTAGCTCTCCATCTGCATGCTGCCGTCCGGCATGGGCGCCTCCTTATCGGCCCGCGACCACAGGATGATGGGCTTGGGCTTCCCTGAAACAAGGCACTCCAGCTCCACTGTGTCACCCTCGCGGGCCACCAGGGGGGACTTGCCCCGAGGGACTGTCAGGTTGGGGGGAACTAAGAAAGAGAAAAACAGAGGAGGGACTGATATGGGGCTCTAGAAAGTCAGCAGGCGGGGTAAGAGGAATGGCAACGATGGGAGGGTGGCGTGGACGGTATGATGGAGGGGAGGGGAGCGAATGAGCATCCAGGTTGCAATGGAGCTGAGGCTCAGCCACATACAGTACACAGCTTGAATGGAAGGACCATGCGGATATTAGCAGCGGCAATGGCTAGCGGCTGTGGCCGGACACTCTGAGCATGTACCTGAGGCAGAACCGTCATGGAGGGGCGGCAGTGAGGAAGTTAAATGCAATCAAGCAATGGCAAACAATGGACAATGCAATGGTGAGCTGACAAGCAAATGCACGCCGTGGAAGAGATCAATAACGAGGAGGCCACAGGAAGTCAACGCGGGATCTAAAGGATGAACTAAAAGACCCCCGTGTGCATCCCCCCCCACTTTGCTTTTCCACTGCGTCTGAAGAACTGCGAACAAATTAGTCCAATAACTGACACACGAGGAAATACAGCTGAGTCGTGAGGGGCCGATTGTAAAGAAGTGAAACTAATTAACGCGTTATAGGTTTTCGGACAGCAAAGGCGACGAGGGTGAAGCTTCCCCCGCGAATACTCACATTAAGGCAATCCATTTTTCATTATTTTATTGTGAAAATGCAAATTAAACATTATTTTTTATTATATAAATGTGTTTATCAGCATACATTTCCATAACAGAAATGTGAATATTGGATAAAATATTGGATTTCGACAGAGATCCTTTTGGATATCTCTTGTTATTACTTCATAAACCAGAAAACACTGTCAACAGCCACCTTTCCCAGGGTGCCTTGCTCTAATCCGAAACCTCGGTCCAACTCAGTGACTTCTGCAGTCTCCTCTGGTTGCTTTTTGAACACAAACTCCAGGTAGTCCCTGGATCCGGGAAAGATTACGGATTAAACCAGAGACGCATAAGATGTTCATCCTCTTTTCTACCTTTGAACAGAGCCGGTCGAGCTGCTTCCAGCCAGAACAATGGCCTCCTGTCTTCACTCGTCTTCCTCTCTCTCCTTCGCCCTCGGCTCTCTCCCTTTTATCTCTCTCTTCCTGGACAAGTTGGAAACCAGGCAACCCAACTTTGCCTTGAACATCAATAAATCGTACACAAGAAATGACCCTCGCCCCGGGTATCGATCCGAGTGGCACTTTACACCCGCTGGCCGCCTCCAGTTTCATGTCCGACCAATCAGCGACATTCAGCACTGCGACCTCTGACCCCGACAGCACTGGACCGGTCTCCCAGCAGGCACTGGGTTCGCCACCAGAAACTACGGCACAGGAACTCAATTAAGTCTCCGCCGGACAAAAGGGAAGAACTATTTCTTAGAAACAGCTCCCCTCGCCTCCTGTTTGCAGCTGAAAACTTGCAATAATAATAATAATCTTCTACAGGAATCACGTTCTATCTGCTCTCCGTCTGCCTAAGAAACACATTGCCCTTCGAAGACACCATCACCATCAACGTCAGCATCGCCTTCAGCGTCATCAGCGTTACAATATCATCATCATCATCATCATGTCACATTTGCATCACGATGCTCATCCTCCTGCATCACATTCTCCTCACAACGGATTCAACCGCAGACATTACAACGTTCATATTTCCCATTTTTCCTCCTGCGGCCCGCCTCCTCTCGCAGCTCCTCCATCTCCGCTCGGCGTTGTGTATTTCCGGAGCGTTTACAACAGAGCACTCCCATCGGCAATTTAGCATTATTGCTGGCCGTGTAACAAAATATGACCCAATAAATATCTTGCCTTTGTTTAACGGACACTAAGAGCCTCGGCTGGATGTGATCGATGAATAATAAAAGAAGTGCAGAGTGGCGAATTGCTTGGACACATTTGCAGGTTTTCCTTGAGTGTTTATTTGCGCGTGCATGTGTGCGTGTACGTGTGTGTGTGTTTGTTCTAAGTTTGGAAAGCAGGAAAACTACCAGGTTGGATCATGCAGTCTGGTTCCTCATCAGGCATGCTGGCCAAATAAATTTGTTTAATTAGCAAACCTGGCAAATTGCACCAGCTCCTAGAGTGCCGTGAGTGTTTGTGTGTGTGTGTATTTGTGTGTGTGTGTCTGTGTGTTTTTCTAGTCCAAACCATCAGCAGACTCCAAGACTACTTTGTAGCGCTGCTCCCAAAAATAGTTTACAGCCAGCGAGTCGAGGAGTGAGAATCTTCTCGGCAATGATGAAACCGCGTCATGCTTCCCTGATGATTTTTTATTTTTTTTGGAATCACTGTCATTCTGCCCAAACAATGCAGCAGCTGGAATGAAGTCAAGTCACAATGAAGTTTCGCAATGATGAAATCGGCAGCAATCTTCAGAAAACGAAGCAGAGTCCATCTCTATTTCTTCAGACTCCTTCTCTCTCCGGGTGTGAGGTAACAACCTCAGCTCGGAAACGGTTATTTATTTTGTCCTGTGCCAAAACGGACTGGAACAACAGCACTTGCTGTGAATTGTGGATGGATGTAACCGATAGAAACAACCAACAACATGCAGCCCGAATTCTAAGGTTGAGAGAGAGGTTGTTCACATAAAAAACTGTACATTTAGCTCGATATTGAAACCAGGTTTTGCACAAAGAATGCACAGAAGTGGAAACCCGGAATGTTGCAGAATCCTCTGTTTGGCTACCGATTGGCTACTTTGTGGCACGTAAAAAAGCACGCTGTGTACACAACACCTTGCAAGTTAATAACCCGTTAACAATGGCATTTCTCCACATCCGGCAGAGCAAGCACAGTTTGGCTGTGTTTCCAAAAACGCATTCATTCCTCTCTCGCTGCAGCGCCGCTTGAAGCAGCTTTCGCCGCCAGATGCTCCATTATGGTCACCGGCTAGTCGCTAACTTCTGCCGCGCGGCGTCGGACGGAGGAGGTTTTATCACTAAAACAGCTGTCGCTTTTGAAAGGCAAGAACGATGAGAGTGTACGACAACCGAGAAGACGTGGGACGCAGAACCAAAACGACGAGCCGAAAGACGCTAAAACTGCTGAGTATGCGAAATACTGTTGTGATGAATCACCGTATTTTGTACTGTAACGCACCTTTCAGCCGCTGTACATCCCGCACGCTACGCCGCTATCGGCTCGTTCAGCCTTTTCAGGCCGGTAATATTTAAAACGCGTCGGGGTCATTATCGCGGGATAATGAACACGGGTCTTTCGCCGCCGTGACAATGCTGCGTGGCGCCCGGGGGAGCAGCGGGAAACGATCTCCGCAGAGACAATGACAGCAGACGCTCATTTCACTCGCACATCGGCTGATTGCTATTCACACAATGTCTCCGGCGCGGCAGCCAGGTGTCAAGAGCTGACATATTTCTTTCCACAGCACGTTTTCTCCACTTGGCAAGCGAGGACGCCGGCCATCAGCTTCCATTGTCTCGCTCCACGCCGCCGTGGAAACGCAAACAGGCACACCTGCACCTCGCTCTTCCTCCTCGCTCTTCCTCCTGCACCTCGCTCTTCCTCCTGCACTTCGCTCTTCCTCCTCCTGCACCTCGCTCTTCCTCCTCCTGCACCTCGCTCTTCCTCCTCCTGCACCTCGCTCTTCCTCCTGCACCTCACTCTTCCTCTGCACCTCGCTCTTCCTCCTGCACCTCGCTCTTCCTCCTGCACCTCACCTTTCCTCTGCACCTCGCTCTTCCTCCTGCACCTCACTTTTCCTCTGCACCTCACTCTTCCTCCTGCACCTCGCTCTTCCTCCTGCACCTCACTTTTCCTCTGCACCTCACTCTTCCTCCTGCACCTCGCTCTTCCTCCTGCTCTTCCTCCTGCACCTCACTCTTCCTCTGCACCTCACTCTTCCTCCTGCACCTCACTCTTCCTCCTGAACCTCGCGCACCTCGCTCTTCCTCCTGCACCTCGCTCTTCCTCCTCCTGCACCTCGCTCTTCCTCTGCACCTCGCTCTTCCTCCTGCACCTCGCTCTTCCTCCTGCACCTCGCTCTTCCTCCTCCTGCACCTTGCTCTTCCTCCTGCACCTCGCTCTTCCTCCTGCACCTCGCTCTTCCTCCTGCACCTCGCTCTTCCTCCTGCACCTCGCTCTTCCTCCTGCACCTCGCTCTTCCTCCTGCACCTCTCTCTTCCTCCTGCACCTCTCTCTTCCTCCTGCACCTCGCTCTTCCTCCTGCACCTCGCTCTTCCTCCTGCACCGCTCGATCCCAGCGAACGCCGCCCTGCCTCCGTGTGAGATGCCGACCACTGAGCTGCTCGGCGTGGCGTTGCGCCCGCCGCTGGCCCCCTCCGGGCTCTCGTTGTGCCAAAGACATCCAAATGCCAGCGCTGCCTGCGGGGCGTGCCCGCTGTGTGCGTATGCTTGTGTAGTGTGCGCCTACGCGGGTTTTAAGACTCTGCTTGTGCGTGTGCATAGCTGAGTGTCGCTCCTCTCGCCCACGGGTGACCCCCTGCTGCGATCCGTCCTCGGCGGCATACTTCTCGTCGTTGTTGTTTAAGTGTGCGTGCTTGTGTGCGCTTTGTGGGGCTAAATTGGGAGCGGACCTCCTTGTTTGGCTTCGGCAGCGCTGCCCATCTCTAGGGCCTCAGCTGGAAGGATCCACCATGTGTAGCGGCTGATTGCTGCCGCCGCCCAGCAAGACGCGGTGCAATGTGAGCTGAGTGCAAAAAAAAAAAAAAAAGAAACTTGACAAATATCGGCCACTTTTTCATTTTCCTGCAGCGGCGGGAGGCAGAGTGGCGCATACGTCTTGGGGAATAAACAACATTCCTGTTGCCCCCCTTTTCTTTCCCTCGGGTAAGTGCGGTGACATCACTCCCCGTCGCCGTGGCAACGCAGCGCTCGCTACAACGGCAAATCCGTCAGAGTGTCGTATGTGTGTGTGTGTGTGTGTGTACATGTGAGAGTGTGTCTTTTAGAAAGCTCAGTGGCCAATGAGTTGGTCACAAAGTGACAGGACTCTCTGCTCCTCCGAGTCCTGGACCTCCGGGGACCGAGTCCCAGAGGTCCCCACGTGGACATGCTTGTGAATCTGTGTGTGTGTGTGTGGCAGAGCTGCATGGAGTCGCTAAAGCGTAATAACTATCCACAGATGTGTTAAAATTGGCTAAATGGAATGATGCAGTGACACTCAGCTGACCAAACACACTACTGTGTGTGTGTGTGTGTGTGTGTGTAGCATGCAGTTCCCCTGATATCTTACAACTTTCATTGCGATCAGCCACACACACCCACATGAATTCATGGTGCTGAGATTGTAGCACAGCTTTCAGTACTTCCCCGTAGCGAGCGAGGACCAGAGTGTATGCACATCGCTGAAGGGGTATCAACAGCAGTTAATGAGGGAGGCGAGAGGCTTTTCTCTGCACGTCTCCTCAGGTTTTTCCCAGCTGGACTAGGAGGTGATTTCCCAGATGGCCACCTCCACAAAGCTTGACTTTAGGTTGTGCAGTTGGGGCTAAACAATGTGCCAAGTTATGTAGTCTATGCACATATTTTATGGACTGAAGAGAAAACCGGGGACAGCATAGTCTTCCTACTATGTCACCAGTTAAACATGCGTTTATAGACGGTGCATTTTGCATTTCGACTGCGACACCACAGATGTGCTGACATATGCCGCCAGGTGGTTACGTGTCCATCCTCGTGGAAGTGGCGTGGCCGTGGCATCTACTGTCACACGGCAGGTTTCTGAGGGCAGCATCCCAGCTCTGAGGCAGCTGTTGGGAACCTTCATCCCAGTTCTCAGCCCACTGGGCCGGTGTTGGCTCCCACGCTGGGATCTGCTGCTCTCGGATGTTGTTATTTTAGCTTAGTTCAGTTACTAACCTAAGCAGTTTTAATTTCAGGTTCCCTCCTCGATCCGGTTCAGGGACTCTGCTGTGCTGCTGGCGGTCGGGTCCTCTTACAGTCACATGTGGCCACATGTGACCCGACCGCCCGGTGACAGACAGACGGAGACGAGCCGGTGACTCAAACTCATTTCCGGAAGCCGTGGTTTGTACTTTGTGTTTATTAAACCGGCTCATTTTTTAATCAACTGAGCACTTAATTGATTCGCTTAATTCATTTAACTGCGCTGATACTTTAGATTGACGGAAACGCTGGGTGGTGCCAGAGTTTCAGGTGTGAGCCGGATGCTAATCGGGAGGATTTATTTAGCTCCCCGAGAAGAGAGAGGTGACTTTTCAATCCCTTGCTTTGTGATTATCAATCAGACTGAAAGATGAGCGCTGATGTACAAACAGAGACTTCTCTTGCCGCAGTAAATTAGTGTTCTTGAATCGAGGCGATGGGGATCCAGTGTTTACAGTAATTATAACACAGAGCGCAATAAGCGGATATCAGCTTTAAATGTCAAGAATCCATCCGTAATAACTCTTCACGCTATTTAGATTTATCTCCAAGATAGTCCCCGATGGAAGTTCCCATCCGAGTGCCATTTCAGAGTCACATTGCGTCATATAGCAATAATTCTGCATGACGCATCCAGTAAACACACGTTTAACCAGATAGGTCCTGGTAGAAGTTTACGGACGTTTCCTGTTTTACACTAACGCTCGTAACTCCTGAGTCTCGCGGTTCTTCATCCCGACGTCTTCGTCCTCGTTTCCGGACCGCGCTCATAAATAAGTATTATCCTCGCCGTCTCCGGGCGGGAGGAGAAAAAAAAAAGAAGATGCTTATTTTATGAGCGTGCCGTGATAGTCAATATTAACGCTGTTTTGCAAAAAATAAATAATCATGAAGGCTGTTGAAATCTGTATTCATCTAAAAGTTGAAGGAATGGAACGCACTAAATATTCCCTTTTGTGGGCTGGGGGATAAAATCCGGAGTTTGGATTCTGGAACGGGAGCCAACGCCTGAACAGCCAGCGCTCTGCAAAGTGTTCAGACTGGAGACACTTCATGCCCAATCTCCTTCCAACCACTTCACCAGCGCGAACCCTTGGCAGACCTGCAGTGTAATCTCCTCTAAACGCTTTTATTAAGACGTCTAATTGAGGCTCGGGCTTTCTCGCCTTCAGGAGAAGAGGCGGAGGAACAAAAAAACGAGGCTTACGCACCCCGAAACGGGCTGCAGGGGAATGGCAAGGCAGCGGCATAAGGAGCTTTAGTCAGGGCCGTGAATAAAGGGGCCCCGCAGGGTGGAGGGCCCGTGGAGACAATGGGCCCGGCAACAGGGAGACGGGTGGAGGTTGGGCTCCTGAGAGGGATGAAGATGGCAATCTCAGAAATAAGCCTGTGTTCAGAGAAGAACACACATTATATATCAAGTGGCGCCATCTTGGATTTTCGGCCACCAGTGAACCAAAGGAGGAGTGACTGGAGACCTGTCAATCACCTGGTAGCCCCGCCCTAAAGCATACACTGCTTTATGCTCTGCTTTGACTGTAAATGGACCAAAATCTACTAAACGTGCGTCATGCTGTATTAAAAAAGACTTCAATCCAGCAATTGAGACCATAAACTTTACTGAGTATATCAAGAGAGTAATAGTCATTTTTTCATAGACTTCTTTTTGCAGCCAGAGGAATCGCACCCTGATGGCCAGTAGAGAATCTAATCTAAGTCACTTTTCTGTATCCGCCTGATAAAGATCTGCAATGATGATTGCTGGGTAATATGCATGTGGTCCAAAGTCTCTATTTCATCACGTGACCAGATGATATACAGCAGCTAGCTGAGGCGCAAAATCTGTCGAGACCGACAAGCTGAGCCCTTCAAAATAAAAGCATCAGTAAGTAAGTAGGCCCCTCAACCGCCTCACGCCACTGGCTTTAAGGAACAGCTGTGCACCCACCTTCAGGTGATGCGGCGGTATATTGTTACTGGCAGAAGCTAAATTCAATACAGTTCTTCCTACGGCGGGAACAGCTCGATGACAATGCAACTATTTCATAATGTTTCACACCGGCACATCTGACTGGAACAACGAGAGCTTAAAAAGCAATCAGAGCGAAGCCTTAAGGAAACCTTTCATTTCATATGATCACAATAGAGTCAGTCATTTCCCCGGTTATTTCAGACAGCAGCATTTATTTATTTATTTTTTTCATACACATTAAAGGGTCTGCGTTAATGCATTGGCATCACCCCGGCACTCCAAAAGAAAAGACTGCTTTAAAAGATAATGAGGAAACAATCTTGGCAGGTGCGATTGATCGCAGTGTTTTATAGCGCGGGGATTATCAAAGGATTATCTAACAATAATTATGGAGCCGAGGTTGACGCACCGCTTTCATGTTCCCGCTGTGAGGGGTAGCAAAGTGTGGGTATGCGATCGACATTGAGCGGAGGTAAGGGTGCAGCGAGAGTGTGTGTGTGTGTGTGTGTGTGTGTGTGTGTGGAAAAGTGGAAATCGAGCTCGCTATGAACCCAAGTCGCGAAAAATATAACCTTAAAGTCACTTATCAGCACCGAACACGTGGCAGGAAATTCAAAAGCGAGCGGATATCTCCTCCGGCAGCGGCAAAAACACCGACACACGGGAGTCCCCCACCACGTGGACTCCCAATGGCGGCGTCTCCGGGTCGACTGGGTCACGCCCCCTCGGTGGCGTCTGCAGGCGATGGAGCGTCGCAGCCCCGTTGGCCGCACACCAGTTGACCTCACGCGGGAGATCACGGATAACAAAAACCCAGCGTTCATGTCCCGTTACGCCCGTTATCGCTCGGGCTCTCTAACCAGTGCGCTTCACCGCCGCTGCAGAGCCGGCAGGAAGTGAGTAAGCACAAAAGCGCATTGTTAGCCGTACTCGATGTCTTCTAGAAGTCAGGCTCTCTTTTTGTTGCCTGTGAAGCTCTGCCAGGCGTCTTTCTTTTTAAAGTCAGACGGGGAGGCGGTTGATTGATGCTAAAAAAATCTAAAACTACAGATAGAGAAATGGTTTTTCTTGTCTTTTGATTACACTTTTAAAGCGCCGATGCATCTGAAAGACACGATGAACGGCTGCCGGGACGAGGCCGCTCGACATGCCGCGGCTGGAACTGGAAGGATGTGCTGCTAACATGCTGCGTACATGTGTACAGGCGTTAGTCGGAACGATGGTGGAAGCAGCCAATTAGATGGGAAGACGATGGAGGTTTAGTCTCTGATCAGTGGGACTGGTGGAGTCAGCGTTGGTTCATAGTCATCGTCGGTGTGATGAAGGTTTACGGTCTTTCGGTCTGAAGAAGACATGCAGGCTTTGTTATCCTGTGAGGACGAAGGGCTTCACGTGTCAGTTCACCCAAATCACACGGCAAACATATGTTGCTTTCATTTTAATTAATTAATAATTTGATAGGAAGAAAAGTTCCTGTATGGCTACAGATGGAGGACGTGATTTGGGTGAAGTGAGCGTTTAAAGGAAAACTCTTTTCTTATCTCACATTTCTGCTACCATTCCTGTCCGTTAGAGCCAAGAACTTATCAGATGAGTATCTAAATTAGATATATCATATATATATATATATTAGCACTTATTTTGTAACATGTCTAACATTTATTAATACTATACAGTACAGTCACTCACCTGGAGACGAATACCAACTGAACATGAGTTTTAAATGCTGTACTTCCTCCTAAAATCATTGAGTTTTACAATTTATACTTATTTACTTCCAAATAAATGTTTTAGATAACCTGGCCGGACAGGTTACAGGAAAATTATATTACAAATGATATCAAAACTGATAGGATTGATAGCAAAAACTACAAAATAAGATTGTGTTTCCTTTAAGAAGTCCAAAGCCCCCACAGTCTAAGAAACTCTGCCCCAGTTTTTCTATTTCCTGTCACGGTCCAGTCTCAGTCTCTTCAAGCGAACATCGCCACGAGACGTCTGCATGTCGGATGTGTCGGGGTTGTAGGGGGGGTGTAGGGGGGGTGTAGAGGCGTCACCCGACACAAAGGGGTGTGAGGCTCACCAGTAGTGGAGGAGATGTTGACGTCGATGCTGATCTCGGGGATGCCGCCGCCCTTCAGCGCGGCCACGCAGGTGTACGTGCCGAAGTCGGTGAACTTGAGGTCGATGATGTCCAGGTTGGTGGTGCCGGGGGAGATGTCGGGGTCCGTCTGGGTGATGACCATCCGCTCGGAGCTCCGCAGGGCACGGCCGTTTTTCAGCCAGCTGAAAGTCAGCTCTTCAGGCGGGGTCGCCTCCACCTAGAGCGCCCAGCAGCGGCGTTATTTGTCGTACTTCTTTGTGTGTGTGTGTGTGTGTGTGTGTGTGTGTGTTCTGCCGGTGAAACTATACCTGACAAGATATCTTGACTTCCCGTCCGATCTGGATGTTGTCGTCATTGTGGTAGGGGTCAGGAGTGATCCAGAACCGGCCCTTCTTCAGCGCTGTGAAGAGACAATCCTTTTGATTAAAACCAGATTCATATCTGTGTGTGTGTGTGTGTGTGTGTGTGTGTGTGTGTGTGTGTGTGTGTGTGTTACGGCTCTGCTTGTCATGTCGATGCCATTTCTGAGATGTAATCCCAAAGACAGAACTTTATGGATTTTTTTTTAAATAGATTTATTTTTTTACTCCGCTCCATGTCCCCACTTGGGCTTGTAAACGGTTGTTATGCATCTCAGGTGAATATATATCGTAAACCTGAGCGCGTTACACACCTGCTCAGCCTTTGAGCACTTCACACATTGTTTGAATCCACAGAAGGACTGGATGGTGTCACAGATGTGGTGTAAGCGATCGGAGCCAAACATATTTCTTGCTCATTTAGATTTCAGCACAAAAGTCATAAACGAGGTATTAAATCACGAGAGGAAGAGAAGACATGGGTGTGACGACGGTTACTGCCCTTCTAAAAACAAAAACACACTCAGAAGAGTCCAACAGAGAACTTAACACATAAAGCAGAATCCCTGTGCTTGTTTTGAGGACCAAAACCTTTCAAATCAACATTAATATTGATACGAGCTGGGGAATCCTGCAGCAGGTTCACACACACTCGCACGCATGCAAACGCACACACACACACACTGTGAAATTGGAGATACCTCACAAAATCTCCACCATTTCTAATCCAATTTGGTTTGCAAACTCCCTTTTCAAAACATAGTTCTGAACCCAAAAGAAAAAGAAAAAAAGATGATTTCATTACAATGCATGCTGTATTCCAAACCGTGCGCCTGCTGTTCAATTCATCTACTCAAAAAAAAAAAGAAGAAGAAGGAAAAAAAAAGATGTATGGAAATCACCGTGGAAATCTTTTCATCTCGCAATTCTCGAGTGACATAATCATATTCAGTTTGGTGAAGAAAAAAAAAGGGAAAATGAAAACAAAACCTGCGTGCCAGATTTAAACACAGGAAATTGAATGTGCAAAACATCGTGACGCCCGCTGAGCTGCACATTGAGCGCAGAGACGGGTGACACGCGCCCGCTTGACATGATCTTCCTCCATCGCGTTTGAAACCAGGCAGGCAGGCGGAAGAATCACATCCCTGACGCGTCAGATACAAATAGTACAAATCACGCCGACACACGGATTCTCACCCCAAAAAAAAAAGCCGGCGTGCATTTGCATCTGTTCTTGTATCCCAAACATTCGTATCCTCCAAAGCCCGAGCCTATCAATCAAGCTGTATATAATTCAACAGCACGAGCACGGAAACTGTGGCAATTAGAATAATATGGTAAGCAGCGTACGTCTGTGACCTTTATGGATTATGGATGGAATATAATACAAGGCATTACCCGCAACCCACGTTCGTCTCTGCATCGCGGCGCACGACTACTACGCACACACACACACACACACACACGCCGAGATTCAATTTCCTTAAAGCCAACACACACGCGGCACGTAGTTAATGAGTCGACGCCGACCCGGTGATGGAAGCCTTAAAGGAACAGATCCTGGGAGGAAACGCGTCATGAAGTGGAACCGCCGGAGATGGAGACGTACTTATATCTTGACGGTTTGAAAAGGCTTTAGCGTCAGCCGAGTTGCTAGCTGCTTCTTAAGAAAGCATTATCTCACACACACACACACATCACATGAGCCATTGTGCTGTCACGGGTGACAGCGGATAAACATTTGGATTTACTGCCTTTCTCGCTTTACGTTCCTCCGGCTCAAGTGCATTCTCTCAAATGTAAGAACCAGCGACAACCAGGCATTTAACGATCACCCTGCGAGGCCAGATTTAATCTTCGTTGGAGAGGTTGTCTGTCAGATGAATGAACTCAGGACGCTCTCTTCAGTCGCTAGTTTCTTTTTTATTTCTGTCATGAATAGACAAATCAGACAAATAAATAACTCTGGAGGTACCGCGAGGCGAAAGAAACCCAGTTTGAATAAGTCGCTTTTGGCCCGTCCTTGACATTTGCGCTCACCTCTTTGCACAATGCCCTAATACAGAGTTAAGGGTGCTGAATATATCGTGATTGTTGGCCTACTTTGAGAAGGAACCGGTCAGCGGCGTCAGACGGTCTCCATCTCCATCTAATAGCTTATTTTGCTGTCATTTTATCTATTTTATTTGTCTAAATTGAATTGAAAATCCACTCGTACATCCTGAAAGTAATTTCTATAATCTCAATAGAATCATCCTTCCACTTTTGCATAATGCGTTTCACACGTTCACATCTTTCCTTTTGTGTTGACAGCCCAACGCGTCACCTGCGCCGCCCCATTATCAAGTTACCGCTCGAGGTAAATATTAACCTTCAATTTATTTAACGACACACCTACGTTATCAGCGGGGGAAAAAAAACACTGAGATGGGCCTCTGAGCAAACTTAGACCTTTCGCCCCGAAAATTACATTCTGGTGATACGGTGTGTGAATGTGATGGATCCGACTCTACAGGACGACGAGGGCCATCTGCACTCCATGTGACGAGGAGCTCTTCAGATATTGCAGATCGAGGCTTTGACCATGAAGTCAAACATGAGGGATCCATCATTCTTTCAGTGAAAAAGGTGGAGGAGGAAAACAGGACGCAGTCATCGGCGTATGTGCGTATGTTCACTGTAAGTGAAGTGTTGCAGCTTGTTCTTCTTATCAAGGAAGGTTAATGTCAACTGCTGCTAATTAACCTTCGAAAAGTCGGCCTTTCACTGCTCACATTTCTGAAAAACAAATGGGTATTATTTTTTAGCTATTCAGATTAAAAGAGCATACATTAATCTGTGGACCATCAGATTGTGAACATGGCTGAAAGGCTCTAAGGGCTTCGAGCTCCCGGTGATATAAAGGATCTTGCTGCTGGCATTTGTGGTATTTGTTGGCTTTACATGTGCTGGTGTGGACTGGTCTGGAATCCAATTAAAAATGGAGCTAAAACTGAACAGAAGACTGAATCACACAAAGAAAAAAGGTTATTTTTCCATCTCTCAGTCCAGCCATAAGAGGATATAATGAGGCCACAACATATGAAATCGTTACGTATAATGTATCTCCATATACATGCTTACATCTATTGACATTTAATAGAGAGCTAGTGTCCATAAACAGAAGAGTGATATTGAGAGTGACTTCCCTTTGAAGAAGCAGGTTATGAGTTATTTCCTTCATAAAGAAATGTCTCAAAAATATTTTTATTCCATGCTCAGTGCCCTCTCACTCAGAAGGTAATTAATGCTTTTATTTCCTCTCATCTGGATGGTTACAACGCTCTCTATACGCATCTGCCTCGGTCAAAAATCAATCTCACATCTCCGGCTTGTTCTGCTGCATCTGTAAATCACTTCGTATAGAGACCTTATTACCCAAGTCTTAACACATCTGCTGTACCAGTTATATTCACAATTGATTTAAGGTTTGACTGATTGTTTTTAAAGCACACTAAAGCTGCATTGCTGACCTTTTTTTAACTCAGATTAGAGACTAAAGGGGATTTTGCTTTCTCCATTAGGGCAGTGCTACTTTTGGAAAGAACTGCCTGAGGAAATTGGGCTGTAAAAAAAGTTGATTCTTTATTAAAATCCCTTCTAAAAACACATTGTTATAAACAGGCTTTTAGTGAATCACATGCTAAAGCATGGGAGTTTGGAATCACGGAGGCATTTACACAATCTAAGTTTTAATCTGATCTTAATTTTATCTTTTATTTCAATTTTTTGTTGTTGTTGCAGCTTCTGGGTTTTATTGCATATTTTTTTAACCTTCATTTTAAAAGGCCTTGAGATTAAAATCTGGATTTGGCGAAGATAGCACACATTAAAGTATAAAGCAAAGCATGTCAAGAACCGACAATTTAACGCCGTTTAAAAAAAGAAAAGAGAAGTAAATGTCGAGGTCCATGCTCAGTAAACTATAGTCCATTATCATATCCTCCGTCTACTCATGATTAACAAGTTCTGGACTCATCACTGTCCAAAGGGAAGAGCAGATTAAAGTCCACCCTGACCCGGCTGCACTCTCCACTTTTTAATATCTATGATAATACCAGAATAACAAGACGACCCGTTATATTATCATACTGATCAGAACATCACCACCAAGCATCCCAGCTATGTCATCAAATACATTTTCATTAAAAAAGGAGAAAAATAACTGTTTGAAATCTGCAACTGGCTCTTTTAAACTGTGTTTGTGAGCCCAAACTTAAAGTGAGACTTACTCTGAGTTAATTTTGCTGAATACAAAATTTAAATAAGTCTTCCATGCAAAGCAGCATTTAAACACCAATTGCTTGCATGCAGATTTAGATTTAGATTCCTCAACCAGAAATCTTCATTTCTACTTAAACCGGCAGTACGAGGTGTCTGATTAAATCTTTTTTCTTTTCCTGCTTTACTTTTCTTTTACTTGGTGCTGCATGTGCACTTATGCATATTTCAGAATCGGTTCCCTCTACATTCAAAACCTCGTCTCCTGCAATTTTATCTGACCATAAATATTGAATAGCAAAGTAGGCCTTCTGTAACGTGACTACATTTGTGTAGAGGAGAGATAAGTGGGCATTGCTTCACCTGGATGTACTACATTTTGCTGGACAGCTGCAGTGACTAAAAAGTGTGCCTTTTCCCTTATGCATGGGAGAAAAGATATTTTAAAAGGGATTCTGGTGAGTGTGTGAGGTGAGAAGAGCAGTTGAGAAACTTTACTTTACTTCACCATTTCTAAATCACGGGGAAAAAGTCACATGAATGTTTAACGAGAGTCTGCTCGGGAACAGAACTTTCCCATTTGCTCTGCAGGTAAACTGTGTCTCTGAATATTGTTTTGCAATTTCCATAACATCATTCATATCTGACGTGTGTGTGTGTGTGTGTGTGTGTGTGTGTGTGTGTCTGTGTGTGTTTGGGGTAAGTATGTCACACTGTATGTGTAGACACACTATTCATTACAATAGATTTTTAATAAAAACTATTGTCTGTTTAAGAAGTTCACCATACCGGCTTGTTCTGGAGCTTTCGGTTGTCTTCATTGGCAGATCTTCTCAGTCCACAACAAAAGCTACAAATAGCCATTTGCAATATAAACTTACTTATTTTAGTGATACTAAAATACATTATTTCCTTGAGTTTTAAACCCTGAATCCTTCAGAAAGCTGTGTCTTCTGCTCAGGAAGTGATACACAGGAAGTGACACACAGGAAGTGATAGAAGATAGCACATGGTTCAAACATACTTTAACCGTCTTTAAAGTTAGTTTGGCACTGAAGTGATAGTTTGTGAAAGCTGCCGTACACTGCTATAAAAATACAATAAAATGTTGACTGATAAAATGAGGTTTGACTCACATTTCAGGCCGTAGCTGCACCGCTAACGCTAGCTGTGCCCTCCCTGTGTTAGCTGCTCCTCTTGCTAACGCAACCGTCAGCGCTCAAGTCAACTTCTGACTCGCCCAGAAGGGTTTGTTGCGTCACGGGCAGATTTCATGGTGCACGTGCGTGTTGTTGTCTACATATCGTACTTACTTACATCAGCTTTCTGATATCGGTCATTGTTGACACTGCTGCGACTGAGAAAACTGCATCTGCAGATGCATGGTTGTTAGCTCGGGAAAAGGTCAAGACTGAGATTTGAGGCTAACCTTTAAAAAGCACAACGTTCTATGCCAGCTGTTGGTTAGACAAAAACAGCAAAAAGCATTGTCTCAGGTTGAATTAACACGTCTCTCTCAAAGCACACAAACAAGCACATTATAAGCTTATTAAAAATCATCCTGTTTGTACTCTATGTTCAAGAGAGAATTAACGACGCGCCCCGACCTGCTCGCAAAGCCGGTCTCGTGGTTGCAAACCAAAGCAAGAAATCATCAGTGGAGTAAACAACATTTAAACACATATCTCAAGCACCAGTGTTGAAAAGCAAGCCTTATTTTGAAAAAAAAAAAGAAACATTGGCAGCATCACAGCCGCTGCGGCACAAAACACAAGTCAACCTGTGCGCAAACACATTCCACATGCATTATTGATGAATTATGGAAGCTGCTTTTCCTTTTATCATCATCAGAGCTTTCTGTCATTGAACCCTGACTGTGGCAACATGCCAGGGAGTAAAACACCCACTACAGGGACACTTACAGGGGCTTCTTTCTTCATGGTAACATCAGGCGGTGAGCTTCTCCTTGTGCTTACATTTGCATTACATGTCTCCTGCAACCCCATTCTGCCTCGGAGATTGCATGCGGTTTAATGGCGATATAGTTTATATTCAAGGCATTTTTTGGGGATGATTACCAAACAAATTACAGTGCTCCCTCTTTTTTCGTTTTCTACCGCGAACTGAAGTGCTTTCTCCTGCAGCGAGCCTGTGTGATTCTCCAGAGCTTTAATAGCCTGTGAGAATAATGGGTGGCCTGAACATGAAAAGCGCAGATAATCACACAAAGAGAAAAGCCCTGGTTGAGGCCTTCTTCTACAGAGGGCTGGTGTCACACGGCGGGATTACAATACCACCTCGGGGGAGCTTCTTAGCGGGGCAAAAGTACACACAGGCCTGACATACTGATTATGACATACACGTATGTAGGCACACAATGACAAAGACACAATGGCATCACTTATGCACACACACACACACACACACACAAACGTTTGAGTGTGTTTCAATGTGCTCCCACTCTTTCCAGAGCACTCCGAGTGCCTTTTCTCTGGGAGCGAGGAAAAAGAAATCGCGTCCCACTCTGAATCATTATCCTCGTATCTGCTCATGGCTTCATCTCATTTCTTTCCGCCGTCCGTCTCTCGGCGGGCGGCGTCACGCTGCGCTCTCCGTTCACTCGCGCCGCGTGGAGCTGAACTCGTCGCTCAGCGCCAGATGGATGCCTCTCTAACTGCCACTCTCCTCGGCCTCCTCTCATCCGCTCAAGGTTGAACACAAAAAAAAAAAAAAAGGACAACGGGCATTAGCGTGCCTCAAAAACACGAGGCATACACGCGCGGCTTGCAAACACACACACACACACACACCCACACACACGCACGCACGCACGCACGCACGCACGCGCGCGCCGCCGTCCAAACACCTTTCATTTTCCCATTATCGCATACATCCTCACATTAGCGCCAACACATTCCCCAGCATGCACCAGCACCGTTACAATATAAAGGCCAGTCACACGTGTCCATTTTTTGGCAGCGAGGAAATGAGTCCTAAATGTTGCTCTCAACCTTCAGGCGGACCTGCGGCTATAATTTATGTCAACAAAAAAAAAGGATTCACATGCGCCGGATGCACAAACAAAAAACAGGCACGTTCACATGTACCGGCGCACACACACACACACACACACACACGTGTACAAATACACACAGGCCCGCCAAGAGGCCGGCCCGCCTGTGCCAGTTCTGGCCATCCAGCCATTAAATCTGGCATTCATGAATGGAAATGTATTCAGCCTTCGATCCAAATTTATTCCAAAGCAAATTTGATAAGGGTTATTCACATGTTGATTCACATGCTGACAGCCGGTTTTTTTTTTTTACCGTCGTGATTGTTTTCTCCCCTCCAAACAGTCTAAATATAAACAGTGGGGAGCTCACGCTGAAAATAAAAAGATTGCATTTTTTTTTTGCTTCTATATAAATAACAGCAAGCTTCCAATCAGAGTTACAAAGTGTGGATGGTGTGTGTTTGACTTTGTGTTTGTGCTTGAGTGAGCGTACGTGCGTGTGTGTGTGCGCGTGTGTGTGTGGAATAAGTTGTGTCGACGTTAGCGGGTCGGAATGATGGATGTCTTTGGGCGTGAAAGCTTCATACCTGAATTTGTCAGGAACCCCGCGGGGAATTGTCGAGAAAATCCGACGACAAACACGGCTGCGTTTGATTTTCAATCTTTGATAGCTACAGCGATGCTCATTTCTCTACATCACAAAGAGGGGGAAACGCATTGCTTAGCGGGAGAAAAAAAAAAAAAAAAAAGACGGGAAACACATGCACAGTCTCCGTCTGAGACAGGAAGCACAATAAAAAGCAAAGGCCGGCTGCCCATTCCAACAGCACCGTCCTGCCTCCATTCACCAAATCTCCACGCGAGAGCTGCCTACTCATATTTGAGCAACGGAAGAAACAACCGGCGCCGAGTGTCTTTGCATTATCGCACACCGGTGCGTTCGCGTGAGGGGGGGCAGAGCGGACCGAAGTGGCCTTGGGAAGGCCGGGTGTCGACCTGCATTTGAAGATGCGTTGCGGACCCTTAATCTGCGGAAAAGGATCTCGTCAGCGGGGTGATGTGGCGCCGAGCCCTGGAAGGCGGTCTGGCTGGTGGGACAGTATGGCCAGAGAAGCTACCATCTGCTGGGGAGAGATGTGTGTCTTCACACACACACACTCACACACACACACACACACACACACTGGTTCAACCTCCTTGAGAAGCCCTCTCGAGCTCGAGAGGGCTTCTCAAGGAGGTTGAACCAGCTTTGCAGTAATGAGGCCACGGGATGACCCTGCGAAACACGCACAATTAACACGAATCAATCAGTATTGTGCGTCCGCGTGCAGGATATGAACATGAATACACAAAAATATTCACCCGAGTGCTTTGCAATTCCAAACATTTCAGCCCTCCATGGCCACACATACATTACATTTCATTTCATTTAGCTAACGCGTTTACTTAGCACAGCAAACGGTGAGCTCAAGGATCGAACCACCGATCCTCCGATTGAAGGACGGACCTGCTAAGCCACGTACGCACATGCTTAAGCAATTAAGAGCATTTATTTCCGTTGGTTTTGTACCCTGCAGTCGGGATTTTTCTGAAGAAAATTGTTTCGGTAAGCGCGCAGACAGCAGTGTGTTCCCGTTGCCGCCTCTTTCCTGCACGCGCACACACACACACGCACACACTCGCGCACACTCGCACACACTCGCGCACAAACAAAGAGCAACTAAAGGTCTGCCTGTGCTCTAGCCTCCAGCCTGGCTTATCCTCTTTCAATTTTTCCTTTTTCTCCTCACTTCAAAGTATCGGCGCAGTGAAAAGTTGCCCGTGGAGCGACCGTGCACCGGATGTCTTGTGGAACCACAATTAAAATGAAATGCACAATTTTTCACGCGCAAATATGACCGTGAGACGAGGAAACGTGGAGAACAAAAAGCACAATATGCTTTCTTTAATTCTCACCCGGCGAGAATTAATTTAAGTCTCGATAGAAATGCATTATGGGGGAAATGGAGTCAATGAGTGTCTGCAGACGCGCATGATTGATTTGCATGCTAAGAGGAACGAGGGTAAAGAAAAGTAGACGGTCTTGGCACTACAACCTTAACCTCCATTTGGGTTCTCACTTGTCGGCTTTGGCATTTTAAGGGCCATCTCGACCAGTTAATGGGGACTGGAAGTGGGCTGTAAAACTCCCTGTCTGCACTGGTGTTAACTCACTGAAGGCCACTGCTATTGTCACCCGCGTTGATGTATCGGCTGATATGAGCTTCCTGGATTCATGTCCTAAATGTCAGCTGATAAGTAACGCGACATTCCAGTGAAGAGGTGCCAAGGATCTGTTTGGGGTTTATAGTCGGCTAACGATGACTGACAAGTTCATTTTTCAACTTCAAAATGTCTCACTTGGTTCTTATCGCTGTCGTAGGGGTTCAGGCTGTTGGGGACCGGAGAGGCGCGGGTTCAAGTCCCAGTCAAAGTACCGAGCGGGAACTGGAGAACTGCCAGTACGCCTCCAGGGGCGGTGCCGAGGGCGCCTGACATCCCTCCACTAATGCACAAGTAGGTCCTGTTTGTGCATGTGTGTGTGTGTGTGTGTTTCAGGTCTGTGTGTGTGTGTGTGATGTGTAAAAATAACAACAGAGTGAAAAAATTTAATTTCCCTTCAGGGATCAATAAAGGTTGTCTGCTTAAAAAGAAGAAGTTATTATTAGGAACTTTAAACTGGTTATAAAACACTCTCAATTTAACAGAGATGCCGCTATATGACCGAGTTACGGAAACAATACGTTTTTTAAATTATTATTCTTAATGCCCGTCATCGGTGCCACCTGGGATTCAACCCAACACCCTGATGCTGGAGGCCGTGAGGCTGGAGGCCGTGAGGCTGGGCCCACTGGAGGGGGGAGGGGAGAACCAGAACCGGGACTGCCAGACCCTGATGCAGTAAAATGAGAGGTTTTCTTAAGGGACCCTGGTGCTCAAACCGGCATTTCCTCATAGTTTAAATCAAGGTTTCATAAGTTTATTTATTCATACATATTGGAAGATATATATCCCAATTCAACTCTCACATGTCAACATCTGACTAGAAAACCCAGTATTATCCGTGCCCGCTATACCCATTAAGGACACAAGGCGGAGAGTGCAGCATTGTGTAAAATATAAATGCATCAAAATATTAGTTCGGTGTATGTCGGTGGGTTTATACGTAAAATAATAAAAACACACTGTTGCTCCTAACCAAACATCTTCAGTGATGGAAATATCCTGTTCAAAGTGGTAATTAAGCCCACCCCCATCCCACCCCCATCCCCCTTAATATGGAAAGATGCTTCAAGCCTGTTTTCATGCAGCGAGGCACTCGTTTTTTTAAGAAAGTGTGAGATATAACTAGTACAGAGAGCTGGTTCACATCTATAGGATATATTTCTATAGACAAGGTAGTCTATTAACACACAGTCCCACCCTCGTCATTCAGTGCATCCCCCCCCCCCCCCCCACCGCCTTCAGTACTATAACTATTGATCCCACAAGAGTGACTGTTCATCAGTCTCATGAGGATGTTCCCAATTTATTTCCCGTCTTTTATTGATCCCTAATTTGCTTTGTCACATATTGATTAATTGTGTCATTCAAGCATCCCTCCAATCAGTTTTTGGGCCGCCTACATTTCTTCGGCTTAGTTTGTTTTCACTCCAAATTAATTTACTCTGGACTGGATTGTGTGTCAGGTTTTAATCAATTTAGTATTTTTTTTTGTCGCACACACGTTTTTTTTTGGGGGGCTTTTCGGCTTCAGGAGAACATAACATGTCTCCACTATGGGTGTTCATGATGTCTGCCTTTAAAGGTTAGGAGTCAGAAACATCACCCAACAAATACATCATTACACATGTGATTGTTTTAATAATCAGGCTTTTGTATCGATTGATAATTCATAAAGCCTGTCACTGCACAAATAAAAGATCCATCAGAATAATGCACAGAAAGTACAGACTTTGCTCTGCTGTCTTAAATGTGACGCATCAATGAAACTCAAACATCATATATATTTAAAGAAGGTTTTTCTCATGATATTTGATCAAGACCCCGTATGAGAACCATTGTCGGCGGCGGATGTGCGACACTTGAATGGGAGTGTGATATTTATTGCAGCGATTTCCCGCCGTGAGTGCGCTCTGACTTATGTGCTGCCGCGGGACACCTGACACCTTCTCTTTGATGTAAGCCTCTCAATCCCCGAGTCCTCAACTATATGGGCACTTTCACAATGCGGAGAAGAGGCTTGTCTGTCGGGGGAGGGGCATCAGAAATGATTTGTCGATGATTTGATTTTCATCCCCCGGGAGGAATATATACGGCTGCATAAATAAATGCTCCCAAACAGGCTGAGCACAGACCTGGTGATGGAGCTGTGGCTTAATCTCTTCAATGAAAGGAGAAAACTTTCTGAGCCAATCTGCTAAACTCTGATATGTGAATCCATTCGTGTGTGTGTGTGTGTGTGAAAACTCTTGGATCATCCCCTGAATGCTGTATTGCTTGTAAGGATTTCCCTATTTAATACATCTTTTTATTCACCTGCAGCTTCCCGTTATGTCACAGATGAAGTCACACACTGCCCTTAATCCTCCAGCTTAGTAACAGCAGTCAATTTAAGAAAGTTAATTTCCTCTCGCGTCATGTCTTTTATTAAGAAACACCTTTTCTTTGCAAGAGGTACAGTATCCTCTCTTGGGGATCCAACCCGCGGTCCTCTGATTGAAAGACAGAACTGCTAACGCGGCGCGTTTGACGCGAAATTCGCGTGAGTTGAAATTTTCCAACTCGGGCGAAAATTCGCGTCGCGAAAGCCAATCAGCGTTGAGAAGCTCTGCGCGTCATCACCGCCGTCCTGCCGGTTTGAATCAAACAGCTGCTGATCCACCAGAAGTAGCGCTGGCAGCGGCCGTCATTCAGACGCTGTTGTGCGGCTACGGATGATATTATGAACCCGGACACGGGGGCGTTTGATGGTCCGACATTAGAGGGACTTCCACAAGAAGGTTAAAGCAGAACTAGTGGTTAGTTTAATGGTGGATGGCGGAAACGGTACTGTTTTTACGGAGATAAGCCACGGAGATAAGCCCCACCCGCGTTAAAGCGAATTTGCGTTGACGGAAATTAACCACATAAAATCGAGCGAGTAAACTCACGCGAGTAAACTCACGCGAGTAAACTCACTCGAATTTCGCGTCGCGTTCGGTGTGAACACACCAATAAAGTCGAGCGAGTAAACTCACGCGAGTAACGCGACGCGAAATTTCGCGTCGCGTTACTCGCGTGAGTTTACTCGTGTGTTCTCGTGTTTACTCGTGTGTTCGGTGTGAACACACCATTACACTAACGTTGTGTGAAACTTTTTTGACATCCGTGACTTTTTTATACTTTTTTTGACAAATTACATTTTTTCACTTTTTTGACATCCTATGACTTTTTTATACTTTTTTTGACAAATTATATTTTTTTCACTTTTTTGACATCCTATGACTTTTTTATACTTTTTTAGACAAATAATTATTTTTTTCACTTTTTTGACATCCTATGACTTTTTTATACTTTTTTTGACAAATTAAATTTTTTCACTTTTTTGACATCATATGACTTTTTTATACTTTTTTTGACAAATTATATTTTTTTTCACTTTTTTGACATCCTATGACTTTTTTTTATACTTTTTCTGACAAATTACTTTTTTTCACTTTTTTGACATCCTATGACTTTTTTATACTTTTTTTGGCAAATTACATTTTTTCACTTTTTTCACTTTTTTCACATCCTATGACTTTTTTATACTTTTTTTGACAAATTACATTTTTTCACTTTTTTGACATCATATGACTTTTTTTAATACTTTTTCTGACAAATTACTTTTTTTCACTTTTTTGACATCCTATGACTTTTTTATACTGTTTTTGACACATTTTTTTACTAAAAAAGTCAGGATGTTAAAAAAGTGAAAAAAGTGAAAAACCCCATGGAAATCACCCGACGTTGGTGTTCTAGGGTTAAGGCCACCGTAGCGGTTGATCTTCTTCTGGCTCGATTCACCGGGTTTGTTCACAAATGGGTCGCATGGATCCATTCTTTCGCTCAGATGGATGTAACCTGTCCTTTTTTTAAAAAAAACAGCGGCATTGGGGACCGCTGGTGCAGATCTTTTAGCGTCGCTGACTAAAAGCACCTTTAAACGCCTGCTTGCCGGCGTTGATGGGGAGCAGCGTGCAGGGAAAAGGCACTTTGATAACGGCCATTTCCTGTAATGAGCTGTGCCGCTCAGGTGGAGAAAACATATTTCCCCGATAAGGACCAACCAGGCAGCGACGGGCCCCGCCGCCCTCGTTAGGTTCGTGTTAACCGCTCTTTGAAACGTTGTTTTATAATGAACGGCCTCGCACTCTTTTGCCTGCAGCGTTTATCCTTGGTCGTCTTTAAGTAGCGGCGGTGAGGTCTGGTGCTCGCTCTGTTTGTGAGGTCAAACCGGAGCAGCGTAATCTGAAGGACGTTCAGCAACTCTGCGAATACATTA
The DNA here is from genome assembly GCA_023566465.1 of Cottus gobio. NCBI lineage: Eukaryota > Metazoa > Chordata > Actinopteri > Perciformes > Cottidae > Cottus > Cottus gobio. The sequence continues at coordinate 4,473,866 of CM042226.1, forward strand.
ATGAGAAATCTATACCAGCACACTTTGATCAAACGCTTCATCAGAAGTCATAAAGTGGACGAGAAATTAAATCGTGACCTGATCGTACGAAATGTGCAGCACTTCCCCCGGCAGGAAAGAACATTTAAGGCCCTTGGCAGAATATATAGATCTTATCCTTTAGTATAATTATGGAATAATCATGTTAATAAACACAGCTATGTATATATATTATTAATAATGCTTTTAGTGGAGTTTTTATTTAATTTAATCATCATTCTTTTATTTTCTTTATTCCTTTTCTTCCATTTTTTCCTCCAACGTCATATTTTAACCCCTCGTGGAGTAGTTATCACTCATTTCGGTGCCCAAACTTAAGTAAAGTTATGATGTTATGACATATTATCTGCCCAAATAAGTGTTTTTGCTGCTGGGGGTCTGCAAATTTAAAACATGCACGACAGGAAGTGTTTGTTTTCTGTCAGCCTGAAGGTTTCCGGCCTCCTCAGGCCTCCTCACCTCGCACCACGATGGTGGTGGACTTCTTGGCCGGGTTGCCCACGTTGTTGCTGGCCACGCAGCTGTAGACGCCGGCCTCGTCGGAGGAGATGGCTGGAAGCGTGAGCGTGCCGCCCTTCACCACGCTCCTCTGCGGCAGGCTTTCGTTACTGCTGATCCAGTTGAGGAGGGGGGGCGGCTCTCCCCCCGTGGTGATGCACACCAGGGACACCGTCTGGCCGGGATTCACCACGATGGGATCCTCCACCAGCAGCTTGATGGACGGCGAGGCTGCGGAGGAAGAGCGAGTGGAGCCTTAATTGGCAGACTTATGACAGTTACGTCAGTTCACGTCGTCCTTTGGACACTTATATCGATCTAGCTGCTTTTATTTTTGCGATACACTTGGAATAATATCAAAAATATCTGCAAAAACAGTGAATTGATGTAGAAGACGGTCCTCGGTACCTGTCTTATTGGTGAGTCTGAAGATCACGCTGCGGTCGGGGATCCCGCACACGTTCCTGACCGAGGCCACGCAGCTGTAGTTGGCGTAGTCCTGAGGTCGCAGGTTCTTCAGCTTCAAAATCTTCGTTTCCCCCTGCAGCTCAGACCAAACCAACACTGGTATGCAAATGTGTGCAAAGATATCAACATAATCAAGTTAAAGAAATGCAGAGAACTTGGCGCCGGGACTCGGACGACAAAGGCCAAACACCTCTGAAGGAAAAGGCCAAAGAGATGAATATGCATGCAGCTTTAACGAAGCCCAAAATGAAAAAGGAGCGGATGCAGATTCCAAGAATATTACCGCTAAATATAGGACGCTGTCGCTTTTTTAAAGGGGATGAATGTGTCAACTGAAATATCGCAGTGTGGATTACTTTCCTGTGTCCGCCATTCAGCTGCAGCAACATGGATGGGCTCAGCGGGGGATTGGCTATCTCACTTATAATGTGCGTTTGACTCCAGCTGGGCTCCGGCCCAGGAGGCCGCCATGAGGATGTGAACCCTTTTTTGATCTGGCTGGCACCGACGTGCGGGTGTCGGGGGGGGGGGGGGGGGGGGGGTCGCACAACACGGCGGTCACTGGCGTCTATCGCATCCAATGAGGCTCATGGGTATATTAATTGTGTAAGATTAGCCACGGAACCCCCGCGCCGCCCGGCCTTTCTTTCTCCGTCGCCCCCCCTCTGCTCGGGAGCAGATATATCGGGAGATGAGGTATTCAGAGAGCAAGCTTTACTCACAGCAGGGGGGAGGGGGGGGAGGCAGAGCAAGGAATAGAAAGGACAAACACATTAAACCGAATTGGACGGGGGGATTTGATAGTCATATCGACTGAAAGATTGAACGCTAAAGTACACAAGAGCTTCGAGAACGGGACTTACGGCTGCCGGTAAAAGGGCAAAGAAATTACGGAGGAGTGCATTGTCACTGTCAGGTGGAAGAAGCCCCAGCTCTGCTTTCATGGTTTAAATGAGATATTTGAGGCAGTAAAGGCGCGTCTTTTTGGGGGGGGGGACGTGGAATCAAAACCAGACTGATGAACTTAAGATGCGTGGCAATAAAGATGCAAATGAGCAGGGAATCGACTAAACTTGACTTCACGGGGGAAGCTGAACAAAAGACGCGAGTCTGAGCAACGTGTTTTAAAAACGTGTTTGAACATCACAGAGCAGGAAAATCAAACTCCACCGCAAACATCAAACATATCGACTGCTATAAAGAAGTGGGAATCCGACGGAGGAGGAGCGGCTCCATTATATCTCGGATAATTGTCCTATTCTCCGGCACTGGAGGGAGAGGTGGCGGAGAAAGAGGAAACCGACAGCAGAAAAGGACGGAGCTTCCACAATAAAAGCTCCAGCTCCGGGTCTCACCTAATTATGAGCCCCTGCTCTCCGCTCGGGGTTGGAAACGCCACCTCTGCATTTCCTGCAGTATCAGTGGGACCATTAGAAAGCATTTGGGAGAGGTGCGAGTGAAGGAAGCCGGGATGAGGAATAATGGCGGGAGAAAGGTACGGGAGCTGAGCTGAATCCACAAACCTGCCCGGGTCAGAGCGGACGCCCGGCGGCCCTCTAATGGACTCAAAGTCGGCCCTGGAGGCTCAGCTTCGGTCGGCTACGAATTCGCAACTCGATTGTCGGAGTACGTTTCAGGCACATTGTGGAAAAATAACACTATTAGCCATTTATACAAGCAAATTCCGAAGGTTTTTTTTTTTGTCGGGATTTACTTGCGGTTCGGACCGTCGCAGCGCTTATCTCCGGGTTTCGGGTTGCGCTCGTACTTTCAGACCCAATTAAAGCTTTACTGTAATGGAGGGCAGGATGAAGCAGCAGAGGTATGCGGCGCTCCAGCCTCCTTCACCCACTCCATTAGTCCACGGACATCTTTCTCCATTTGGCCAAACATCAATTTCATTTCCCGTTTCCCTCTCTCTCTGTTTCTTTTAAGCCTCTTTTCTTCTCTCGCACGTCTTCCTCTCTTTCCTAAAGATTTCCATTCTCTCTGCCGTGCGGTTCAACATACAAATCACATTTAACTCAATCAATTCAAAAACAACAATTCCCTTCCCCGAGCTCTCCGTTGTTAGCGTTTGATTCCTTTTTGAAAGGGAAAAGTTTCGCAATTTCCAAAATTGTGAAGGAATCCTGCAACCGATTGTGAAGAGGAGCCGATCTTTCTGTGTCGGCTATTACTCAACATGCATGAAACTTTGTGAAAGCGGGTTAGCGGAAGTGATGCTGCTATTCATGTGGCCGCTGAGTCCGGCTTAGCTTTCGCAGAGAGGGGTGGAGTTAGCGGTTCGGGAGAGGATGAAACAAACTAAATCAAGCTCATATTAGGAAAATGAAAAGCAGCAATATAATTACAGTATCCTGTCACTTTGGAACAGGATGTGGCGTTGACTCATCAATTAGTGACTCGTACTCATCTCTGTCCTGAACATGCAGGAACATGCATGAAGGGCCTCATTTACATACTTAGTGTGAGGTCCGAATTCACCTTTTTAAAGGCACTTGCATATGAGATATGTTTTACATCAAAAGTTGCACAATTGTCCTAAGGCAAAAGTGTAAAGAGATAATATGGCCCTAAAGCTGAAAAATGGAAGCTCGATTTTGGAAATTCTTCATATCTCTTGTGAAAACATAACTTTAATCAGGTGGTCGAACGGCTTTGGTGTTTGAAATTGGTTTACCAAAGGTCTTAGGTTCACAAAAGCAGTGCAATATATGAATAATATGGTAGATTCATGTAAATAAATGTCTAATACCATATTTTGAGTTATCGTTTTTTGAGTAGAAGTGTTGTCTGTCAATACTTTCACCAAAATAAGAGCGTGGCTGAGATAACATGGGACTGAGGAAAAATGAACATTCAAACTAAATATTTACTATATATTTGAGTCCCTAAACTTCTGCAGCCTCAATAAACTGTAAAAAAAAAAGACTTTCCTGAACATGCAGGGATCATCTTTTAGTGTTTTTTTAATGCTTGTCATCACTTGAACGTGCTGTAAACACATTGTCTTGTTTCAGCAGCTCAATCCGTCGTGACGGAAACAACAACAGCTTCTACACACAAACAATTAGCTGCCGAACACGAGCGTACAAACGGCCCCTCGTGGCGAGAGAGCGGCGTGTCATACGCATACGGTCGTGTTCATATATTCAATCTATTTGTAGCAACAACAACACACAAAAAAAAATGATGTTTGCCGTATTTTTTCCCCGGTAACACACACACAGGAGGGTGCCACTGGTCATGAGAGCGCCTCTTAATAATGGATGAGAGAGAGCGCTGTCTAAAAAAGGCTGAATCTAACTCCTGATGATATATTTTGTGCGATGCCATCAAAAGCTTATTGTGGCTGCATCCTCTTTTCTTCTGCCTCAGCCTGTTTATCCTCTCTTTGTAGTGTGCATGCGGACGGCGCCGATAAAAGACTCGGGGATCGCCGAACGCCTCGAGTTTTACACTCAACTTTAACTCTTCGAAGACGATGTTTACGTTTTGTTTGAATTCATATCTTCGCGATGAAACGGCACAGAAATAAGGTTCAAATTCTACCGGAATCAGTAGACTTCCTGCTTCCTCGTCCTGTTCCCGCGACATCGTACGGGATTCACACAGCGAGATCTGAGCGTCTAAACATGGGCGTGTCGGATGACGCCTGCAAAGTTGTAATGCTCTTTTTTTCATTTGCACACACCCCATGAAGCCATTTCTGGGTCTACAAAAAAAAATAAAAAACGCTAATATAAAATTTGCTTTTTGACATTTATTTAGTCCCATGTTATCTCAGTCACGCTCTTATTTTGGTGAAAGTAGTTACAGACGACACTTCTACTGAAAAAACGCTAATACAAAATTTGGTATTAGACATTTATTTACATGTATCTACCATTTTATTAATATATTGCACTGCTTTTGTGAACCTAAAACCTTTAGTAAACCAATTTCTATCACCAGAACCGTTCGACCATATGAGTAAAGTTATGTTTTCAAAGGATATATGAAGAATTTCAAAAATCAAGCTTACATTTTTCAGCTTTAGGGCCATATTATCTCATTACACGTTTGCCTTAGGACAATGGGGCATCATTATATAGAAAGCTGAGATTGCTCTGCAATTCTTGATATGCAACACATGAGTACGTATCATAGGGAAGTGCCTTAAAAAGATGAATAAAAAAAATAGGGAAAATCGAGAAAATGACCTCAAGTGTTAAGCCTTTAGTGGATCCTTTCTTTGAGGCCAACGCCCTCATCCACACCGCCGCTGTCTCACCTGGGTGAAGAAGGGCTCGTAGATCTCCACGCCCTTGTCCGAGCCCTGCGTCAGGACCTCCCTCCCGCGGTGCCAGCTGTAGCGGACCGGCGGGTTGGAGTTGGCCACGCAGCGCAGGAACACCGTCCTCTCGTAGTAGAACTGCTCCTTGGCTTCGCCGATGCTCTGGTGCACCGTCACCACCGGGTCGTCAAGGTCTGGGAGGAGGGGGAAGGCAAAGAGGAGATGATAATAAGTACTCTGCCGCGAGTCGGTCAATGGACGGGTGAGGAGGAGACTCCTCGGATCAATCAGGGACACACATATTCACGCATTTGCATGTATTTGCTTAGATGTGGCGGCAGTAATACACAGATACAGGCTTTATATCCTCTGTTACAAGGGTTAGGGTTTGGTTTTTAACATCGGGGGTCTGAGGGTCTCCCCACAGAGCATTTAGAGCTTTAATTCCCTTCATTCTGGTGATTATTCTAGAAGAATCTGTATTTATGTAAAGGAAAACACTAAATTCAGGCACCAGGGGACAATTCAAAATATAAAATATAATGGAACATAATGCAGAACACCTGGAGGTATAAGCACTCTTTACATGTGGCAGCTATGCACCTCAATGACACATTACATACATTTTAATTAATGTTTAAACCTCTAGAATAAATAGCTCGTAGATGTCTCAACAACATGTCTGCTCATGCTCAAAACAATCTTCACATTTAAAACATATCCCACATACTCGTGTTCTCTGGGAGAATAAAGTATAAATAAATATTTCCAGAAATAAAAAGCTATCTGCCCTTTAAAACACTTTTCATGAGGCATACATCTCACTGCTGTGTGTCTTATTGTCCAAGCAAATGTAATATTCACCAACAGATCCACTTGACCGTGATCATTCAAACCAGCAGCGCTATGTAACCTCAGCACGAAGAGCTTAAAACTGTAAAAGTTAGAAACCAACTCAGCTCTTAAATCAAAATCAGTGCTGCCTCATAATATTCTGGAGCCATGACTGTCTACAATGGACCCTGGTGCTCAGCTGTGGAGCTGCGAAACCAGAAGTTTGCTCAAATATTGGTCGTCCATGCCGTCGCTTGGCCATGCCTACGGCACTCCCTTGGCCACGCCTATGGCACTCCCTTGGCCATGCTCCCTTGGCCACGCCTACGGCACTCCCTTGGCCACGCCTATGGCACTCCCTTGGCCATGCTCCCTTGGCCACGCCTACGGCACTCCTTTGGACACGCCTACGGCACTCCCTTGGCCACGCCTTACGGTACACCCTCCCTTGGCCACGCCTACGGCACTCCCTTGGCCATGCTCCCTTGGCCATGCCTACGGCACTCCCTTGGCCACGCCTATGGCACTCCCTTGGCCATGCTCCCTTGGCCACGCCTACGGCACTCCTTTGGACACGCCTACGGCACTCCCTTGGCCACGCCTTACGGTACACCCTCCCTTGGCCACGCCTACGGCACTCCCTTGGCCACGCCTACGGCACTCCCTTGGACACGCCTACAGCACTACTTTGGCCACGCCTACAGCGCTCCCTTGGACACACCTACGGTACTCCCTTGGCCACGCCTCCGGCGCTCCCTTGATCCGTGAGCACCAACACGGTCCTGATTGCGGCTAAAGGTCCGACCGACAGGGTCAGAGTCCTCACTGCATCGTGAGAGCCGGTTATCGGGCTCGCTGGACGTCGATGTGTGATGGGAGGCGAGCAGCCGGCTGCTTGAGGCACTGAAGTCAATAGGATGCGGCCCAAGGGCACATCGACTTCCCAGTCGATGAGCGAGCTGCCACGTGTTCCAAGGGAGGACGACAAACGGCGTGCACAAAATGCTTTTTGATGTCCGTCGCTTCAAAGCGTAATGTTTGGCCGGCCTGCTCTCTGAGTCACATCTGTTCCCCTCCTCGCTTCCCACCAGATCCGAGGGAGGTTTTATCCCGACAGTCGACAGTCGGCTGTATGAGAAAGCGCCTGTGGTTGATTAAACGGATTCAAAGTTAATCATCTTACCCGGCTATCGCATTAAGCCTTGGCAAATAGTGTTCAGCGTGGCCGCGGCGTCTTTTAGCATGCTAATACTCCCCTTTTTAGATTACGTCCATTTGCACGCTCACAGACGCGTTAGCCTTTCATCTCCGTCACAGATGCAATCTGTTTTTAACACAAGCACAAAAAAAAAAAAAAGAGGCAATTTTAAGGCCGAGGATGGGAGACGCTAATGCAAGTTATCCCTCATGCTCAAAATCCAAATGATAAAGGCTGACCTTTTGCATATGAAGGGGAAAGCGATTGTATTAACCAGAGAGTCGGCAACAAGGTGGACGATGGAGTGAAACCGCTTACAGTCAATGAATACCCAAATCTTTAACGATTACAAGCCTCCAGAGGAAAAAACTCCACGCGCCATAGGTGTTATTAATGGACGGATTCACGGCTTTTAATTCAGCAGCCGGGGCCCCAACCTCTGGATTTGCTGAGGATTGGGGTCCTAATCAAGGCGCCGGCGGGCCCCGCCATCGCCGCCTCCAGCCTCCAGAATGCTGATTCCTCAGTTTCATTAAAGACATGTTCTGCCCTGCAGCCCCTTAATCAAAATCTAGCAGCGGTCAATACTTCATCCAGGATCCATTACAGTGTCTCAGGTAAGAGCAATTACCTTTGGGAAGGGGGGAGGAGGGGGGGGGGGGGGGGGGGGGGGAGAGGGCGGCAACGCTCCCGGAGAAGACGAAGCGATTGCTGGTGCCATTTTGGAGGAGCGGATTGCTAAGTAAATACACTGATTCATTACAGAGGAGGAGGAGGAGGAGAGTATGAGCGCTGCATCTTATCTGCCCGGCTTCCCCCCTCCTCGGCTTCAAACAGTCAATTTACCGGCGGAGGCAGGAAAGGAGTGATTCAATGACAGCCCTATCTGTCCGTGTCTTTGAGCACCGGACCTGATGGGATGTTGTCTTCTTTTTTTCTTCTTCTTCTTCTGGTGGCGACAAGAGTGGGAGTGTGTGTGTGTGTGTGTGTGTGTGTGTGTGTGTGTGTGTCTCCGTATGTGTGTTAGGTAAGCAGCGGTTTGAGCTATTAATAGGGACGAAATGATATGCGGGGAGGAAGTGGATGCTAGGAGCATAAAGAAATAAATATGGAAATATGGAAATGTACGCGCTGGATTAAAATTTGATGAATTTCAAACAAAATTCCACCTCCGCCATAAGTCTTACCCCCCCCCCCGTAAGGATGTTGTGTGAGTTTCTGTGTGTGCGTGTGTGCGAGTCACTCTTGTACAATTAGCTTCTGAAGTCACGCTTGACTGATTGTGAAGCTTAAATCCTCGAAGCCCAGAGGAAAATCCGCGGCGTGCAGGCCGCCCGCGCCGGAGTTGTTAGGGTTTGTAATTGCAGGTTTATGGGTTCACAGGCCGGTAAATCTGCACCGTGTACGGCTAAACGCTCCAGCGAGCTAACCTTAGCGTCACTGCTGCTCACGCCCGCCGAGCATGACGGGTCTAAGAGCTCTTTGATATTAAGACACAGGGGCCGGGTGCAGCGTGACATGCAGACGAGTCCGAGGGGGGGTCTGAGAAGGAGGGGTAAAAACGGGATGAAAAAAAGGTGAAACGTTCAGTTCGTTTCCAGTCGTTTAATCCTCGCCAGGTGAGAACGAGAGGAGGATGCTGCAGTTGGAAAAGCAGAATGGAGATTTCTGCTTCACGGGCCCACGAAAAACATTTGTTGGACAAATAGGCACAAACGAGGAAAAAAAAGAATAGAGGATGAGGATTAAAGAAGGTGCTTCATTATCACATCAAACCTTAGCTCTTTCCTTTCAAGCCCCTCTGCCAAAAAAAAAAGAAAAAAGAGCAGACACTTGCACAAAAACTCACACACATTACCTGATTCCACCTACCCACACCCAGCTTGTGAGGACACACACACACACACACACACACACACACACACACACACACACACACACACACACACACACACACACACACACACTCTCTTTTGGGCTATCTCTCGGGTATTAATCTAATGCAAGTTTCTTTCACATTTTTTTTTTTCCGGGCTTTGATGTCTTTCCCTCTGTGGAAGTCACCCGGGAAGAGAGCCCCCACCCGGCTCCCAGGCTGTCAGCCGTGAGCGACAGAGGCCACGGCGTTCATTTTCGGCTAATCACCGTCGCAGCTTGATTACCGGCGGGAGCCGCTGACCTCAAAGACATCGGCGCGACGTCTTTCATTAATTAAAAAAAAAGAAGAAAAAAAAGAAACAGCCAGGTGAAGTCAAAGACGAGCGGTTTGCTTTTATTTGTGCGCTGGCAGGGACGGCGGGAGGCGGCGAGGCGGACCAAATGAGGAAGTGGAGGGTCGAGAGCACAGCCGCCTCCAAATAAGGGTGACTACCTCTCTTTCCCTTTAAATATTTTTTTAAATATGGGCATGTGGCATACGTGATTAAGGAAGTTATTACTTGGCAGTCCGACCTCACCTTCAAACCTCTTTAGCTGGAGTTTAAAAGTAAGCCCTAAAATAAAAGGTAGCGACACATTAACAGGTGAATTCATTCTCTGGCTCTTTAGATATTCCACACCAAAAGGCATCTGCCCATGTGTGATCTTTAAAAATATCCAGCGGTGGCTAACCAGAAGCCTCTGATGAATGGGGAGCCTGAGATAATGGGCAGCGAGGGTTTCAGCATTAGATATTTCCCTCGCCGCTGATGGAAAATGTGTGGGATTAATGGACTGTAAGAAGCCCCTTAAATGTGTAACACAATGTGTAAACACACTGCATCAAATAAGACGGCGCGGACGCAACGTGATGTAGACGCCGTGTAATTTCAGCTCAGCTTTAATGAATTTCATTTACGTGGGTCGAAAAGGTTAAAAAGCCGGCGCGGTGATGTGCGGCGTCCAGGCCTCTGATGCAGGATGTGCATCCAGCATGTCATCTAGTGTCGGTGCGTTTCCTCTCCTCTCCATCGCTCAGCCCGGGTGGCGAACAGTGACCTCTATCCGGCGGCTGCGGTCCACAATAACCAGCTTCCTGCTCGCCGTATCTATCAGGCGTCAGCTGTTGCTCCGCACTAAAGTGTGATTGTGGCGGCTGGATGGATGTGTTTGGAGGGTGGGCGAAGGGCGCGATGCATCTATTCCCGCAATAAGTCCACTCTGACGGCGGCGCCTGTGTGGCGGAGATATCTCGGAGAACTGAATATCGTTCAGTGGGACGTGAGGAACGAGCGTTAGCAGCTTCTTGAGGGGAAGAGGTGTTAACACGGCTCATGGCTGGTTTGTGTCTCATGATTATGATGATATTTTTATGATGTCGAAGTCACAGCCCCCTGAAATCAACCCGTGCATGCAGTGTGTTGACGTGCACACTGTAAACAGCGAATAACCAGATTAAGGGGTTCATTTGAAGCATCAAACACATGTGTTTTCTATCAGCCACTAGCATGCAGGAGGTTTTGGTCCTCCAAGAAATGTTTTGCATTAATTAATGAGTTTTCGCTCCCAGGCCATGAATAATCTCACTCAACATGTACAATCTACAGTTTTTCATCAAGATAAACCAAATAACACATCGTGTGTTTGATTCCCACTGAACAGAGCGAGCGGTTTCCCCCTGTGTGTCGTCTCTGTGTGAAGCTACGCTCACCGTCGCTTCATATTTATCACGATGGAGTAATCTGATGAAGCCGACTCAGGATGTTGAACTACTCCTTTAAGTTGAACCTTCAATAATAATGATGCTCTGTGATGGTGGATCATTGGCAATGTGTAATTAACAGGATACCTTATGTTTTATTGTAAGTTCATATTGGGCTTGATAAATAAAATGTTCTTGCCTTGCCATGATAATAACAATAACAGTACTATATACACATTATATATATATATATATATATATATAATATATATATAAGCTATATATGCTGTATGACATCACTGCACCTCAGATAACATATACCTAACCTGCCTGGTTAACTATGTTTTAGGTAATAAGAAAACACTTGGGAATAGGTAAATCATTGTATTTGTACTTAAAACTGATATATATGTGTGAAGATGTACTGTACAGTATACATACACAAAGTATAAACACATGTTTATGTTTTATTCACCTTTCAAACATTTGATATTGTGATTTGGAACTAATAATGACGTTTTAATACACCGTAAAGGGGGTTTATGAAGTTGGCTCCTCCCCCTCCACCACACGGGTTGCAAAAGCCGGCACGCCACTCCGGCCGTGGCTGCTGTTTGGCATGCGTCCGTGCTGCTGCGTAACAAGTCTTGAATTATTCATAAAGCATTTCCACATCCCAGCGTTAACTTGAAGCATAAAACAAATCACCTTTACTTGACTCTCCCTCTCTCAGGATGTGCATCCAGCATTAAGGTAATGGTAAGTAACTCCCTCTCTGAGGCTCCAGTCATCAGGCCTGGTTAAGTGTAATTACTGCCAATTAAAGCGCCGGTGCACAATGGAGCCAGCGGAGCGGTGGCGAGCGATACAGCTCGCTACGTTGTTGGTTATCCGGAGATACTGGAGAGGACGCCGGTCTCGTTAGAAGTGGGAGCTCCTAATGCGTCGTAAAGTGGGCTTTTCCCCTCAAGTTACCGGCTTCTAATGCGTAGATTTAAAAAAGAAGATTTAGATAATGTGCAGGAAGGATGTAAAAACACAAACCCGGTGCTTGAATATAGACTTTTGATTGCTCTTTTTCGCCTGGAAGTCAAAACTATGCAAATAGATGATGTTTAAGCTTCAAGCTTAAGTTTAAGATGAAGTCGTCTTTCACCTTAACGACGCTCTTTATCCTGTTGCTTTAAGAGCCGCAGCCCACTTAGGACTGTTGCACCTCCATCTTCTTCAGTGACAGTGATTTTCCAATTACGCTGTCTTTGGAGGAACACTGGGTGTCTGTGGGGGTGTGTACGAGACCAATGTGTGTGTGTGTGTGTGTGTGTGTATGTGTGTGTGTGTGTGTGTGTGTGAACACATAGACAATATGTGTGATAAATGGAGGGGCAGACGTCAGCAGCCTCACACAGCAGAGCTTGCAACCCCTCACTTCCTCCCAGTGATGGAGATGAGGAAATAATGAGGCCCGGTTCTACTCGACTGTGTGTGTGTGTGTGTGTGTGTGTGTGTGTGTGTGTGTGTGTGTGTGTGTGTGTGAGGAGTAATGAAATCTCCTCTTCATCCTCGCCCTTAGACAGTGGCGTCTGCCTCGGCTCATCTCCTCTCCAATTCATCTCCCTAGAAAACAAGCGACCCACAGACCGCTGATCTGAACACCGGCTACGAACCTTCTTCTCCGGTTTCGGCCTAAAGACCGCCCCCTTTGTTTGGTTTGGACCAACCGAGGACCGGGTACTTTACCTAAAATAAAGCCGGTAATCTCAGTACGCGCTCATGGGGGTGTGTCATCAGCATATCTAAAGAAATCTTCATCCGATCTACTCCACACTTGGCGGGTGTGTTGCGAGGGACCCAAAGGAGCGACGTGCCGAATTTGGTACAATTTCGTGCCACGACAGGTTCAATATGAATAAACTTTGAATTAACACGCGATGGAGCCCTGTGACGCAGCGGGGGCGGAGCCACAGTCGAGCCGACGGATGCACGATATTCACGACTGAACTCCTCCATTCTTTTCCCTCGAAGTCAACGAAGCGATGGCCGTTTCTTAAATAAAAAAATCCCTGCATGCAGCGCTGCTTTGAACGGGCTCGCCGCAGACATGTTTAACTTCCTGTCAGCTTATGTCATTCAAACGCTCCGCTACACCAAATAAACTGGGACACTTTGGGAACGTCTACATTTACAACCGTGGAGCTGATGGCGCTCCGTGCAGCAGCTTCAGGGCTTCAGGGCTTTGAGTCGGGTCCACGTGAGGTGTAATAATATACAGAGTTAAACTAAATTACACATGTTGTGTTGTTGTATCCAAGAAAATGGCGACTACTTCATTCGTCTTTTGTTTTAGACAGCAGGTAACGTCTGATGCACTCGGGATCCGAATGGTTAATAAACCAATGCTAAATTCTGATTATCTCCTCAACCATAAGGCCTATTTGAATAATTTAAACAGTATAATACATGTAAAACACATTGGTTCACATGTGTATATGGCAGTATATGTGTTAATGGTTTATTTGTTGTTGAAATTGATTTCATCTACCCGTATGATAATGAACATTACGTTATAATCAGATTCTGATTCTGATTCTGATTCTGATTAAAATAAAAAGGCATTATATGTTTATAAAGAGTCCGGCTCTTCTTTCTTTCTCTAAATGAAACTCCACAGTTTGATCATCTCTGACGTTGTTTCCTGTTTGTGTCCAGACATTACATCACTTTAAGATAGCAACATCTGATGGTGTCTTTAATGCAGTGTTCTGTATGAAGTTAAAATCAATGTAATCATAACTCATTCTCTTTATCTTTTCCATCTCCTCACATCGCTCTGAAAACAACAAATATTTAATTTCTTGGTCTCATTGGACTTCGTTGGTACGACCACGAAAACCAAAGCTTTGCATGATATTAATTTGTTTTAACAATATTATTCACACATTTCTGCCCTCCATCCTCGTGAGACCCCTTCAAATACCATCATACAAGTCATTACATACTTCTTTCGCTCAATAAAGTTCTGTTTTATAAATAGTAGTAGAACTCAAGATCAATATCATCATCATTTCCCATGATTCACATGGTGTGCACTGATCTTGTACATTTGGATATCGTGGGCTTTAATCAAACACACTGGCGAAAAAGATGAATACTAACTAGCAGTCAAGAGCATCCTCCGTGGCCTTTTACTCTCCCGGAGAGAAAACATGTTAAAAAAAAAACACACACACAAAAAAGCGAAATAATCACAATTAATCACACATTCGCATGTTTGAAGCTCCGGATGGGGAGAAAAACTAAAGGCGAGAGACGAGCTTGACTCCGGGCCCTCTGATTAAGAGCCCCTCCCCAGAGCGAGTCCTTGAAAGAGTAATGGGCAGTCGTGAACTGGCTTTACCTCCATTAACCAACCTCGCAAACATTTACATAATGTACACATAATGTGCTGATTCATTCTGTCCTGATTCAAACAAGGCTCAGATAACTCACCGTGGCTGTATCACACCATTCATCACTGCAGGTCATTTACATCCAAAAGCACTTAAGAGCCGCTGCACATACATCTTTGTCTACATGCATTATGGGATCTTTTCAGGAGATTGTGTAATGCGTCACCTCGTATCATGAGATCCCATCATGCCGAGGTATCCGCGTGCTGTTTATCCCACGAATTGATGGCGAAGAAGTCATGTGTTGTTTTTGAAGAGCGGGGGGGGGGGAAGCTCCAAATTTGATGGTGTAAGAATTGTGAAATATGTTTTATTTCTTGTGCTCAAAACTGTTTTTTACTGTCCAAGAACAGGCACGTTATGTGAATGCATTGTTTGCTTGAGCCCTCCCTCGAACAGCGATGATCCAAGCTTTGGATTCCTGCACTCGTCAAAGCAGAGTAAACAGTGAGTGTGAAACTATTTCTTTTTCAGCCTTTAAAAAAACAAAACGGAGCGTCCGAACTGCAGGAAATGGATTAAACGGTGTGTTTGTCTCGACAGCCACATAGCAGAGCGATGGGGCTAACGAAGAATGGACCCTTTTGCTAAGTCCCGCCCCTCAAGCGCAGAACGGCCAATCGTAGCGTAGCATATAAGCTTTCTCCAACAACTACCCAGATGTGCTCCATAGACTCTCATGCAATCCTCTTCAGTCTGCTGTTGTTGCTTTTGTGGTTAATCCGTGTGATACTTTTTTAGTACATTAGTTAGCATTAGCTCTTCTATGCTACACTGAAGTCTGCACATGCTAACGTAGCGGCGTTAACACTGTGATCTGTGTTTTTTTTTATCTGTTTAATCTGCTGAATCAGGTCCACATTGTGTATAAATCCTTCAAACCCGTTTGTCTGCTCCTTCCTGAATTACCTCATTTGTTTTTCCATAGATTTGCCATTTATTCTGGGAGTGCAGTTAGTGACAGTGTGGGCTCTGACAGCTTAATGTAGTAGCAGCGGGGGGCGGGGCTTAGCGGAGGTTCAATTCAGTGTAAAGTGCCTTTGGTTGTGAATGTTACATTACATTTCATTTAGCTGACGCTTTTATCCAAAGCGACTTACATGATATACAGTGTACAGTGAGCAACGGTGAGCAATGAGGGTTAAGTGTCTTGCTCAAGGACACAACGACACGGACTGCCGGAGCCGGGGATCGAACCACCGACCTTCTGATTGAAAGACCGACTTGCTAACCACTGAGCCACAGTCGCCCCATGTTAGTGTTTGCCCAGGGTGCATGCTGGGATAGCCTTCAATCCCCCTGACCCTGAATAGGATAAGAAGGTATATATAGAGGCTGGATGAGTGGAGGGGAGGATCGACCTATTTCTTTATCCATGAAACTGTCAAAATAAAAGCTTTATAGGAGCGAGTCCACCAGTTAACAATTATATCTTGCTTCAATCTGAGTCATAACTCAACGTGTTGAGCCTGCAGCACAGCCGGCTGCATCCAGCTGAACCCGCTAATCGATTGGCTCCCTCGAGATCACCGGCCTACGCAGCACCCTCTGTACCCTGTACACCCAGATGTATTAGTAAGCCACTTTAAAAGGAGCCTCTCCAGGAGCAGGGTGCTAACGTTAGTGATGACGGGATGCAGGAGTTCATATTAAACCACATCGGGCACCATCAAAGCTCGACGATCCGTGTTTCTGTGACTCAGTGCCCCCCCCCCCCCCCTCCCCCCCCTCCCCCCATCCTCTCCGACTCTTTACACACATTTACTGAGGCACCTTGCAGCAGGGCGCCGTAGAATTGGACACCCGATGAGACAGGAAGCGCCGGTTGTACTGACCGACTGGCTGAAAGAAAGCCAGCATGGCCGCTGAGCAAACACCATCAGCTGCTGTTTGGTCTCTGAGCTCCTCCATGAACTCCCGTCGATGGAAAGCAAACACGGAGCGGACAGATTTTCCCCGAGTCGGCACGCTGCGGCACGGCGCCGCACAGCTGAGGAGGCATATATGCCAAGACAAGTTAAGCCTCTGACATGTGTGTGTGTGTGAGTCAGGACCTCACTGGTGCAGAGTGTGTTCATGCATGAGCGTGCGGCTCGGACCCATCGGGCGGCCTCTATTTGTGTTTTTATCCTCTCGCACGCGTGAGCGCACAAAAGAAAACGGACGCACACATCCGCGCGTCTCCAATCTGGACGAGCGGCCGGCCTTGCCAAAATGTGAACGGAGCTCGGACTCGCTGCCAGACGCGCACAAACACACGAGCGTCCTCATTAAACATTCCCTGGCTTCTGCAGCAGCAGAGCAAGTCCTGCCGCAGATAACAGGGAGAAAGCAGCCTATTGTCTTATTCTAATCCTTCTTTTGAGGGAGCGTGGTGAGGAATATCAGGGAGGAGTGAGGAAGCATCCAGCTAACGGATATCCACAGTCCAGTGGGCTGTTCCTCACATGTGTGCAGCACCTGATTCCTCCTATTTCCACGAGCTGGCAGCAGCTGACTAGGCAGATCATTTTAATATCATCTGCACAACATTAGCATATGGACAAACAGTACAAAGTGTGTTTTCCTGTGAACTCCGGGAAAACTTGGCAGCATTATTTTTTTTTCTTCCTTCTCGTGGAGTTTTTTTTTCCCGCAGTGCATCTCACCGTGATCTCAATTTATTCTGTTTTTTTTCTGCTTAATTTTTTTTTTTTTGCAGAGTTGTTCGGAGCTTTTTTTTTTAAAGTGAGTTTTTAAAGTGGTCCTTTATCACAACCTGTACAGTAAACGCTGACCTGGACTGAGCAGGTTTAAGGCGCCGCAATCTGCTCTCCATTCGGCTGAACTCACTCTCCACCAGTTAATTTGGCCGCCGCTGTGTTTGCCTGCAAAATAATTGACTCGAAGGTTGTATTGTTTATTAGCGGGAAGTGGAGTTATTCATTCGGCAGATTACCTCTCTGGGTTTTTGCAACCAATGACCAATGTTTATTAAATCATTTGAATAAATTGAACATTAAATCACAGGTCGCAGTCCACAAGGGTGGTGTGTGTGGACCAACAAACAATGTGACCTTTGCATAATCCAAATAATGAATCAATGCTTTATAGATTTACAAACTGATTGCCATTTATTATAATAATTAGATGCATTGCAAATACTTGTGTTGAGACATTAGACACATTTCCTCCTCTCCGAATCTCTTTGAGGTTTAATGTGCAACTCAATGGACTCTCTGAGCCTGACTTAAGCGGGCCCTTAAGCCCTCCTCCATCAGTCACTCAATGACACATTAGATGCTCCTGCAAAATTAATGGAGCTGAAATTAAATGGGAAAAAAAGAACAGAAAACGCCCCTTTTAGGAAGAAGAAGTGAGCATTTTAGCCTCAAAATCGATCAGCGTGGGAGTTGTGCAAGTTTCTTTATTAACTTTGCAAAGTTCCCTGCAGACCGAGACGCAGACAAACAGCTGAAGTGTCAGCAGGTACAAAATGTGCTTGGATGGACTTTGTAAATACGTTAGCTTTGAGCCGGCTGTGTAACTAATATCTGCTCCTCTGGGCTGCAGAGGTCAGTTATTACCGACTCTCGGCTCTACAGGAAACCCTTTGCTGTCCGCCTGTCTAGATTTAGCCTTCGTATTGCCTTCATTTAATTTCCCTGAAAGTGAGTCGAGCCGGTTGCGAAGAACGCCGTGTTCAGCACACTTTGATCTAATAAAAAGGTGCATACGGGAATAAGAACTCTAGTGTATATTCTGAAAAAAAAAAATGAAAACAAAACCTTTGATTCCCGGGGAGCAGAATCAAATAAATGGTCTCGAAAGAACAAAACCGAGGAAGCGACTTGCAGGAAGATCGTTATGCGCCTCTTACTGCGAAGCCCTGTGTCGGCTTATGAAGAGTGTTTTCCCTTCGCAGTAATGGTGCAGTCCATTGTCACGCCGGGTGTTGTTTCTTAGACGCAGACAGAGTGAGTGAGACTCAATTCAAGGTGTTGTTGTTGGGAGGTCCAGCTCCAGAAAACAGCAATTTGAATACTAATTAAAAAAAAAAAATGTAGCTGCAAACCACTAAAAATAGCGTGTACTGCAGAGGCCCATCAATTAAATTCGCCCCCAGGGGAAAGCAATAACATTGCTCAAGAGGAATGATGTGTTCTGCTGGATGTGCAACATAGCACGACATGCTAATGAAGAACGAGCTGCGAGGCGACGGAGGACTTCATCGAGGTTTAACATGTGAAGGATGTCGGCTTCATAACCTTCATTGTGTTCAGAAAAGAAAGTTTCTTTCCTCGTGTTTTTCATTACTTCTCTGTTGGTTCATAGTACATCAACATACATGTGGCAATAGAATATATTACACAATATATTATACAAAAGTCCATGTAAAAGATACTTAAAGGGGTGTTTTGTTTTTGTCCTTGCGTATATATTGGTAGTATTATTTCTCCCTTTGTTTTGTCTGACAGACCTCATTTTTGTATTTATGTTTAATATATATCTAATATCTAAACGAATACAGATGTCTGATTACAATGCAACATATTAATCGCTGGCTGTGAGCTCCCACCTGTCGGAGGTTTTCTGAGGGTCAGCGACTCCCTTGTCCGGGCGACACAGGGCCGATCGATGCCCGGCCAATAAAAACAATAATAATTCATCACAGCTTTCCTTTGATGAATGCTAATGAGCCTTCACCGCCTGTCGCTACGGATACTCTAAAAATAGAGAGGTTGCACTTGCAGTCGATGGCTTAGTCAGGATAATAAAAGCGTTTTAGCTTAATTAACATCCTCAGGAGAGCGGAGGGGTCTCTTCGGACGCCCCGCCGCCGAATAATAAGAACATTTTCATTGGAAGCAGGAATATGGAACGGAGCTATATCGGGCCGTAAAGGTTTCACGTTGTTTCACACTGATCAGCACTAATAGTTCGTTTCACAAGATGATTTATTTCCTTGCACTTTGAATTGATTTAAATGCAGCATATGCACACGGGTTACAGTGGAGGCTCCGCAGCACCGTTAGCTACGCCGCTACCTTACGAGCTAACAGACGGGGACGTTTCACTTACAGTAGACGTCCACCCTGATGGACTTGATGGCCGGGGATCCGAGCCCGTTCTCCGCCTTGCAGTAGTAGCGGCCTCCCTGGGTCCGCAGGATCTTGGCGATGTGCAGCGTCTCGTTGAACACGCTGGAGTCCTGGAAGCGGTCCGACACGCTGCCCGCGGTCTTGGTCCACCGGATCTGTTGAGGAGCAAAGGTCATGGGAAGAGGTCAGGTCTGATTTTTACATTACATTACATTACATTTCATTTAGCTGACGCTTTTATCCAAAGCGACTTACAATAAGTGCATTCTACCGTTTACAACAAGAATCAGAACAAGAATCACGAAGGTACAATTTCGACAAAAAGTTCAACTACAAAGTGCTATCAGTAAGAGCCGTTTCAGTGCTACTAAAGTGCTACTTCCTTTATTCAAGGTATAGTCGGAAAAGATGTGTTTTTAGTTTGCGACGGAAGATGTAGAGACTTTCTGCTGTTCTGATTTAAAAGGGGGCGGGTCCCACGCGGCTTCAGGTGTACGGGTTACAGCCGTGGGCATTGTCGGCACACAGAAATAGGCCAGTAAATGGGCATAAAATAAAATAAAAACCATTGAAAGCGGGCAAATAGTAATTGTGCGTCATTGTGGGTTTAACACAGATGGAAAAGCAACATCCTGGAAGCGACTGGAAATAAATAGTGAATTAAATCAGCGCTTTTATTCGCGAAAAGAGACTCGGAGCAACTTCCTCAATCGAGAGAGCGGGCGAGGTAACTTCATATTTATCTAACATATATGAGAGTGGTATCAATCTGCACATAAAATCAGAAAAAAAGAATGAAACACAGATAAATAACACAAGGAAATTGGGGAAAAAAGGAAAGTCTAACATGAGCCTGCTCCGCATAATGGTCAATAAAGGCCACTATTTGAGAATTTGCAGAAATAAATGACGTTATTATATTTACGCTTGATATATTCATAGATTCCGTATTTAATGAAGTGCACAGACGCCTTTTAAAAGGACTAAAAATCTAAAAATCTTCCTCTTTTCCATCTTTTTTCGCCGTCTTTTCCACACAAGACGACTCCCGCGTGGCACCCTCAGCATCGGTACCTTCGCCAAGCTGACGGGAGCCCACGGCATGGAGGTGTAATGAAAGGTGAAATAGTGTTACTCTCCAACACGGGGTTGTAATTGACTCTCCATCATCTCCATCTCCTGTCCTCATTAAAGCGTACAGCACGGACAGGTACTGTGATATCTCCGGCCCGGGGGCCAAGCGGCACCGTTCAATCCCTCATCCTAAGTAACCCACGGATGGACCGGCTTCGCCTGCAGAACCTCGCATATCTCTGGCTCGACCGATGGGGGGGCAATAATTAGAATCCAATATCTGTATGGTGATAGCATCATTTTGGATACTGATAACATCCCATTTTACAGAGATAGCATCAGATGGAGCGTGGATATCGCCACACGGAGGGATGGAGATAGGCCGCTATCTTGGGCGACTGCCACCGCGCCGCCGGCGCCGCCGGCTTTTAACCACGGCGACAGCAGCCTGGAGTTTGGTCACTTTCCTAACAGACAGCAGAGAGGAAATGAAAAGGGGGCGGCTGGCCCGACACCTCATAATGGCGCCCTATTCCAAAGAAAAAGCTTTTTTTTTTTGGTGTGTGCTCCGGGCGAGAGGAATTCAACATGCGGCAAAGGGTTATCAGAGGAGTTTCACATTCTCTGTCTGGCTGGGTGTGTTTACTGTTCAGAGTGGCAGAAATAAATTAACTACCCTGTGTGTGTGTGTGTGTGTGTGTGTGTGTGTGTGTGTGTGTGCTGTCCCTTTCATCGACACCCCTCTCGCTTAGACAAAGTCTGCAGCCAGCCCGAGCTTCTGTGCCATCCCTTTATAAAGCCTTTAAGTGGATATATTGTCATTAAAAATAAATGCCTGTAAATGAATACACTTCTCTGAAAGGGCTTCACTTTGGGCCCGTTTCAAAACGCAGCGAGAGAGAAAAGCACTCGGCCGATTGATCGACGCTAAAGCCCCGCCGCTCGGAAAAACACCCGGAGCCCTATTATAACAGTTAGGGGGACACGGTGAGTTCAGCAAGCCCCCCAAAGTTAAATAAGTTATGATTATGAATCAGATGCTCTGGATCCCCCTCATGTAAATACAAAGCCGGCTGGTTTCCGCCGACCTCAGCAGAACGCGGCATTCCTCCCAGCTTACAGCGGCAGTCGTCTCCTCTTTGCCTTTTGTGTGAAGAGCTTTGAGCTTCTGGCGGGCGCCGTATCAATAAGTGCATTGTGGTGCGCGACGCTAAGAAGTGGGTATTGAAACGAAAGTCTTTTGTGCTTTCAAAAGGAAAGCGCCGCTGTTTGTTTCACCGGGGCAGCGGACCACGTTATTGGTGAGGCTTTTTCAACTCCCCCTCCTGTACCCTGAAGCTATTTTCATTCCTCCACTCCTTTGACTTTTCTCTTCTGAGCTCCTCTGCTCGCAGGGGGGAGTCCTGAAGTGAACAGTTTGACCCTCTTCACTCTGCTCGGCACAATGCAAATACTCTTGATCTGAGAGGAGCTGCTGGATTTGAGCAATATGATAATTGCTGCTTGGAGCCTGGCTGAGGTTTGATCCTGGTTTGTTCCTCTCCTTTGTCCATCCTGATGCTGATATGAGGTGCTAATAAAGGTGCTTTTTTAGTGTCCACTGGGGAATGAGTCCAACGTCCCATGATGCACCACCCCAGTCCGTGATACAGGCACGTGCAGACATTTTGGGGGGCAGGTGCTCAAACCCCCAAAAAGGGCACCCATCGCCAAAATTATTTATGAAATTAAAAATAATAATAATAAAAAAATTAAAAAAACACAGTAGGATATTTTCAACTTATATATTTATTGTTGTTAACAAACTCAAATTATCAAATTGAATAAATAAATGAATATTATGTACACATTTGTTTTAGACAGCTTGCTAGATTAGACAGCTAGCTTACATTTTCCTTATGAATAAAGATGATTGGCTACATACTACATACTGATCAACATACTTTCGAAGATGCCTGCCTGTATATCTATCTGTGCACGTGCCTGCCGTGATATATAGATGTAATGTGTTATTCCTGTGTCCTTTGCAATTCTGTGCATATATTAAGACCATGAAATGAGTATTTTCCTGTTCACCTTGCATCGTTTACACAAAAGGAGTTGTGCATATTTAGCATATTCCATTTTTGCATAAAACACATGTCACCACTTAGGTCCACGGGGGGGGGGGGGTAAAGTCGAGTCTACACAATAATAACGCCGTCTCCTCCTAAAATTAGACATCCCAATAGAAGATCAACATTTTGCAGGAGCTCGCCTCGGTCGGCATCCAAATGGAAAATCTCGGCAGCGTTTGAGACCGCGCATGCTGCGATGTCACGGCAAGAGCTAATTAAAATGCGCCCGGTGTCTGTTGTTATGCGGAGGATCGTATGCCGGAGCACGCGTCTTAGGTGGATCTCCCATAATGCCATGCTGTGACGTTTTCACTCTCCCTCACGACAGACTGGTTTCTAATTGCTTGCCATCTTTTCCGTTTCCGGAACCGATGGCGGACCGTGACGACTCAGTGGCGAAAGCCAAAAGTGTGGCTGAGCATCACAATCAAGCGATCAGGGGGAGCAGCAGGGGGTCCGAGGCACAAAGCGTGAGTGCAAAGACTGCACAGGTCTGAATTACAAACGGAAAAAAAGAAAGTGGATGACAATATGAAACCCACTACAGAGGGAATACAAAAGAAATCATCATTTGCTTTGGCGTTTGGAGTACTTGTGGTTCGTTGGAGCGTGACTGCGGGTGCCGGGTTGTAGTTCATGGGGACGCTCTGATTCGCTGCCGGCGTATAGAAAAAATAAATAAACACAAAGTTTAAAAAAATAAATAAAAAAAAAGCACCATCTGCTAAAGACACCGACACTGTCATGGGAGCATCCAAAACAGATCACATACTCCAATCGGTCCGTGTAAAGCGAAATGTCCCGAGGTCAGCTTATTTGTAATCGCTGACCCGTGGCGCCGCGAGTTGAATCTGGCCAGCCAATAATTGAAAGGGAGGGGTGTGGGGGAGGAGGGGGAGGGAGAAAAAAGGTGTTTGCGATGCGGTGTCGCTGGCTGTTGGAGGGAGCCTGGTACTCAAACAAAGCAGTGTGGACATAATGGATGGAGGCCAGGGCGCGGGGAGCGAGGGGGCAGATGGCTCCATCATCGTGGGACTCTTTGATGTCTGTTCCCGGCATCAAAGACAATGAAAGGAGCTGGAGGTCAGTGACCATGAAGGCCGGGAAGGTATGATCAGACGAAGCTGCATGTACAGGGACGAGGTGATAAAGACACAGAGTCGGGAAAGAGTTTATCTCCATACGTATACTCAGTGGTTCTCAACCTTTTTTCAGTGAAATATGTTTTTCAGTACTGCCTCACCAGAACAAAGCATTTTTGGTTTAAAAAAAGATGTAATACACAGCCCTATCTGATTTAATATAGAATATATATAATTCAGTTTCTGAACTTACACGTATATGTCATTGAATATGTATTAAATACACATTTTAAAGGATTTTTGAATGGATGCTAATTTGAAATATACATAAAAATAATCTCACGTACCCCCATTTGAGAACCGCTGCCATGGAGGCTGAGTGTTATATTTATTTGGATGATTCATTAGCCGTCTGATTAATTGTTGCATCCTTTCATCTGCTAAATGTCAAGAAAACGGACAAATCCTCAGAAAGCTCAGGCGACGTCTTCAGATTTGCATCGATTCAATTTCTATCGACGTGAAAACCAAACTGCAGTAGATGAACTTCATGTCCATCGACTGATTGATGAGGCGCTTAATCGTTATGGCACTGATGGGGGGGGAGGGGGGGGGGGTGTCAGGGAAACAGACCGGACACGTGACCCGCTCAGCATCCTCGTGTTAGCATGTAGCATGTAGCTTCTTTCTCTTCGGAAATGCATCAAAGGAAGCGACAGAGCCGGTGTTTAAGGCGACAGAGGCAGGAGAAAAGCACCGGCTTCTCCGTCTTATTCCTTCCCCTCGGAGAGCCGAGTTACACAAATCCTTCCCGTGACCTCTGCACGGGGACATCTATGACAGTTTAACTTCGCTGCCCCGTGAGCCTGCCAGATGCCGGCGGTCCCGGTCTTCCCTCACAGCCCTCAGTAACACCTTGAAATGCCAAACCCACGAGGCACAGCGGGGGGAAAGCACATATTATACGGTGTGCCGGTGACTGACAGGAACATATATTTATTTGACAATTAAATGGGAAGGCAGACAAGTGTTGAGTGTGTGTGTGCATGTGTGTGTGTGTGTGTGTGTGTGCCATTTTTATTATTAGAGAGCCTCTGTTGTGTTTCTTTCCTCCGAGGTGAGTGGGCAGATGTGAGGCCCACTGCTGGTTGGACACAATCCAGAAACTCCATCAGCGGCCGAGGGCCTGAGGGGCGTCCATGTAATTTAAGAAGTGTGCATATTGATGTGCACGCGAGGAATTAAACGGCGGTGAAATTGCGAAAGTGTGGCCCCCGTTCACTCCGTGTGTCGGCCCTTTTGTGGTGCTGATGTTGTCCTTGGCTCGACACCCGTCCGTCTATGTATCATCGCGGGAGCTCGACAGTATCTCAAAGTCAGGGAAGTGGACGGAAATCTGGACAGTAATGACGGAGAAAAGCAATTTTCTGATTTGCTAATGCAGAACTAATTGGAGCCATTTACGGTGATGGAGCGGCGTGATATCGTGCTGCGGATGGGGTGAGCGGTTTAAGTTATGGTTGGTGTGGACGTTGTTTGAGGAAACAAAATTGAAAACGATTTTGCGGACCAGAGAAACTGCTTCCCCATTAATCTTAGGCGTCTCCGGAGAGGAAGGGGGAGGGGCTTACAGGGCCCGCAGTCTTTTACTGTTTACATTTTCTGTACTCGACCCAGATCCTAGGCTCGTAGGTAAAAACAGAGCCCCGCCCCCTCCACGTGGAGTCTTTTTGCTTCACACGGCATCGAGTACGGACTCAGTCTCCGTGATTTTTGTATGTATTTTATATGCAAGTGCTTTAAAAGGTGAATTTAAGAAATTATGTAAAATCGAGAAAATGACCTTCGGGTCCAGAGGGTTAAAGGTCTCAAAGCGGCGACACGGCCCGACTTTAAATGAGCCAAGAGACTGCAGACGCATGAGCTGTGCTTAGCGGCTTAACCAATATGCTTTATGATTTTATGATGATGTCACATTTGAAGTGGTCGGTAGTCACAGTTAAACTGCCCTGGAGTTGAGCTTACATCATTTAACATTAAGTTTAAATGTATGTTTGAGCTCGTTCACATTCCCTGGACTCTTTTTTCAGAGGGCGCTAATAAGAGATCTTTTAAAGCCAGAATCAAAAAGCAAAAAAAGTCCTGCTTTGAGGAAGTTTAAAAAAAGAAAAAAACATTTTTGCTTCTTCAAGGCCGACGTGACTGCACACAGAGAAGTGCATGTTCGAGCATGAGCGTGACCTACAACAACAAATCCGCACACACGCTTGTTTACACTGTTAAAACAGCCTCGCCAAAGGAGAAACCAAACATGTGTCCGTGTCATTAATCACGGCCGGACACAGTGAAAGAGTACAACCTTTGCAAAGAGCACTGATTACTTTTTTTTACCCCCACGTGTGCTCTCGAAAGATGAGGAAACTCAACTCAATTAAAGGGGGAACTTTGGGGCCGAAGAAAGGCCGGGAACATATTCGGAGAAATTAATATTTAACTGGAATGAAAAGACGAGCTGTTATTAACTTTGCGAGCGTGTTTTTTTTCCGATGAGGTCGCCGAAACCCCTTGTGTTCCTCAACCGGCGTCACGAGAAGCAGAGCCGTGGGTCCAATGCCGCCGCAGATAACCTCGCCGGCTTCCGGGAAGCACTCAGAAGTGAGGTCCCATGACACCACCAGAGGGGGAGGGAGGGGGAGGAGGAGGGGAGCTGACACATCCCATAGTCCGGGGAGACTCAGCCGAGACCCGAGTCTCATAATGACTCGGTTTCAAAGGAGATCCTGCCACAGCCGCGCAGGGCTTTTGATCTCCCACTCCCCTCACCCTCCCATCACCCTCACCCCTCCCATCACCCCTCCCCTCACCCTTCCTCTCGCTCTGCTCCGTTTTCAGAAATTCTAATTAAAGGGAAAAGACAGAGGTGATGAGTGCCCCCCTCGACTAGGGGGAGATGAACGGCGTGCCTGAACAGCTTCGCTAATTTAAGAGGCCTCACCTTTTCAATTGAAATATAAAAATCAATACGCTCTTCTGCTGTGGCATCCGGAGGGGGGCGGGGCCGGCTGGGGGGGGAGGAGGAGGGGGGGCGGGGGGCCGGGGGGGGCGTACAAACAAAAGGCCCCCGTCCATCGATCAAAAAAAGGGGGAAATTGTATTAATTAATGTAAATGAGCTCGGCCCCCGGTCTGGATTCTCGGCTCCATTTCTTTGCTTATCAAGCAAATTGGAAACAACGTTCGATAAACGTTGGAAAGGTTAGTGTGTGCAAACGCTGTCCGGATTAATGTGAGAACAAAAACGTGACGGCCCGGTCATTCGTGACATTTACACCTGCGTTAGTTGGCATTTGGTCCGAGCAAGTAGATGAAATCTTGTTTCTGCTTTTGTCTTTTTGGGGAAACATCACTAAGACCTGCAGGAGAAAGGAATAACTAGAACAAACTAACGGCACATTTCCTTTTTTGTTTTGTTTTATTAGCTCAGATCTCAACGGTAAATAAAAGAATTGAGGAGTCTCCTCACTGTGGCCTGCTTTCACTCGTTACCCTTTTTGTTTTGCCAGATGTTCGGGCTGCTTTGTTTCTGCATCCTAATTAGACGAGGAAGCGTGCAGGTGCACAATACATCCTCCACCATCAATTATGAAAGGCTGCAGGTACTCGGTGAGCCACTCCACGGCTCTAATAAGGAGTCATCGGGTAAGGGGCGGGGCCAAAGGGCAGCGAGCGGTCTCACCTGCGGTCGCGGGTGCCCCGTCACCAGACAGGTGAGCTCCAGGGTCTCGCCCTCTCGGATGGTGTAGACCCTCTCCGTGTGCCGCTCCTCCTCCACGTTGCAGGCGTGCCCCGAGTGGATGATGCGGACGGTCGGAGGCGCTGCGGAGGGAAGAGAGCGGAGAGCGTTTAGCATGCCGGTCACCTCCGGAGAGAACGAGCGCTTCAGCACAACAGATTGTGTATTGATTAAGAAAAAGAAAGAAAACACATTTGTACAGCACGCAACAAACCAGGGATTTTCTTTTATGAATGCCATTTTCTAGATTTATAGCGTTCGATTTCTAGCTTTTCAAATATTGCTAGAACATCAAGTACAAAGTCCAGGAAGCTACTTCAGGAACATGATTCACTGCCGCTTAGCTTTTATTTGATGGAGTGTGGAGCTCTTTCACATGAACATGTTCTGATAGCTCGTGTTAGACAGGTCGGGTTCACACTTTAAAGACGTCACATTACTGATACTAGGAAAGAATCAAAAAACCTGGCCATTAAAACTGTACAATATCCCATTTTAAGTAGTGATACCTCAAGAATGACACTGTTTTATTATGAGTCATACTCATGAGGTGTTTCTTTTTTAAATGTGTACGAACGAAGATGACATTTTTTACTGTATTTATACCATCCTATATTTTACTAAAACACAATATTAGTTAAGTTAAACTAATGTAAGTGAACTTGGTAAAATTGCAACTGGACGACCCGCTCTACCACCGAGCCACACCGCTACACGGGCCCGAGCATTCTGATTAATGTAAAAAAAGTATTCTTATTGTAAAAAAAAAAGTAACCTGATCACACTCAGATTGATTGAGAGGTAATTCAACACGGTGGATACTCATCTAAGTTCAGCTTCTTCTGCAGTATTCTCACACATTGTTTAATTTTTTTCCATTTGATTTGAATGATCCTTTACTTTCAGTCAATATTTGACCTCGTGACCTTCGACACCACTTCCAGACCTTTTCTGCTGAACCTTCGACCCCGGCCCGACCCTCCAGACTACACTTTATAGGAAACAGACTCGGTGGTTGTGACAGAAGCAGTAACCAATCAGTATCACTCCACTCTGATGCAAAGTGACTCTCACTTTGCATCTCAACCAAATTACCCCGTGTAATCAGCAA
Source organism: Cottus gobio (assembly GCA_023566465.1). Classification (NCBI taxonomy): domain Eukaryota; kingdom Metazoa; phylum Chordata; class Actinopteri; order Perciformes; family Cottidae; genus Cottus; species Cottus gobio. Next base: position 4,502,507 of record CM042226.1, read on the forward strand.
TAATTCAAATGCAGTGTCAAGTTGATGACCAACTGTGAACGATTGATAGTCGGCTGCAAAACAAGTCATTTCTCCCGTCGCCGCCGCTCCTCTTCCTCCCCTCGTCCTCGCTGTGGGGAGATATCAGGACGGATTTACAACCCGGTCTAATTACACGGCAGAAGGGTTTCATTACAGAACCGTGCACATGTACATGCTACAAGGAAAGAAGAGTATTCTCTCCAACCAGTCAGTCGTGACTCAGAAACTTTATCACGGTTTAAGTAAATTACTTTAATATCATTTTGAATGTACAATTTCAATTCAATATTATTTATACTGTCATTAGAGCATCTGGAGAGCAGGCGCCTGTATTTGAATAAGTGAATCTCTTATTTTGGAACAGAACTTGTCATGTAGCGCATCATTTTGCTTATGTAATACAATTAGGGATATCAAAAGGCCAGAACCTGCGATATGAAGGATAATACCTGCAGCGGTAGTCACTGCACCCCCTGTTAGCTGACGCTTGTGAGACATCGCAATCCCTCCACAACCCAGCATACAGTGGGGCACGAGCAGCGGGGGTTAAAAACAGAAACGAGTCATTTCAGGAGAAGCAGCCAAAAAAAAAAAAAAAAAAAAACTCTGTTCCACCGAGCTGTGAAAGCGCAGTCGCATGTAACCGACCCCTGACAATACTGGCATCTGTTGAGCGTTTATTCCTCTTCAACTTACATGATTAGTGGAGAGGTTTGGGATGAGATGATTTAGAGAGCAGATACGGGATATGATTAGGAGGAGGACTTCAAATTGGTGAAAAGAAGAAGAAGAAAAAAATAAAAAGCTGAAATCACAAGGAGCTACTGACTGCAGTGTGCCTTTCATGTTGGAGGAGCTGCTTCCTGTGTGGGCCTCTCTCGGCTGAGTTCTACCTCTCTATCCAGAGGCCTCCATGCTAATGAGCTTGGCGACACTCCTCCCCCTCCTACTGCGTTGGGAGTCTCAGCCACAGTATCCTTAGCCACGTGCTAACCCGCTAACCCTCTAACCCGCTATCCCGCTAACCGCCCGGCCCTCCCCGTTAGCAAGCGCTCCTGTTTGTCTCATTCACTTCTACCTCTCTATCCAGAGGCCTCGATGCTAACGAGCGTGGCGACACTCCTCCCCCCTACCTCTGCGTTGGGAGTCTCAGTCAGAGTATCTTTAGCCACGTGCTAACCCGCTAACCCGCTAACCCGCTATCCCCATTACCAAGCGCGCCTGTTTGTCTCATTCAGTTCTACCTCTTTATCCAGGTATCCAGGCCTCGATGCTAACGAGTGTGGGGACACTCCTCCCCCCTACCTCTGCGTTGGGAGTCTCAGTCAGAGTATCTTTAGCCACGTGCTAACCCGCTAACCCGCTAACCCGCTATCCCCATTACCAAGCGCGCCTGTTTGTCTCATTCAGTTCTACCTCTTTATCCAGGTATCCAGGCCTCGATGCTAACGTGTGTGGGGACACTCCTCCCCATACCGCTGCATTGGCAGTCTCAGCCAGTCTCCTTAGCCACGTGCTAACCAGCTAACCCGCTAACCGCCCGGCCCTCCCCGTTAGGGAGTCTCAGCCAGAGTATCCTTAGCCACGTGCTAACTCGATAACCCGCTAACCTGCTAACCCGCTAACCCGCTAACCGCCCGGCCCCTCCCATTACCAAGCGCGCCTGTTTGTCTCATTCAGTTCTACCTCTTTATCCAGGTATCCAGGCCTCGATGCTAACTAGTATGGGGACACTCCTCCCCCCTACCGCTGCATTGGGAGTCTCAGCCAGAGTCTCCTTAGCCACGTGCTAACCAGCTAACCCGCTAACCGCCCGGCCCTCCCCGTTAGGGAGTCTCAGCCAGAGTATCCTTAGCCACGTGCTAACCCGCTAACCGCCCGGCCCTCCCCGTTAGGGAGTCTCAGCCAGAGTATCCTTAGCCACGTGCTAACCCGCTAACCGCCCGGCCCTCCCCGTTAGGGAGTCTCAGCCAGAGTATCCTTAGCCACGTGCTAACCCGCTAACCGCCCGGCCCTCCCCGTTAGGGAGTCTCAGCCAGAGTATCCTTAGCCACGTGCTAACCCGCTAACCCGCTATCCCCATTACCAAGCGCGCCTGTTTGTCTCATTCAGTTCTACCTCTCTATCCAGAGGCCTCGATGCTAACGAGTGTGGGGACACTCCTCCCGCCTACCGCTGCATTGGGAGTCTCAGCCAGAGTCTCCTTAGCCACGTGCTAACCCGCTAACCGTCTAACCCGCTAACCCCATTACCAAGCGCACCTGTTTGTCTCATTCAGCTTTACCGCCTCGTGCCTCAGATTGATGGACGCTGGTACGAACGCTAACCGGCTACTTCGTGGACCGGCCTCGCTCTTTGCCCTCCTCCTCGTCTTCCTCTCTCCATTCAGAGACGACTACACTGGCGGTGAACTCCATCGGGGGGGATAAGGGCTTGAGAAATAGGCTGGGTGTAAGGGAGCTTCACGCAAGGCTGCCACTTGAAACAAAAAAAGGGCTTTTGAACAAGGCCCCGGGGCCGGCGCCGAACAAAGTGCTGATGCCATTTACTCCAATGAGCCGGCGTCTCCGCAGCATACCATCAGCCCCGGAGGAAAGTAGGGAAACACCCGCAATTAATGATCTTTAACTGCCGCGGCCGCACACACACATAAACACACACTCGTTCTTTATGCAGACAACACTAAGCTCACAGCGACGGAGGCAAATAACAATCTCTTTAAGCATACGTAATGAGCGCCGTGATGTTGTCGGTGTCGCCCGTCTCCTCGCGGAGCTAAGACCTCGGCTCACTTGGCCCGAAGCGCGAGCCGCAATCACCCTCATTACGACATCGTTTTCTGTTGGTTTAGTTTCCTCGGGAGCCGCTTGATACCGGCGGTAACCGCTCATGGTGTTTTCGGAGAGGACAGCCAGCGATGGATAATCAGGCGTTAATGCACGGGGACTCGGTGGGTTGACAGGTTGGAGATAACAGACGTTCAGGTGGAGGAGATACGGGAGGCGGACACAGGAGCCCCGAATGTCTTAACTACGTCACATACAAGCTGATTAGCGGATGTCTTGTGGGTCAGTATGAACGTAATTAACTCATTAGATGCACTTGTTCTGTGGATTTGGCTAATTGTTAGTCAGAATATTGTATAACACTTAATATACATTTCATTTAGCTGACGCTTTTATCCAAAGAGACTTACATGCTATACAGTAGACACAGTGAGCAATCAGGGTTAAGTGTCTTGCTCAAGGGCACATCGATATGGACTGGCGGCTCCGGGGATCGAACCACCGATCCCCGAAAGTCGGTCCTGCTAACCACTGATCCACAGTCACACTAATAGGTCACAATAATGTGTTAAGGAACATTTCAGTGAAATATAGGGACTGGTTTTCTATACACACAAAAATACTACTTTTAAGCATTACAGGCTTATTGTGGAGCAAAATAATACCAATAATAATAATAATTCAAACTTATATAGCGCTTCACATTGTGGACAAGAGACAGAGACAAACAAAAGAACATTTTTGGTAAAAAACCAAACAAACTGGAGTCCTGAGTCATAACACCTAATGAGTTTACCCAGCTTTTATCTTTAAAGGCACATATTACATCTTATTATTAGAAATCCTACTAAGCCAATTATCGCTTTCTAACTTCTTACAAGTATTCATTGTGTTCAGGTTTTCACAGTGCAACACATTTGTTTACTTCACATAAAATAGATACGATGCTCTCGACTTTATTTCAAATGATTGCTCAGTAAACGGGTGTTCAGATGGTTCATATACATGAAAGTACACGATACACAAACTACGAGTGAAATACACTTAAAAGGTGCCATGTGGAGTTTTCTCGGAAACAAACAAAGGTTATGTTTACATCCGTTTGAAATTGAAATCGACGTCTGCTCGCCGGCATTGTTCTCTCGACGCCGCGTTTCTCGGGGGCTTCGGCGTTCAATCGGCACTATGACACCACGCATTAATGTGCCGATTTCCATCCTCACAAACAAAACGCACACTTCAAAACATGGCTGCACAGCGCCAACGCCACGGGGAGCCTTCAGGCTTAAAGCACAAGTATGGTCAGCTTAATGTGAGAGGAACGTGCATCACCTCGTGTTTGGAGTCACGGGTACCTTCAACTTTTATTAAATTCTGTATTTTTTGCTTTTTAACTGTTTTTTCTTATGTTTTTTTACTTAATTATTTTTAGATTACATTACATTTTATTTCATTTAGCTGATGCTATACAGTAGACACAGCAACGGTGAGCAATTAGGGTTAAGTGTCTTGTTCAAGGACACAACGACATGGACTAACGGAGCCGGGGATCGAACCACCGACCCTCTGATTGAAAGTCAGACCTGCTAACCACTGAGCCACAGTTTTGAAATCTTGATTTATTTTGCATTATGTTTGGTGCTTTTAATGGTTTCATGTGAAGCCCTTTGAATCGCCTTGTTTTTTAAATGTGCGTCACAAATAAACTTGCCTTCAACACGTGTTACAAGTGGCTCAGTGGTTAGCAGGTCTGTCTTTCAATCAGAGGGTCGGTGGTACGATCCCCGGCTCCGCTAGTCCATGTCGTTGTGTCCTTGAGCAAGACACTTAACCCTCATTGCTCACCGTTGCTGTGTCTACGGTCTACTGTATATCATGTAAGTCGCTTTGGATCAAAGCCTCAGCTAAATGAAATGTATGTAAAAAATCATCGATCATGAACTCTTCTACAGAGTGAGAGGTCGCGTGTGTCGAGGGAAACGGATGCTGATGGCGCCTTGGACACTTTTTTTTCAGATCTTTATTTTTTTCCTGCCGGGTGGGGATTTGGCATCTGTCACTCAAACTGATGTGAGAAGTTCAAAACTAGTGAAGGGGGGAAAAAAATCAATGGTAAATATCGAGTGGATCCTCACAGTGAAACCAACGCAGAGTTATTCTGGAATCACTCGCGGTTAAACGGCGTCGTTGCAAATGTCGAGCAAATGTTGTCACAAACCTGTGGGGTTAAATTATGACATTTGCATAAATCCCCCTGCCCTCCCACCCAACCATCTGCAAGTGTGCACACACGCACACACGCACACACACACACACACACACACACACACACACACACACACACACACACAGCTTCCAGATAACAATAATGTTTTTTGTGGGGGTTTTTTAAGGGGAAAAAAAGGAAGCAGAAGAGCTGCAGGCTAGGAACTGGAGTCTCAGATGTTCCTCTCTTTTTCATTTCATTATCTCATTTCCATAACAGTGACATCATCTCCCCCCCCTTATCCCCCTCTCTGCAGAAACACACTGCGTGGAAAAGGTAGGGGAGGGGAGGAGAACGAGAGACTGCCTCTGCACATATAATTGTGCATTTTAGATTGTTACTTCAGTGCCGTCTCTCTTCATCTTCAGTCTGCATGTGTGCGTGTGTGTGTGTGTGGAGTTGTGTGTGTGTGTGTGTGGGCATTGTGCGTGTGTTGAATGTGCAGCTCCCACTGGAGTGACTAGCCTTCCTTGGCCTCAGTTGGGGGAAATTGAGACAGCTTTATCCACTACCGCTAATGGAGATTAAATTGGATTTGGCTAAAAGCAGCCTTGTCACCACGGTTCTGGAGTGCCTGAGTGGCAGAGGGGGTTCTTGGCCTTAGTAGAGGCTCTAAATTTGACAAACAAATGAATGTGAAAAAAAAAAAAATGAAAAAGAAAAAAAAAGCCAACAGCTGGGGCTCGTTGTCGCTGTGGGCTTAATGTGCTCAGACCAACCCCTCAGGACCGCTAACCATTGCCTGCTAGTTTTCTGGCTCCGTAATCACCTTCTCAGAACGGCAGAGCCAGATAGTGAGTAACAGAAGGAGGAAAAAGACATGCAATATGCATACCGTTACAATTTAAAAGAAATAATAATTGTTTTTTGTTATCACACCAAGCTCATTATCGATTCTGCGCCAGGAGCACTGGACGGAAAAAACTTCCGGTCAGTTCATTTCAGCTGCACGATGAAGCCAACATAAAAACTCTGAGAGATAACGTTAAAATAAGCTTCACGGAGCTGCGCAAAGAAGGACAACGCAGACATATTAGATATCGCCAAAGAAAATGATGAGTTTTGACAAAATAAATGTTAGCTAATAAACACTTTTACATACAAGCTCTGCTTTTGATGAGCGATAACACACATTTAAGCCGTTTGACCCGTCCAGCAGACTTCTGTTCCAGGCCATCGCCCGTTATCAACACAAGGCACACAACCGTCATACACATCGCTGCCCAATCAAATCATTATAAACAACACAACAGCTGGCAGGCAGTTCACATGCTCTGACTCACCAAGATGTCTTCTCTTCTTGCATCTAGACTTCGTAATGTTAACAGAAGTCAACGTACAGAGGAGTCATGAAGCAGGAAGCAAATTGAATCTCAGTAAATATCTTTTTTTTTTAGGTAAGAAGAATATTATTATTATTGTTATATATATGTTATTTCTTCATGCAAAGATTACACATTATAGCTCATAATGCAGCAGCAAACACGCTTCTGTGCTGTTCAAATATCTTTAAATCAGTCATAATTGGCCACCTTAAGGCTGTGGATCATGTTTTAAATACAACATTGTAATATTAAGATCTATAGTTATTACTTTAAGCTCTCCTAAAGGGATATTCCTGGCTTTTTAGCAGCTAAATGCTCTATGTTCGCCAGCTGGTTGACAGATTTATCTGTTTGATGTTTGACAGCATGCATTGGGCTTCTGACTTAATTTTTTTAATGAAATTTCCTGCTGCTTGAAACAGTTGTTGATATGAATGAAGGGACTCAACTTAAACAGTGTAGTAGAAACCGTGAGGAGAACTACAACGATTTTGTCTTTCCCCTTTTGTCCGACCCACCCATATTAAATCAGCACCTTCCTCTTGCTATGCTTAAAAACAGCATTGGATTCTAAGGGATTGCACCCTTGAGCGTCCCTAAACATGCTCCACTGCCAATGTTGTCACACAATACATTAATTTGTATGCTTTCCCCGTTCTCAAACTCTGGCCAGCGTAAGCTCACACTACACCCAGCCCTCCCTACTGTATAATTGAGAAGCAACTCATCCATGGGGTCATCCATGTGTGGAGGAGCCAGAAATGGTGTAGCAGCAGCAGCACATGCATATTATTCCATCAGGGGTTGTCGGAGCGTATTGATCACACACTGTAATGCACTCGCATGCACTCCTCGGCCTGCGCTGTTATTGTAAATGAGAGTCTGTGTACATCTGGCTTCGCACTATCAGCACAGATGATCTATCACACCGTGATACACACACACACACACACACGCACACACACACGTTCATACGAGGCTGCAGCATCACAGAAAAAGCCAACATGTCTGTCCAGCACAGCAGAGAACAGAGAGACGGTCGTTATTACAATCAAGAGAGACGTCAGGGGTTCTTTTTGTGTGGCACAAACGCACAAACGGAAGCTGACCGTAAGTTGGGTAGCCGAGAGAGCTCGTTAACACAACACGACACCGTAAGAGCACAAAACAACCCGTGCACAGCTGTGACGCTCAGAGGCGCTATTTATAGGAGCCGCGCACACACAATCACGCAAACGCATACTACTGCACGCACAAGTTGACACACACACACACACACACCTTGGTACTCTCAAAGTAGGCCAGTGTGAACCTGCCAAATCCCTGCTGAGATGGAGAGAGAGCGAGGGGGGGAAGAGAGATGACTGTGGAGGGTGAAGGTGGGGAGATTTAGAGGACAGATTCATCTTTGCTCCCACATTACGGCGCTCTACAGCGGGGGGTTATGGAGCTTGACTGCATACAGCTGCATCCATTATGTTCACGCCAGCTTTATGTCACGCAAACCATCTTGAGGAAATGACACAAACGAGTCCGGGTTCCTCCTGATGTATCACTCGGTTCTGCACCAGACCAGGCGTGCGACGACAGCGGCACCGAGCATCAGACAGTGTCTGGCATGCAGCAGCGTCGCTGTCCGTGGTGCTGAAGCATGCAGCGGTTACCATGCGGGGGGGGGGGGGGGGGAGAGAATCAGCTGCTGCCTACACACAACGTAGGCATCAAACCAAGCAAAACCAAACAGACATGCATTTCCCAAAGTAACACTGAAGGAGTATTGTACCTCTTTGAATGCGTACATATAAGGCAATGCATTAAATCCGCCATCTTGCTGTCACGGTTCTTTGGTTCCTTCAAATGCTACACCAGGACTTTGAGTTTGTAACCTTTTAAGATTTAATTGCCAACATGTTTTTTTTATTTGTAATTAGTTGTACTACACAGGATTAATGGGAAATTAGTCAGCAGCATATTTCATAATCAGGATAATATGCCAAACATTTGCCGTTTCCATCTTCTAAATTTGAATAATGTGGTGTTTTCCATTTGCGATATCAAATAGTTACCCAGAACTGTTACTCAGACAAAAACAAGCAATTTGCAAGTTGTGACAGATCACACTTGTTTCCTAACAATGTGAATACTAAATAATGCATTACTAATAATGAGAGAAAAATAATTAGATTTTATGTAGTGATAGTTAGGGGATGAGGATGCCTGTTGTGTTTGTTATCAAGTTATGCTGACGGGAAGCCTGAAGCCATTATCAAGCCTTATGATTTATGTACAGTCGTCATCAGATAGTTTGCTGGCACGTACACTGTAGGACCTCTCAGCACTGCAAGGAAACACAAACGTGTTTGAAACACATTTTCTCCAAGACTAGAAAGAAATATTCATGGTTTTATAGAATATTATTCAGTTCAACCACCGGCTCTGCCAAAAGAAACAAGGATAATGTGTGCCTCCTGTGAAAATGGTGCGTATTAGACTTAATCCTTGTGCTTTTCCACTATAATCATAAGGAGTAATAAATAGAATAGTTCTAAGAGTATAATTTAAAACATTCTCTAGCTGGATCTAGCATCTTTTTTTCAGAGCGTTGCACATCAAAGATGGCACAACCGAATGCTGCGTGTGCAGCTACAAAGAGTTACAGGATAAAATATCTGCCAGGTTTGCCTTAAAGTGTGTTGTAAAAGCAGGAAAGAACAAGGAAGCTAAGTCTGCTTAATTGTAAATTGCTTATTTACCACTGGAATGGGCAGAGATGTCAGGTGCAGATAGCACCTTTTGCAAGTGCAAGTGATGAGCGCTGCAATAACACAAAAACGCTGACTGCATTTTGCAGTGGAAACACAAAGTAGTCCGAAAGCCTCCGTGCTCTCATCTGATCTAATGCTTATGTCAGTTGAAGGCGCCGACATGTGTGGTAAGCCCATTAAAGTGGCCGTGACCAGAGATCATTGAACACGTCCTCGCCAGTGCAGGTTTATGAGGAATAAACCTGCAGGCCTTTACGAGTACATGCTGGTAAATTTAGAACCTCATTAAAGAAAACACCTTCACAGTTAAGCAGGGCCTGCTGGCTCATGGTGGTGTTAAGAAAGGTCACCGGGCAGAGGTGTGAAACTGTAATCTGCCTAGCAACAACGCAGAAACCCCCACTACTGACGGAGTATCACGGTGTTACAGTTAAATAAGCCTTTGTGGGTTTTTCCTATCCCATTCTACCGGTCTGCCCGTCCATGCTGCCACGTTGGCACGGCGGGCCTGTTGTGGCAGTTTGATTTCCCTAAACAACACTAATCGGACATCTGTAGGGAAGGATAACGTCCAGATTGGCTGCAAACAGGCGGCGGTTCTCTGTCGATATATAGGCCTAACTCTGGCCAACACTCACACGATTGGCTGACGCGAGGCACCGGCTTTCTTTATGGTTGGCTCGCAGCGAGCCAGCAGGAGCTCACTGAGGATAGAGTATCTGGCAAACCTCTGAAGATTGGGCGCCCGCGCCAAGAAACTGTCTGATGATTGGCTGCGGCAACTCCAGAGTGAACTGATTGTCCTATCAAAGCCCGCAGCACAGGGCGGCTGACGGTGCTGCCTGCTGGCTGGCTTTGCAAAATGCAGCTATCCATAACACCTCCAGGGGGCATATGTCCATGTCTTTGAGTAAGAGTGTGTGTGTGAGTGTGTGTGTGTGTCCATAACTTTTCCATTGGGAAGGTGTGCGGCTGCCAGCAGGCTCCAACACCTCATTATTCTAAGCCAGGCAGGAAATGTGTCGCTGAGCTATACGCACTTGGAAACGAGGGCCACAGGTCTTCAGATATCAGCAGCACGGACCTCGGGAATGTCCGTTTAGTTTGGGTTAGCTGCACTGCAGCGCTTCACCGGAAAAAAATTGGAAACCAAATTGGTGAGAAACGTCCTGTTAAATCACAAAATATAAACCGTTGCAGTCTTGTGCAAATTAATTTGGGTCTGAGAGTTTTTGAGATTTAATGAATTTGAATTTTTCCAGCGAGTCTTGTTAACTGAAGGGTGCTTATTCCATGTGATGTTAAATACAGCTCAGCGGAACGATGAAGATGAGAAATAGCAGCGCCTAAAGCCTCATTAGGGGATTTTCTACGTTTCGGTGAAAAATATAAGTAAGTTAGCTCATATACGCTGACTGGGGAATTTAAAGAAGGAGGTGAAAGAAGCAGAGAAGGAGATTAAGGGAAAGACGAACAGTAAACCTATTCTTCTACTATAGTGACATGAATGCATTCGAGATTTAATTGAGTTTAAAGCATTACATTACTCATGTTGTCGCGTGCAGTATTTTAGACAATCAAATACAACTATAGGCATAAGGATTTAGGTCAAAATGACTGAATTCAGTCTCAAATCTGCAAAGTGCAGTCTCACTTTAAGCAAAAACTACTCACGACTTGGAGTGCCAATCCATTAAAGCTTTTTTTTTTACTAGAAAATATATATATTCAAGGAATGTTTTTCATACCTCGGGTACTTTACTCAACACGTGGAATAAAATGCCAAAAAGTAAACCAGAAGGTGGTTAAACCCGACGAGACGGATAAGTCTGATCTGAGACGTTAAGCTGAGCACCAGCGGCCGCCCATCAGCCCGGGAAGAGAAGCCGTGTAAACAGCAAAACACCACATGTGGTCACCGTTAACCCCGCGCAGGCCACAGCTTTGCAAATAGAAACTCATATATGCTAATGTATGCTATTTAGACACACACACTAGCAATTTACTGTAAAATCAACACAGCTGTCTGCAGATGTGCAGTATTCATCAAAGCATATTAAAGCAATACTGTAGGTGTATGACAGTAAATCTCATTTATTTTGAGTAGATTCACAGCATGCTTTTTAACTTTATTTAATAAATCATGCATTGTAAAAATATATTGTGACATTAAAGTTGTTGACCCAGATAATGACCAACAAAAAGCTTTTTAAAATGAGTTTTGGGAGGAATACTTTTTTTATTTCGTTCTACATATTTAAATAATAATATAATTTATACTGTAATGCGAACAGAACGGTTTTATATCAGTGGCTTCAGCCTGGAGGTGTGAAAACGGGCTTCTCTAACGTCATTAGTTCGAGACAGGGCTGGGGAGACGTGGGAGGGCAAACTGATGAGTCACACTCTGCCCTCATAAAAAAACACATTTCTGAGATACTCTTGAGCAAGTCATGAACCAATCAAAAGACTGGCCTGGGGCGGGATGCATTAAATGGATTTCCCCCCTCTGAATAGATCAATAGCTGAATCAATTGATGTAAAAACAATAATAATCATGATATCGAACATATCTGTTGAACTGGACCGAACCAGAAGTTCTCCTCACTGCCTATCAGCATAAAGACCTTTTATAGTATAATTTTCATATCCGCCTTCACTTGACACCGATTCCATCCCACACATTTAATCCCTGAATGGACTGTTCAGCAGGATTGTGTCTTAATCAATTGCATTACGACAATAATACACCTGATTTAATTTACCAAATGCGCAGCTCTTACAAGTCTGGTAATTCACACCAATTAAGACGGTGTTCATATTCAATATATTTGTCCCGGTTTGTCTGAATGTCAATTAGTGTGAACAAGATGTTTACCTTCACTGATTGACTTCAGCATGGAGGGGGGAGAGAGAGCGAGAGAGAGAGAGAGAGAGAGAGAGAGAGAGCGAGAGAGCGAGAGAGAGAGAGAGAGAGAGAGAGAGAGAGAGAGAGAGAGAGAGAGAGAGAGAGAGAGTGAGAGAGACAAAGGGCTACTTTTTTTAGAAAGCCGTTAAAGATTTTGTCATTACTCAGAGTTACAAACGCTGTAAAAACAACAACAACAACAACAAAACAGGCTAGATGAGAAATTGCTTGTAAGAAATACATAATTAGTTGAATCACAGGGGATGTCCGATTAAATGCAGCATACAAAACAGTTGATACTTTGACATGCAGAGCATGAGAGAAGGGAGTCAGAGAGAAGAGAGTCAGAGAGAAGGGAGTCAGAGAAAAGGGAGTCAGAGAAAAGGGAGTCAGAGAGAAGGGAGTCAGAGAGAAGGGAGTCAGAGAGAAGGGAGTCAGAGAGAAGGGAGTCAGAGAAAAGGGAGTCAGAGAGAAGGGAGTCAGAGAGAAGGGAGTCAGAGAGAAGGGAGTCAGAGAAAAGGGAGTCAGAGAGAAGGGAGTCAGAGAGAAGGGAGTCAGAGAGAAGGGAGTCAGAGAAAAGGGAGTCAGAGAGAAGGGAGTCAGAGAGAAGGGAGTCAGAGAAAAGGGAGTCAGAGTGAAGGGAGTCAGAGAGAAGGGAGTCATAGAGAAGGGAGTCATAGAGAAGGGAGTCATAGAGAAGGGAGTCAGAGAAAAGGGAGTCATAGAGAAGGGAGTCAGAGAAAAGGGAGTCAGAGAGAAGGGAGTCAGAGAGAAGGGAGTCAGAGAAAAGGGAGTCATAGAGAAGGGAGTCAGAGAGAAGGGAGTCAGAGAGAAGGGAGTCATAGAGAAGGGAGTCAGAGAAAAGGGAGTCATAGAGAAGGGAGTCAGAGAAAAGGGAGTCAGAGAGAAGGGAGTCAGAGAGAAGGGAGTCAGAGAAAAGGGAGTCATAGAGAAGGGAGTCAGAGAGTAGGGAGTCATAGAGAAGGGAGTCAGAGAAAAGGGAGTCATAGAGAAGGGAGTCAGAGAAAAGGGAGTCAGAGAGAAGGGAGTCATAGAGAAGGGAGTCAGAAAAAAAGGGAGTCAGAGTGAAGGGAGTCAGAGAGAAGGGAGTCAGAGAGAAGGGAGTCAGAGAAAAGGGAGTCAGAGTGAAGGGAGTCAGAGAGAAGGGAGTCAGAGAGAAGGGAGTCAGAGAAAAGGGAGTCAGAGAGAAGGGAGTCATAGAGAAGGGAGTCATAGAGAAGGGAGTCAGAGAAAAGGGAGTCATAGAGAAGGGAGTCAGAGAAAAGGGAGTCAGAGAGAAGGGAGTCATAGAGAAGGGAGTCATAGAGAAGGGAGTCAGAGAGAAGGGAGTCAGAGAGAAGGGAGTCATAGAGAAGGGAGTCAGAGAAAAGGGAGTCATAGAGAAGGGAGTCAGAGAGAAGGGAGTCATAGAGAAGGGAGTCAGAGAGAAGGGAGTCAGCGAGTAGGAAGTCAGAGTGAAGGGAGTCAGAGAGAAGGGAGTCAGAGAGTAGGAAGTCAGAGTGAAGGGAGTCAGAGAGAAGGGAGTCATAGAGAAGGGAGTCATAGAGAAGGGAGTCAGAGAGAAGGGAGTCAGAGAGAAGGGAGTCAGAGAGAAGGGAGTCAGAGAGAAGGGAGTCATAAAGCAGGGAGTCAGAGAGAAGGGAGTCAAAGAGAAGGGAGTCAGAGAAAAGGGAGTCAGAGAAAAGGGAGTCAGAGAGAAGGGAGTCAGAGAGAAGGGAGTCAGAGAGAAGGGATTCATAAAGCAGGGAGTCAGAGAGAAGGGAGTCAGAGAGAAGGGAGTCATAAAGCAGGGAGTCAGAGAGAAGGGAGTCATAAAGCAGGGAGTCAGAGAGAAGGGAGTCAGAGAGAAGGGAGTCATAAAGCAGGGAGTCAGAGAGAAGGGAGTCAGAGAGAAGGGAGTCAGAGAGAAGGGAGTCATAGAGAAGGGAGTCAGAGAGAAGGGAGTCATAGAGAAGGGAGTCAGAGAGAAGGGAGTCAGAGAGTAGGAAGTCAGAGTGAAGGGAGTCAGAGAGAAGGGAGTCAGAGAGTAGGAAGTCAGAGTGAAGGGAGTCAGAGAGAAGGGAGTCATAGAGAAGGGAGTCAGAGAGAAGGGAGTCAGAGAGAAGGGAGTCAGAGAGAAGGGAGTCATAAAGCAGGGAGTCAGAGAGAAGGGAGTCAAAGAGAAGGGAGTCAGAGAAAAGGGAGTCAGAGAAAAGGGAGTCAGAGAGAAGGGAGTCAGAGAGAAGGGAGTCAGAGAGAAGGGAGTCATAAAGCAGGGAGTCAGAGAGAATGGAGTCAGAGAGAAGGGAGTCAGAGAGAAGGGAGTCAAAGAGAAGGGAGTCAGAGAGAAGGAAGTCACAGGGAGTTAGAGAGCAGGCAGGAAGTAGGGCATCCGAGTCGGATGAGCCAACTGTAGGAGAAGGAGTTGTAGTGAGTAAGAGGCAGCCGAGCACGCTAATGCGTTTCGTTTCACAGGGTTCTCATGGCAGCGGACCTCCTGGCACACACTCCCACTGAACACCAGTGCAGCCATTCTGAATGTTAAGCACATTGTTTAATAGTCCATTACGTAAATTGATATTGCTCATTGACTGTTGTCACTGGCTGCCCACGCTGTGTCAGAGAGAAAGGCAGAGACCTGCTCTCTCCCCGTGGAGGGTAAGAGGGTAAGCCATCTCTGTTGTCTGGTGATCAGCACACACACACACACACACACACACACACACACACAGATCTACCTTCTAATGCTCTTGAAGTCACAGTAAAAAGGGAAATTAGTCATTTTTACCAATTTAGAATAATGAGAAATGGCATTTAGAATTTAGCAAAACCAAAAAAGTTTTTATACTTTAAGGAGGCTGGAACCAGATAATGTTCTTCCCCTCTTTGAAAATGACTGAAACCGTGAGTTGAGTATCTAAGAATTATTGAATAACTAATCAATTAATCGACTTCTTGTTTCAGCGTTTACTTCCATAAGAGACAAAGAAAAATTCTCCCATCGTCACAAAATGTCTCAACGATGAGGCGATCAACTTATAGCTCCAACAGTAAGCCATCATAATTCACGCCTCTTGTTTTTTTATATTAAAATATAAAGCGTTATATATATATATATATACATATATATATATAGACAAATCATATGTGTACGGCCAGTAGGTGACAACATTTAAAGCAATAGGACGTTGCCAGCGTGTAAACCTGTAAGACGTGGTGCAGCAGTAAGTCATTGTCTCTTCAACCATGAAAACAAAACGTTTACTAAGTCAACATGCAGCCTGGCGGCGTGACAGAATCCAGACTTGTGACAGCTTAAGGCGGCTGTGCCTTAAATAAAGAGACTTATACTGTAGCTTGTGATTAAAACTCAGGTGAGCAGTGCGTCCCCGCCTGTGTTCCTGTTGGCTTTGAAGTTCGGTCGAAACGAGCAGCATCGTATTCGAGGTTCAAGTCCATTGAACGCGTCAAACAAGAAAAATATAGGAGGACAAAAGGGGAAAAATCAAAACTACTTTTTCCTTTTTTCTCTTCCGCTTTAAAAAAGTGCAGAAGTAGCTCCGGAATGACAGCCAATGGAGTGCTTCCCCTTGCAGGGGGAGGGGCTTAAGGGATGACGCTCAGCTGAAAGGATGGGTTATACATCACTGAGCAATACCCGTGCTGTGTCTCTGCAACACAAATTAAATTACCTCTGCACCGAGCACGGGCATGCTGGACGCACACAGACACACACACAGACGCACATAGATGCACAACGCGTGATGCAAACAGTGTCGCATTCACAAATCCGTAGGACTTTATTGGGCTTGCAGTAGAGGGGGTTCACACAGGCAGCACCTGCAGTTGATGTCTCTTCAAGACACACACACACACACACACACACACACACACACACACACACACACACACACACACACACAGGGTTGCAATTTTGGTTCCCCCGATAATAAATGCCACATTATTGTGATGTACAGCGGAGGACCACACCATATAAAGGTTTCCGTGATGGAATCTCCATCGGAAGCTGCCGGCCTTGACATGCAAAATCAGATCCTAAAACTGTTTATGGCGCCATGAAACCAGACAGCATCCCTCTCCTCTAGTAGACAAGCCACTGGAAGCCGATGATTTATTAGCCGGGCCTTCAATAAATCTGAATACTCATCTTTCTAAACAACCCGTGTCTGGATTTGGAGTTTTTTTCTTGTTGTTGATCACAGTCTGGTGGCCAAGGTGGCCTCGGTCTTTCATGCTGACGTCACCGCCGGCGCCTCAATAATGAATCCAGGACTTTACAGCCCGCTAATTGAGCAATTGTTTTTATTATTTAATGCAACACATTTTAAAACGGGGCCTCGTAACAGTAGGTCACACCCTGCGCATCTCAAAAGCTCTTTGTGGAATCTAAAGGGCCGTAAAGGTCGTAAAGGTCGCGGCGGCGGTTTCGTTTAAGAGGAAATGATGTTTCTGTTGTGGATGAGATGCTCCGATAGTGTCTGCAGCATAAGTGCTCATAGTTGGATCAGAAATATGATATATTAAAGTTTGTTCTGATACCATGATAGAGTATGCCTTTGGCGTAATAAAATTAAAAAAAAATGAAGGTAAACACAGAGATGCTCTGAATGGTGGAGCGGACAAATAAATTAAAGTTGTTTACTTTTTTCACCTTTTGAAAATGTATGCAATTAATAAAAAATATTTTGACATGGAAATATGGATTTATTCAGAGTGTTGAGGTTAAAAATAAACAGAGATCAGTTCATCAGTATCTTTTATTTCTCTCTTTTGCTGCTAAAAACACAATTTTCTACAGCTCTTTATAATCATTACTGTAATAAGCATTACTTCATATTCATACAGTTTTCTGTGCATACTTGTGTTTTTATAATTGGACTACTTTTTTCGATAAGGCAGATGACAGTTATTTTCATATTTATAAATGCTGACTATTTTCTCGATTATAAAATAGTCCCACAGCTAAAGGTGACCTCATCAAATTGCTTGTTTTATTCGACAATCGGTCCAAAACCCAAAGAACACACTAGTATTTATGACAAAAGAAGTCAGCGAATACTTTTTATTTTCTTTATTTTGAAACAGCACAAATAATAAAAAAAAACAACATTTATTTTTAAGTAATAAAATAGTGTTTTATTCATTTTTTGTGTGAAAGATTTACAGGCTACATCTTCGCTCCTCTTCAGTGCCTGCAAATATTTAAAAGGAATTTTCCCAAACGGAGTGTCTGTTATTTTTACAATAAAACTTAAGGACAAGCCCGGACCTCATGAAGCGGATTCCCCGCTGGTTTAAAAAAAAGGCCGTCTGAAATCTGATGCTACGTGAGCCGACAGCAGCCTTTGGTCATTGTACTGTAATCCCCCCCAGAATAAGATTATCCCTGTGAGACAACAGGGTGGGCAGGGAACTCCCATACGCTGTGTGTTTAGCCCGTTGAACACCTACCGTTAATCTCTGCACACAGACAGCCTGCATATATAAACGCAGCCCCGAGTGGACATCAGCATCAGCACCCGGTGAGACGAGTGGAGCGACGTCTTCAGCATCAGGACCTTCAGACCAACATGGATCTCAGAGCAATGTTTTCTCTTTTCCCGCTGCTGCTTTTGGGCCTCTGCTGCGCTCAACATGGCAATGTAAGAAACAACTCACTAAATATAGTGAGGAGCAGCTTGTGGTTAATGAATGGCACAGATCTGTATCATCTGTGTACTTTTAATGCATTAGACGGAGTTTAAATACAGTAAAATGAAGTTTCTTTTTTTTCAGGGTTTTGAAACTGATGATGATGGTAAGAGGCGGAGTCTCACTTAAAGACTAAATCGATTAAGTATAACACTGAAAAAAAGAGTTGTATGACCTCTGTTTTGCTCCCATTTAGAGACCACACAGAATGACATAACCAGCACTATTTTGAGGATGAACAATGGTGAGTTTCCATGATTTCTCACAATATTGTGGCAGAAGTTTGTATCTTCAGTCATAGAAAACATACATACTGGGTTTCACTGACGTTCTGACAGTTGGTTTAAAAAGCATGTTTTCTTTTTTCCCAATAGGATCCAGAGACGTTCTGCTGGAAGGAGACTTGTTGATGCCAGGAAACAGGAACGCTATGAAGTGCCTCAACGAAGCCTACAGCTGTCTGTGGCCGAAGGGTGCTAAAGGCCTCGTGGAAGTCCCTTTCGTCCTGAGCAGCACATATGGTAAGTGTATGATATTAAGGACTTTGCACACAGGTTTTCTTTTTTTATCCACTAATGAGTTGCTTTTATTCACAATTTTAGACAGCAGAGAGACGAAGGAGATTTTAAACGCCATGAAGGGCTTTGCCGACGTAAGCTGCATTCGCTTCGTTCCCCGTGCGACGGAGAGGGCGTACGTGGAAATTGAACCAAGATCCGGGTGAGTCCACGACTGAAGCACTCCTGTGTGAAGGGAAACATACGCCAGAAGAAGAGGTTGTGTCCATAAAAGTAGTGAGGCAGTCGAGAAGGGAGGGGTAAGGCGAGCCTATCCATATCCAATGTGTTTGTCACTGTCGTGGGGGAAAGAAAATCAATATTTAACTTCTATTACAATATTTCCCTCTTGGATATCTATTCACTCGCCAGGTAGATCAGGTGTTGGGCATCGGACCACACATTGAGGTCTGACTGTACTTAAAGTTAGGATGACTTTCCCAGCACAATGTTTCTGAACGCCCAAGGCAACATTAACGTTAACATATTTAACATTGAGCATCTGCAAAGAAAATGCAATCAAATTTCTCACATAATGCTGAGGCTACAGCACATGCAGTAAGACCAGCAAAGCTGTTTAAACCAGTTATCTGGATATCTCAGGCTTTTTTTGGTAGTTTCCTTTAATAATTTGTGCAGTGAGTTCTAGTATGAAATATGTCTGTGCAAAGGAGTCAGTAAGAGATGCAATACGGCAACAAAGTTATGCAAAATAACTGCAAAGATATGCAAAATAGCTACAAAGACACACAAAACCATTACAAAAAGATACAAAACAGCTACAAAGACACAAAACAACTCCAAAAAGATACAAAATAACTACAAAGAGACAAAAAAATACTACAAAAAGATACAAAACAGCTACAAAGAGATATACAGCTACTACAAAGAGACGAAATAGCTACAAAGAGAGATACAACCACTACAAAAAGATACAAAACAGCTACAAAGAGATATACAGTTACTACAAAGAGACGAAATAGCTACAAAGAGAGATACAACCACTACAAAAAGATACAAAACAGCTACAAAGAGATATACAGCTACTACAAAGAGACGAAATAGCTACAAAGAGAGATACAACCACTACAAAAAGATACAAAACAGCTACAAAGAGATATACAGCTACTACAAAAAGACGAAATAGCTACAAAGAGAGATACAACCACTACAAAAAGATACAAAATGGCTACAAAGTGACACAAAATGCCCTCAACAAAAGTCAAATAATTAACTGAGCATTTATGTTATGACTAATCATTTTTCCTCTCCGAGTCTGGAGGTTTTGTTCCTATGGCGGAGGGGTTTTACATGTCTGTGCCAAGGAGCCTATAATCATAATCCATCTATAGATTCTTGCAGAACCCTTGTTTCTTTTATCCGGTCCTCTTCCCTTTAGGTGGTCGAAATGCTACCCAAACATTTGCCCATCCAGTTGTGTGTCATTGGCGCACAACGGTCGCCTACAATGTAACTTCCTTGAATGAATGCATCAGACATCGAGCTGCGTATGAGCCCCCTCTGTCCCCCTCTGTCCCCCTCTGCCATCAGCTGTGTCTCTCAGCTGGGTCGCCTTGGAGACAAGCAGAAGGTGTCGCTGCAGCGGTTCGGCTGCGTGCAACGCGGCATCATCCAGCACGAACTGCTGCACACGCTGGGCTTCTACCACGAGCACACCCGCAGCGACCGCGACACGTACGTCAAAATCATCTGGGAGAACGTCCAACAACGTAAGAACCTCGGGCGCGGTCGGCGACTGATCGGTTAATCCCTCGGTCTGGTCGTGATTCATTGATTTATTTTTTTCTTCTTTTGGCACCAGCTTTTCTATTCAACTTCGAAAAGATGGACACTAATAACCTCAACACTGCGTATGACTACACCTCTGTGATGCACTATGGAAGGTAAGGTTATTAAATACGGCAATTGAGAACCTGAGTCTAGTCTATGATCATAGAAAGTAAGTTATGAATGATATTTTTTGGATGATTCCCATTGTCCAAATCTGTAGTACCGCCTTTGGAAAGGACGGAAAAGTGACCATCATTCCCATCCCCAACGAAAAGGCTCCTATCGGGCAGAGAGTGGAAATGTCCAAAGTAGACATTGCCAAGCTCAACAAGCTCTACAAATGCTAGAGTCACTGCAGTGTTTTCATCCTGACATGGTACATTATGACAATAAAACCATTGTGTTCAGCTCTTGTCTTTTGTCGTTTACTTGACAGTACAGTATATGTAGCGATGTGTCAATTAAAAAGAGGAAGTCGACGCATGTTAAGTGTCAAAGATCTGGTGTCACTGGAGGCGTGACAGGTCTCCTCGTATCTTTTTTATGGATTTTACACCAGTATTGTGAACAATAAATAGTGACAGAAAGGAGGGAAGGATCCTTTTTTTGATCCACTTGGGGGGATTATTCTCTGCATTTAAGCCATGGGGAGCTCAAGGACGCCTTGACATGCAAACCGTGGGGAGACGGGATCGAACCGGCTACCTTGAGATTTCAGTAAGACTTTTTTTTGAAAGAAACAAACAAACCTCGAAGCGACCCTCTTTTCTATCGACCCCCACTGGCCCCTCCCACGGGCCTCGATGTGTGGTCTCTTTTTCACTCTGCTCATCTCTTGCTGCTTGGGACCACACCAGTGACCTTACCATGTCTGTCAATTCCTACATTTCAGCCCGTGTCCTGGCTGCTGCCGTCGGCAAAGTCTCTGGTAACCCCTTCTCTGGCTCTTCATTTTTCCTCTTGTCGTTGCTTCCTTCAATATGCTGACAGGCCTTTACCACTGCCACCACTTGTCAGGGTGCCCGAGCAGCCATGGAGGCAAATGAAACAATCAAGGTTCAGCACCTTAGGAATAACTTTCATTTTATTCTTCTTCCAACAAATTTGACAAAACAATGTCCCCGGCCAGTCTTTACTGATCTGCCCCCCGACTCCCACCTCTTCTCACCAACAAAGTGAACCCTTTATATACCCTCCTGACGCCAATTAACCCAGACCTCCCCCTACCCGCTTCCTCCAGTTGGTATCTCCCGGAACTATAAATGGGTGCTCGGCCTGGGGGAAGTCTATTGACCGAACACCCTGGGGAAGAGGAAACAAGTAGAGGTGAGTTATTGCCATACACATGTACATACAAACGGGGCCTCGTAACAGTAGGTCACACCCTGCGCATCTCAAAAGCTCTTTGTGGAATCTAAAGGGTCGTAAAGGTCGCGGCGGCGGTTTCGTTTAAGAGGAAATTATGTTTCTGTTGTGGATGAGATGCTCCGATAGTGTCTGCAGCATAAGTGCTCATAGTTGGGTCAAAAATATGATATATTAAAGTTTGTTCTGATACCATGATAGAGTATGCCTTTGGCGTAATAAAATAATAAATAAAGGAAAAGACAGACACTCTGAATGGTGGCACGGCAAAATAAATTAAAGTTGTTTATAATTGGACTACTTCTGTTTTTGATAAGGCAGATGACAGTTATTTTCATATTGATAAATGCTGACTATTCGATTATAAAATAGTCCCACAGCTAAAGGTGACCTCATCACATTTTTTGTTTTATTTGACAATCGGTCCAAAACCCAAAGATATTCAATGCACTAGTATTTATGACAAAAGAAGTGAGCAAATACTTTTTATTTTCTTTATTTTGAAACGGCACAAATAATTTAAAAACAACATTTATTTTTAAGTACTGAAATAGTGTTTTATTCATTTTTGTATGTGAAAGATTTACAGGCTACATCTTCACTCCTCTTCAGTGCCTGCAAATATTTAAAAGGAATTTTCCCAAACGGAGTGTCTGTTATTTTTACAATAAAACTTAAGGACAAGCCCGGACCTCATGAAGCGGATTCCCCGCTGGTTTAAAAAAAAGGCCGTCTGAAATCTGATGCTACGTGAGCCGACAGCAGCCTTTGGTCATTGTACTGTAATCCCCGCCAGAATAAGATTATCCCTGTGAGACAACAGGGTGGGAGGGGCACTCCCATACGCTGTGTGTTGAGTTGTAATAGTTATTTTAACTTGCTTGTTTAACTTACAATACTTATGAAGGATAATAATAATAATTATTAGGAATATTAATTAAGATTATGAAGATGTGTATTGTTGCATAGTAGAAAGACTGTGGGTTTTATGTTACTGTGAAATCGTTTAGGTGTGAATGGAATAAATTAAAGATGGAGGGCATAGACACGTGGTGATAGGTTAAAACAAGCATGGCGTAAGGACTATTTTGTCGAAGCACAGGAGGGCGGAAACACCGGAAGTAACAAAGCTAGCAGGAAGTAGGACTGTTTACCTGAGTAGGACTCCGCCCCTGTGAAGGGTTTAACCATTAGCATGCTATGTTATTGTTGTGTTATCTTGCATGCTGGGAAACTAACCAATGGAGAGGCCTTAAGCTCAGCGAATGAGAGTATTTAACAACTCGCGCGGACATTTGTACGGGGTGAAATGTTCCTTCTCGTGGAGAGCACAGACAGCTAACTGCTTACAGCATGGCTGAGAGTGGCCTGTGGACTGCTTGAAGCGAGACACCCCCGGCCGGGAACTATATTCTGATCATCATCCTTTTTATTAAATACTTTTTTATTATAAGTAATGAAATCCTGGACTCTATCTTCACGCGATCTCCCGAGGTTTGAACCTAACAGTGTTTAGCCCGTTGAACACCTACCATTAATCTCTGCACACAGACAGCCTGCATATATAAACGCAGCCCCGAGTGGACATCAGCATCAGCACCCGGTGAGACGAGTGGAGCGACGTCTTCAGCATCAGGACCTTCAGACCAACATGGATCTCAGAGCAATGTTTTCTCTTTTCCCGCTGCTGCTTTTGGGCCTCTGCTGCGCTCAACATGGCAATGTAAGAAACAACTCACTAAATATAGTGAGGAGCAGCTTGTGGTTAATGAATGGCACAGATCTGTATCATCTGTGTACTTTTAATGCATTAGACGGAGTTTAAATACAGTAAAATTAAGTTTCTTTTTTTTCAGGGTTTTGAAACTGATGATGATGGTAAGAGGCGGAGTCTCACTTAAAGACTAAATCGATTAAGTATAACACTGAAGAAAAAGAGTTGTATGACCTCTGTTTTGCTCCCATTTAGAGACCACACAGAATGACATAACCAGCACTATTTTGAGGATGAACAATGGTGAGTTTCCATGATTTCTCACAATATTGTGGCAGAAGTTTGTATCTTCAGTCATAGAAAACATACATACTGGGTTTCACTGACGTTCTGACAGTTGTTTTAAAAAGCATGTTTTCTTTTTTCCCAATAGGATCCAGAGACGTTCTGCTGGAAGGAGACTTGTTGATGCCAGGAAACAGGAACGCTATGAAGTGCCTCAACGACGCCTACAGCTGTCTGTGGCCGAAGGGTGCTAAAGGCCTCGTGGAAGTCCCTTTCGTCCTGAGCAGCACATATGGTAAGTGTATGATATTAAGGACTTTGCACACAGGTTTTCTTTTTTTATCCACTAATGAGTTGCTTTAATTCACAATTTTAGACAGCAGAGAGACGAAGGAGATTTTAAACGCCATGAAGGGCTTTGCCGACGTAAGCTGCATTCGCTTCGTTCCCCGTGCGACGGAGAGGGCGTACGTGGAAATTGAACCAAGATCCGGGTGAGTCCACGACTGAAGCACTCCTGTGTGAAGGGAAACATACGCCAGAAGAAGAGGTTGTGTCCATAAACCATATCCAATGTGTTTGGCACTGTCGTATGGGAAAGAAAATCAATATTTAACTTCTATTACAATATTTCCCTCTTGGATATCTATTCACTCGCCAGGTAGATCAGGTGTTGGGCATCGGACCACACATTGAGGTCTGACTGTACTTAAAGTTAGGATGACTTTCCCAGCACAATGTTTCTGAACGCCCAAGGCAACATTAACGTTAACATATTTAACATTGAGCATCTGCAAAGAAAATGCAATCAAATTTCTCACATAATGCTGAGGCTACAGCACATGCAGTAAGACCAGCAAAGCTGTTTAAACCAGTTATCTGGATATCTCAGGCTTTTTTTGGTAGTTTCCTTTAATAATTTGTGCAGTGAGTTCTAGTATGAAATATGTCTGTGCAAAGAGTCAGTAAGAGATGCAATACGGCAACAAAGTTATGCAAAATAACTGCAAAGATATGCAAAATAGCTACAAAGACACACAAAACCATTACAAAAAGATACAAAACAGCTACAAAGACACAAAACCACTCCAAAAAGATACAAAATAACTACAAAGAGACAAAAAAATACTACAAAAAGATACAAAACAGCTACAAAGAGATATACAGCTACTACAAAAAGACGAAATAGCTACAAAGAGAGATACAACCACTACAAAAAGATACAAAATGGCTACAAAGTGACACAAAATGCCCTCAACAAAAGTCAAATAATTAACTGAGCATTTATGTTATGACTAATCATTTTTCCTCAGAGTCTGGAGGTTTTGTTCCTATGGCGGAGGGGTTTTACATGTCTGTGCCAAGGAGCCTATAATCATAATCCATCTATAGATTCTTGCAGAACCCTTGTTTCTTTTATCCGGTCCTCTTCCATTTAGGTGGTCGAAATGCTACCCAAACATTTGCCCATCCAGTTGTGTGTCATTGGCGCACAACGGTCGCCTACAATGTAACTTCCTTGAATGAATGCATCAGACATCGAGCTGCGTATGAGCCCCCTCTGTCCCCCTCTGCCATCAGCTGTGTCTCTCAGCTGGGTCGCCTTGGAGACAAGCAGAAGGTGTCGCTGCAGCGGTTCGGCTGCGTGCAACGCGGCATCATCCAGCACGAACTGCTGCACACGCTGGGCATCTACCACGAGCACACCCACCCGCTACGAACGGGACACGTACGTCAAAATCATCTGGGAGAACGTCCAACAACGTAAGAACCTCGGGCGCGGTCGGCGACTGATCGGTTAATCCCTCGGTCTGGTCGTGATTCATTGATTTATTTTTCTTTTCGGCACCAGCTTTGAAAAGGACACTGATAACCTCTACACTACGTATGACCCCGCCTCTGTGATGCACTTTGGAAGGTAAGGTTATTAAATACGGCAATTGAGAACCTGAGTCTAGTCTATGACCATAGAAAGTAAGTTATGAATGATATTTTTTGGATGATTCCCATTGTCCAAATCTGTAGTACCGCCTTTGGAAAGGACGGAAAAGTGACCATCATTCCCATCCCCAACGAAAAGGCTCCTATCGGGCAGAGAGTGGAAATGTCCAAAGTAGACATTGCCAAGCTCAACAAGCTCTACAAATGCTAGAGTCACTGCAGTGTTTTCATCCTGACATGATACATTATGACAATAAAACCATTGTGTTCAGCTCTTGTCTTTTGTCGTTTACTTGACAGTACAGTATATGTAGCGATGTGTCAATTAAAAAGAGGAAGTTGACGCATGTTAAGTGTCAAAGATCTGGTGTCACTGGAGGCGTGACAGGTCTCCTCGTATCTTTTTTATGGATTTTACACCAGTATTGTGAACAATAAATAGTGACAGAAAGGAGGGAAGGATCCTTTTTTTGATCCACTTGGGGGAATTATTCTCTGCATTTAAGCCATGGGGAGCTCAAGGACGCCTTGACATGCAAACCGTGGGGAGACGGGGGATCGAACCGGCTACCTTGAGATTTCAGTAAGACTTTTTTCTTTTAAAGAAACCTAAACAAACCTCAAAGCGACCCTCTTTTCTATCGACCCCCCCCACTGGCCCCTCCAACGTTGTTTTAGGGGTCGAACGACATTTTCATGTTGCATTTTGAGGCGTGTGGACCCACAAGAGGGGAAAGTTATTTGATTTTGACCGTCAATGTTTCCCACCCACTTTATGAATTACTGGAAAATGAATGAGAAAAAAATAGTGCTCAGGCATTGTTGGCTTTGATTTCTTTAACTTATAAGTTAAATTATGTGAATACTCAATTAAAACTCTGAAAATATTCATTTTGATTCTACAAAACCAGGATGGACATCAACAAAGATCCCTGGAGACTTCAGTTACAAAACAATCCATTAATCTAGATGTATTATGAACTTGGTATGCAGTAAAAGCCTGTTGCAGATAAAAATAAAAAAAACATTTTATATTCATCCCCCCCTCCCCCAATTAGTCCATATTACTTTTTGTTTAAACAAAGTTGTGAAATGTTGGCAAAACCACAGATTTATTTATATACGAAAAAAGGACTGGAGGGCAAATATGTGGCAATATGCGTCATTAATTTTAATTTCCATTTCTGCTCGTGGTAATGAAGTGCAGACGACGATGTTTTACCAGAGAATCAGTGCTGCATGTGTTCAGCCAGCCGAGATGCAGCAGGACACAGATAAACCGGCTGCTACTCCCACTGCAGAGACTCTTTTAAAAAAAAAACTTGGCCACATCCACGTTTTTTTTTCCTCCCTTTGAAATCCTACGCAATGTTATCCTTCTGTATTCCAGCCCAGTGAGAGAGAGAGAGCAGCATCGGGTGAGAGAGGAGCGTCGGGGTGAGACGAGGGAGGACAAAGCCCGTGAGAGAGAACAGATTCCTACTTGGCTAATTTCCCGTCCTCCCCGTGATGTATGACTGCACGAACATTCCCGACAGCGTTGCTCCGACGTTCCCCCGTTGTTCCTCCGGTGTTCCGGCTTAAATGCAGCTGAAGAGGCAGCGGCACGGCGCCGCTCTGAGAAAAGCCCGTGAATGTGTATGGTTCAGATGGAAACCGACACCTTTAATGTTTCATGACACGGTTTCAGTTCCTATCAATCGTTCTGCACATGAAATATTTAAAATACTTGTTTATTGAAATATTTAACGCTCCGCGCTCTGTTCACGCTCCAAGAAGCTCCGAGAGACTTTCGGCCCGGATATAAATTAAGAGCATTTTCTTCAAATCCTGATTAGAAGTATGATTACCAATCCCTTGATTGGCTTACAAACAGGTCACCGCCAAAACACACTGTGGTTACGGAAAAAAAATCAATGAAGGATCAATGGAAGCGGAGTCTAATGAGAGCCATCTCTCTGGACTGTGGGAGGATGTAAACTGAGGAACATCGAATGGAATATCTTATCCCGGCTTTGATTGTTCCCTCCCTTAGCTTCTGCGTTACTGAAGCCTTATGAAACATTAAAACAGGAAATGGAAGCTTGATCTTCAGCATATTGGCCGACGTTACTGTAATTTGATGACGGCTTTATTAAAGCACTGTGAGCGATGCTCTTTGACCGCACTTTAAAGGGCCGGGCGCGTTCGCCCAGCCTGTAGGTTGTCTGGTCTAATGAGAGGAGGCCGTCTGATCCGCGGTGTCACTGGTAATATGCTGGCAGACCATAATCGCCGGCCGGCTGAGCGACTCTTACCGCCACGTTAACACCGATCAGGGTACCTGGCTCTCCTCGAGCACGATGAGCTCCAACGCACAGCGCTCCGGTTCGCTGAGCCTCGAACGCACCACGAGGAAGTGAAAATGTTCTCTGTGAGCGGTGCGGCCATCTTAAGTAGTCCAACCTCCGCTAACAAGGCTTTTGATCTTAAAAAAACACTAAACGTGTGAATAAAGAGAAGGAAAACATGAGCTAAGTTACGATCTTTTGTAAAAATAAAACCCTACATTTTTGTTACTGGCCCTTTTGCTGCAGCTCATTGTCCAAATCTGTAGAAACGCCTTTGGAAAGGCCGGAAAAGTGACCAAAAAAAAGAAAAGTGAGAGAGGAAATAGACATTGTCAAGCTCAACAAGCTCTACAAATGCTAGAGTCACTGCAGTATGTTTTCATCCCGACATGATACTTGACATTCATGTGATTTATGACAATAAAACCATTTCAGCTCAGCAAAGAAACGCTGTCTATAAAAATGAAAAGTAAATGTTGTCTCTTGATTTGTGTCGCCCAGACTTCTGATATGGAATGAATTATTGCAGATTTTATCCCCATTTTCCGACATTAATATTGCATGAGAAAGGAATGACGACAGCAAACAGTAAATTAAAAGTATTGTTTAAAACACAGAACGGGCATGGAGCCTCATGAAACCCACGCGGTGGCTTCCTCCCGATCCCAACGTGAGAACCGAACGGGAATTCATCAAAACAACGGAACCCATTGTTTGCGCGGAACATTTGATTTTATTTTTTTTTGCAATCCGCCGCGCGCCGCTCTAGCCTTCAAAGCCGGTCCTGGGTCACAAACGAGTCAGCCGCTAAGTGCCCCCCTTTTGAGGGAGATGAAAGCAGCGCTCACAAAAAACAAGTAAATTTAGTTAAGGACGCAATCAAAAGAAATGACAGATTGGCATACAGGATCCGGGAGCCTTTGTTGTTGGCCTGCAGGACCCGGTGGAAACGATTAGCGGGGCTGAGAGATCGAAGGCAGGCAGACTCTAACATGAGCTGCTGCTGAAGCTTTCAAGAAATTTCACTTAGCTTCTTCTCTGCAGATCTGAGGAGCCTGGGGAGTCTGAACCTAGAACAGCGTACTGACAAGTCACTGTCTGTTGTCACTGCAAATCTCATACATATTGCACGCATTGTGTTCCCCGACTGGATTTGAAGCTGATCGTACTTAAATGCAGAAAAAACAAAAAAGGACATTTCAGAAGACGTGCCTTGTCTAGAGAAGAGGAGAATATGGCCGCGTGAACTGTGTTATATATACGTACGCATGTTGAGGCATTTCTATACCCGGCGCTCTTGCGTCAAAGAGAAAAGAAGTTTAAAAAAAAAAAAAAAAATGTGTAAATCAAACCGAGGCATTATTCCACAATCCCTCTGAGCTGTGTTCGCGAGCGCTGCGTCACATCTCTGTTTGTCAGCGCTGAGGAATTGCAGCTGTCGAAAATGATGCGGCCCCATTAGTGACGGAATCCAAGCTGAGACGGAGCCAGACAGAAAGCCGCTGTGGGGACACGATAACAAGGTACTCATTGGAGATGTGAGGGATGGTGTTTGTGCATCACTCTCTGCATGTGTCTGATGAGAAGGGGGGCTAGAGGAAGAAGAGATGGAGGAGGGGGGGGGGGGGGTTAAGATAAAGACAGAGAGGGAGAGCGAGAGAGACGGCGGGGAGAATGAAAAAGAGAGGAGAAGTGGTTAAGGGAGAGGGAAAAGGATGGGAGTGATAAGACGAGACAAATAGAGCGGGGAACAATGAGACTGGGGAGTAAGAGGGAGTGACTGGGACAGTAATCAGAGGAAGGCAGCACTGAAACCGATGAATCAAAGCAGTGACTGAAGCGAGTTGACGAGAGACAGAGAGAGAGAGAGAGGGAGAGGGAGAGAGAGAGAGAGCGCTGCTAGCCGGAGCCCTGACAAATTGGCAGGTTTATTCACAGGGAGTTGCTGATCTCTCATTCCACGGATCGATTCCCAACCCGAGCCGAGCCGGACAAATCACGTCATTCGGTGCGACCGATGACGTCACGCGGCGGAAGAGGCTGCGGCACGAAGCTACAGCCAGGTGGCCATCTTTAAGATGCAATGCAGGTGCTAAGATTATGCAGAATATTCATTAAAATGGCGAATTGACAATATAACCGAGTTAAAGGTTAAAGTTAAATAAACCGTAATGAATTACAGCAGTTTCGCAACAGGCTACTTGGGGCCTTCGGGGCCCTTGAGGGTCCGTTGCCCACTTTTCCTGGTTGGTAATCAATTCCACTTTAATAGACCCAGAACGCTGCCTCACAGGTATACACTGAAAGAGAGCAGAGCTTGCTTAAACACTTTTTTTCCCGGTGATTTAAACTACTTTGTAACCCGTTAGCCCGAACCCATATTGTGGAGCTCAAAATAGTAAAAAAAAAAAGGTAAAAGGTTTTCTCAATCTTGCTGCGACCCCAAAGGTAATTAATCCACAGAGTATTCAACAACAACAACAGAAACACAATAACATTCACACAGTCAATACTTTGATTACAGAGAAATCACTTCAGCACCAAGGACAGCGCACACCAATCTGGGCTGTAGTCGTCTCTTCTCTCAGAGACGGAAAAACTGAACGGCTGGTTTTGTTTTGGTTAATTGAAATAAAATCACTATGCAAATACGACGTCAGATGGTGTCGACGAAGAAAAGCCATTTTAAAATGGAATTACAGCGACAGAGAAAACCAAACTGAATAAAATAGTGTTAATGCCGCATTTTTACAAAAATAAAATCCTTCCACGCTTCAATTCAGCTTTTTCTGTGCATCACCGGAGATGATGCTAACATGTCGTGTGTGTGTGTGTTTGTGTGTGTCACGCACATCCTCTCTAAGTGTTGCGGGCTAAAGGCAACTCCGCAAGTGAGTGATTAGGTGCACGTGTGTGCACGTGAGCAGTGGATCACTGCGAGCGTGCACACGAAAGGTGGGATTGCATAATTACTGCTATAGAAATATAATTACAACCTTGAAATGTAGCAATTATATGTGTCAATTACACAGGTTGTATAAGTCTGACTTGCCTGAGCGGCGGAGAGGAAGCCAGTAAGGCCGTTTATTCCACGTCGTATTAATAGCGGCGCTCCCGCCTCCATCGGCAGGACGCCGCCTCTTAAAGCTGCAGCTAATCAGCGTGGCGTTTTGGCCGTGCTTCCCTCTCTTTGTCCTTGTAGACCCGCCAATAATCCCATGTGGATCGCGAGCGTTTCCTGATTTTCCCAGTGATTATTCATCCCGCTTTTTTTCCTGCGATTTGTGCTCCCTAATTGGATCGCCGCTCGCAATCAAACTGCGGTTTAATCATAGCATAGGTGAGCGCTATCGAATAAAACGGCAAACAGACATTGACGAGAGGATGAAACGATGAAGCCTTTCCCGAGAGTATTAGTGAGCATCCCCAAAGGTGAGATCTTTACTTGTTTTCAGTGTTGAACGACGACAAATGTGCTCTTAGTATTCCAGCGCTCCCAGATATAGCCAATGAAGGGAAACGATGTTCTTTAAAAAAAAGAAAATCTAAATGTTTCTTTTTTCTTTGTTTACAACATAATGTTCCTAGGAGGACGTACTATCCCTGCAGAGATGTGCTGCACATTTAAGATATTTTTTAACTTAGTATACTTGTATATCGCCCAATTAAAGGCGTAATTAATGCAGCAGCGCTGAGCTTCCGGGACAAAGTGAAACGCACGACAAACAAACAGAATCAAGCTGCTCGTGAAAGCAGTTAAACCACTATAGAAGGACGAAGCTTAAAAGCTCAAAAGTCTCGTATTGCAATTTAAAAAAACGTATGTATTCCTGCGAAAGCTTACGTAATGTTTGTGCTCATTGAGTCTCTCCACACTTCCCATCGCCCACAGTGGATACGATTGGAAAATGTAATTCCTTCCCGTTGAATGAACGGGGCTGGGGAGCACATGGGCGTCCGCTCAGGCGATGCATGTCTCTGTCTCCGTCCACAAGGACATGCGAAATCAGCAGAAAAGGTCAAACAGTGTGCAGCAGAGGGGGGGGAGCTTCCCGGGAACGCTTCCTTTTGTGGACGTCCACTCAGCTTCGGGGCGCTATGGGCAATTGAAGCAATAACATGTTCACAGTAAGGGAGAAAATGAGATTGTTTCCTTTCATGTGAACAGCGTGCGCCTGTTTTAGTTTCCATCGCTGCCCGAATTACATTCTCCTTCTTCCACTTGAAAATATTCCCATTCAGGTAAAAAAAAAAAGCTAAGTACGCTTCTCATGCCCCGGCCACTTCCTCGCTCCTCATTGTACTTTTATAGCAACACGGAGAAACGCTCCACTTCTGAAAAAGCGAGAAAGAGGAAAAAAAAATCCATTTGAGCCGCTTTTGAAAACTCCAAATGGGAAGTTTCCAAGCGGCTGGCGGTAATATGGCCAAGAGTTGTT
Source organism: Cottus gobio (assembly GCA_023566465.1). Lineage (NCBI taxonomy): Eukaryota > Metazoa > Chordata > Actinopteri > Perciformes > Cottidae > Cottus > Cottus gobio. Next base: position 4,534,712 of record CM042226.1, read on the forward strand.
AACAAAAGCACCGTTAAACCCTAAAATAAGAAAAGCTCTCCGCTCCAGCCAATGAGACAACAGCACAGTGGGAACGGCCAAACGGAGGATCCCAAAGTTCAACCAGCGACGCTGGACATCCGGATTCAGATGCTGCATTAGTGTGTTTCATCCTGATGCAGTGGATGGAAGCAGAGTCATGTAGTCTCCTCATAACTCCGGGATACGGTTCATCATCTTTCACGACCGCTGGAAAAATGGCGACGACGGTGCTGGAGCATCACAACAGTGCCAATCTTTCTTCAGTTCACCACTTCTGATTAGGAATTCTTTCATATTTTTTTTCCCTGTGTGTGTGTGTGTGTGTGTTTGTAGTGAGAGTTTTGCACATGTGATATTGAGGCGCTGAAGTTTCCTGAAACCAGGAGGATGCTAATTCTCTGCATGTTTCTCGCTGTTAAAACGGGTTAAAATAAAAGTTTAACGTCTGGCAATTCTATGCACTTTATCTTATTTTTATATTCTACTGTTCAAATGTAAATATTCATTCATTCTCATTTATTGCACTGTGTTTAAATGTGTATTGTTAAGTGTTAAATGTATGCACCTTCCACCAGGACAAATTCCTTGAATGTGAAAACAAACATGGCAATAAATGGTTCTGATTCTGATCAACGGTTGAAGTTTGGGTTCAGTTTCCATTTGGATTGTACTGACTGGGATGTCTTCAGGACTGCTACCATCAGTCTGGATGAGTACACAGAGGCTGTGACTTCCTACATCAGCTTCTGTGAGGACAGCTGTGTTCCAACCAGCACCAGGGTGAGCTACAACAACGACAAACCCTGGTTTACAGAAAAACTCAGAAAACTACGGCTGAAAAAGGACCAGGCGTTCAGGAGTGGGGACATGGACTTGTACACATAGTCAAAATACAGGTTTAGCAGGGCGGTGAGGGACGCTAAACGACTGTACTCTGAGAAACTGCAACACCAGCTCTCAGCAAGTGATTCTGCGTTGGTCTGGAGAGGGCTCAGACAGATCACCAACTACAAGCCCAAAACCCCCCACTCCATGAACGACCTCCGCCTGGCAGACGAGCTGAATGAGTTCTACTGTAGATATGAAAGACAATGGAATAGCCCTGACGCCATCCCCCTCAGCCCCATCAACAGCCCCATCAACAGCCCCACCAACCAGCCACAGACCACCAGCCCTCCCTCCCCCAGCCCATCAGGGGCTCACGCCTCTGAACCATCGTTAACAGCGCCCCCTACCCCCTCCACAGTGACGACCCTCATTATCCAAGAGAGAGACGTTAACAGGCTTTTTAAAAAGCAGAGCCCCCGCAAAGCAGCCGGCCCGGACTCTGTCTCCCCCTCCACCCTGAAGCATTGTGCTGATCAGCTGTCCCCGGTGTTTACAGACATCTTCAACACCTCTCTGGAGACATGCCACGTACCAGCCTGCTTCAAGGCCTCCACCATCATCCCCGTCCCCAAAAAACCTAGGATCACAGGACTCAATGACTACAGGCCCGTCGCCCTGACCTCTGTGGTCATGAAGTCCTTTGAGCGCCTGGTCCTGTCCCACCTCAAAACCCTCACCGTCCCACTCCTGGATCGCCTACAGAGCCAACAGGTCTGTGGACGATGCAGTCAACATGGCCCTCCACTCCATCCTCCAGCATCTGGACTCCCCAGGAACCTACGCCAGGATCCTGTTTGAGGACTTCAGCTCTGCTTTCAACACCATCATCCCGTCTCTGCTGCAGGACAAGCTCTCCCAGCTGCACGTGCCCGACTCCACCTGCAAGTGGATCACAGACTTCCTGTCTGACAGGAAGCAGCACGTGAGGCTGGGGAAACACGTCTCAGCCTCTCGGTCCATCAGCACCGGTTCCCCCCAAGGCTGCGTTCTTTCCCCTCTGCTCTTCTCCCTGTACACCAACAGCTGCACCTCCAGTCACCAGTCTATCAAGCTCCTGAAGTTTGCGGATGACACCACCCTCATTGGACTCATCTCTGGTGGGGACGAGTCCGCCTACAGGTGGGAGACTGACCACCTGGTGACCTGGTGCAGCCAAAACAACCTGGAGCTCAACGCTCTGAAGACAGTGGAGATGGTTGTGGACTTCAGAAAGATCTCAGCCCCACCAGACCCTCTCACCCTGTGTGACTCCCCCGTCAAAGCTGTGGAGTCCTTCCGCTTCCTGGGCTCCAGCATTACCCAGGACCTCAAGTGGGAACTAAACACCAGCTCCATCGCCAAGAAGGCGCAGCAGAGGATGTTCTTCCTGAGGCAGCTGAGGAAATTCAACCTGCCAAAGACAATGATGGTGCACTTCTACACTGCCATCATCGAGTCCATCCTCTGCTCCTCCATCACAGTCTGGTATGCTGCAGCCACTGCCAAGGACAAGGCCAGGCTGCAGCGCATCATTCTCTCTGCCGACAGGGTGATTGGCTGCAATCTGCCGTCCCTCCAGGACTTGTTTGCTTCAAGGACCCTGAAGCGGGCGAGGAAGATTGTAGCTGATCCCTCTCACCCTGGACACAAACTGTTGGTGTCCCTCCCCTCTGGCAGGAGGATGCGGTCCATCAGGACCAAGACCTCACGCCACAAAAACAGTTTCTTCCCGTCTGCAGTCGGGCTCATCAACAGAGCCCGGGTCCCCCACTGACTCTACTCGACTGACTCTGTCACCCCCAGACAATTCCCACCGGACACTCACCTGCACATAGCCTTATGCTTAAATATGCTTAAATACACTTGACACTTAAGACTACTCTTGCCACTTTCACACAACACTTACACTCATGCACATTCCATGCACTTTATCTTATTTTTGGTATTTTGATATGCTACTGTTTCAATGTAAATATTCATTCATCCTCATTCATTGCACTGCGTTAACTGTTAAATGTGTATTGTTAAATGTTAAATGTATGCACCTTCCCGCCAGGACAAATTCCTTGTATGTGTAAACATACATGGCAATAAATGGTTCTGATTCTGATTCTGATTCTGATCCCATAGTGCAGCACAACAATATATTTTTTTCTTCTTCTGAGTGTAGCTTTTGTGTGTCTTTTCTCAGGTGGTAGTTGTGAGTGGGCAGCCGTCCACGCCCGTTAGTACAAGAACCTAATTGAAGTTCGGTTCCCCCTTCCCATAACTAACATGACATGTTGTGTGCCGGTATGATACCCCATGCAATGAGAGGCTTATTAGACCATGAAATTGACCAATGTTACCTTGCCTTGTAAAAAATAAATTGAGGGAGAGAAAGGAGAAAGCACAGAGAGAGAGAAGCTGGAAAGGTGTTGTTTGCTTTTCCCTAAAATTAAAACATGGACGAGAGCCTTCAGCCGCCAGAGGACTTTGTGACATTAACATAAGTCAGTGTTGCACTTCTGTGTCATGCAGAAGAACTAATGAAGAAGTGCGATGACCTACTGATGGCCTCATGTTACCTCTCTCCAAACAGACTTTGACTCCCAGCACTTCTCCATCAATACTGCTGACGCAGCATTTCTTTATCTTTAGCTTTAAAGGATGGAAAGAGGAGTTTATGGTTATCCAGGGTGACTTTATAATAACTGCACGCTGTAAAGCATTAGTTAAGTATGAGTAAATACTTAATTCATCACTTATAAAGCATTGTTCCACACTATAAATGATGGATTCACCTTGTAAGTGAAGTTGTATGTAATGCTTCATAGAGTGCAGTTATTATAAAGTGTTATGGTGTATTTGTCTCTCATGTTAGAAGTCTCTGGTCCTTATATAAGCATTATATAATACTTCCTTTACAAGGTGAAATCAAATCAAATCCATCATTTATAAAGTGTGGAACAATGCTGTAGGTGTTTACTCATACGTAACTAAGGCTTCATAGCGTGCAGTTATTATAAAGTTATTATACATTTATTATAAAGTGTTTACCCAGATTGTAAAGTCACTTTAGGCAAATTGTAATTGTGGGATATTTAAATAAAATTGACTTGGACGAATGCATTATGTTGTGTATTTATTATCCAGGAGCAGAGCCATGCTAGCTGTTCCAGCTCCGGTCATTATGCTAAGCTAACAGCTTAGCATAAAGCTCATATGCTCATATTTAGCATGAAGGCTGTATCAAGCTTTTCATACAACTGAGTGATCAATGCATTTCCCAAAAGGTCAAAACAATTACTTTGATGCCAAGAACATTCACAGATTCATCTTTGTGTTATTAGTTATGCATAATTACACTACTGTACACTACCACAATAAGCGAGAGTGGACGTTTCAAAAAGGACAACTTGAACTTGAACACACAAACAAGGAGATCTGTCAACGCGTCCACGCCCACATGACCACGAGAAAATAATGAAACTTTGCCAAAAAAAAAAAAAAAAAATGGATGTGTTGACCAAGGTAACCCAATTCCACGTCTGCAGGATTTACAGCGTGGAAAGATGAATAGAAACAAGCTGCTGCCAAGAGAACGAGTGAGTCTGACAGCGTTTAGTTTAATGCACTTAAAGTGGAATCCGTCATGTAAAATATGTGAGATTAGAAGAGATAAATGTGCAAAAGACATGAGCATTGTCTGTCAATCACATTCATCAGCAGCCTTCAGATAGTTTCATAACCTCCACTGCAGCCTGAACGCGTAGCAACGGTGTACATGTACTACTATGGTCATGTACTCCTATCATCATGTACTGCTATGGTCATGTACTGCTATGGTCATGTACTCCTATCATCATGTACTGCTATGGTCATGTACTGCTATGGTCATGTACTCCTATCATCATGTACTGCTATGGTCATGTACTGCTATGGTCATGTACTGCTATGGTCATGTACTCCTATCATCATGTACTGCTATGGTCATGTACTGCTATGGTCATGTACTCCTATCATCATGTACTGCTATGGTCATGTACTGCTATGGTCATGTACTGCTATGGTCATGTACTGCTATGGTCATGTACTGCTATCATCATGTACTGCTATCATCATGTATTGCTATAGTCATGTACTGCTATCATCATGTACTGCTATCATCATGTACTGCTATCATCATGTATTGCTATGGTCATGTACTGCTATGGTCATGTACTGCTATCATCATGTACTGCTATGGTCATGTACTGCTATCATCATGTACTGCTATGGTCATGTACTGCTATCATCATGTACTGCTATGGTCATGTACTGCTATCATCATGTACTGCTATCATCATGTACTGCTATCATCATGTACTGCTATGGTCATGTACTGCTATGGTCATGTACTGCTATCATCATGTACTGCTATGGTCATGTACTGCTATCATCATGTACTGCTATGGTCATGTACTGCTATGGTCATGTACTGCTATGGTCATGTACTGCTATCATCATGTACTGCTATCATCATGTACTGCTATCATCATGTACTGCTATGGTCATGTACTGCTATGGTCATGTACTGCTATCATCATGTACTGCTATGGTCATGTACTGCTATCATCATGTACTGCTATGGTCATGTACTGCTATGGTCATGTACTGCTATGGTCATGTACTGCTATCATCATGTACTGCTATCATCATGTACTGCTATCATCATGTATTGCTATCATCATGTATTGCTATGGTCATGTACTACTATCATCATGTACTGCTATCATCATGTATTGCTATGGTCATGTACTGCTATCATCATGTACTGCTATGGTCATGTACTACTATCATCATGTACTGCTATGGTCATGTACTGCTATGGTCATGTACTGCTATCATCATGTACTGCTATCATCATGTACTGCTATCATCATGTACTGCTATCATCATGTACTGCTATGGTCATGTACTCCTATGGTCATGTACTGCTATGGTCATGTACTCCTATCATCATGTACTGCTATGGTCATGTACTGCTATCATCATGTACTGCTATCATCATGTACTGCTATGGTCATGTACTGCTATCGTCATGTACTGCTATCGTCATGTACTGCTATCATCATGTACTGCTATCATCATGTACTGCTATCATCATGTACTGCTATGGTCATGTACTGCTATGGTCATGTACTGCTATGGTCATGTACTCCTATCATCATGTACTGCTATGGTCATGTACTGCTATCATCATGTACTGCTATCATCATGTACTGCTATCATCATGTACTGCTATGGTCATGTACTGCTATCATCATGTACTGCTATCGTCATGTACTGCTATGGTCATGTATTGCTATCATCATGTACTGCTATCATCATGTACTGCTATGGTCATGTACTGCTATCATCATGTACTGCTATCGTCATGTACTGCTATGGTCATGTACTGCTATGGTCATGTACTGCTATCATCATGTACTGCTATCATGTACTGCTATGGTCATGTACTGCTATCATCATGTACTCCTATCATCATGTACTGCTATCATCATGTACTGCTATGGTCATGTACTCCTATGGTCATGTACTGCTATCATCATGTACTGCTATCATGTACTGCTATCATCATGTACTGCTATCATGTACTGCTATCATCATGTACTGCTATCATCATGTACTGCTATGGTCATGTACTCCTATGGTCATGTACTGCTATCATCATGTACTGCTATCATCATGTACTGCTATCATCATGTACTGCTATGGTCATGTACTGCTATTGGCATATATTGCTATCATCATGTACTACCGTCAGCATCATCATATACTGCCATGGTTGTGTACTGCCATGGTTGTGTACTACCATCATCATATACTGCCATGGTTGTGTACTTCCATGGTTGTGTACTGCCATGGTTGTGTACTACCATCATCATATACTGCCATGGTTGTGTACTACCATCATCATATACTGCCATGGTTGTGTACTACCATCATCATATACTGCCATGGTTGTGTACTTCCATGGTCACATACTGCACTTTTAGGGAGTAAAAGTGCAACATTTTGGAAGTACTTGTGTGAGGAGTACCGTAGCAAAGCAATAAAAAACTGTGTTGCTCCATGGAGTGTATAATGGGAGGGTTTGGCAGAGAGGAGGACAGCAGGGAGAGAGAGAGAGAGGGAGAGGGAGAGGGAGATAGAGATGGAGAGGGAGAGAAGGAGAAGAAGGGGGAGGGAGAGAAGGAGAGAGAGAGAGAGAGGGAGAGGGAGAGATGGGGACATGGGGAGAGAGAGAGGGAGATAGAGATGGAGAGGGAGAGAAGGAGAAGAAGGGGGAGGGAGAGAAGGAGAGAGGAGTGGGAGAGGAAGAGAGGGTGAAGGAGTAGGATGAGAAGGAGAAGGAGAGATAGAGAGAGAGAGAGATAGAGAGAGATGGAGAGAGAGAGAGAGAGAGAGAGAGATAGAGAGAGATGGAGAGATGGAGAGAGATGGAGAGAGAGAGAGAGAGATAGATAAAGAGAGAGAGAGAGAGAGAGATAGATAAAGAGAGAGAGAGAGGGTCTCTGGCTGCCTCGCCTGCAGCAGGAGGCTCATCAGAGTCCATGCCTCTCCCTGTCAGACCTGTAACGTCTCCTCAGGCCTCAGCTCTGCAGGTGAGGAGCGCTCGATCGGAACAAGAGGAGGAGGAGGAGGAGGAGGAGGAGGAGGAGGAGGAGGAGGAGGAGGAGGAGGAGGAGGAGGAGGAGGAGGAGGCTGGTGATCGCTCATCCAGCTGTGAGGTGTGAGCCTCACGCTTCAATCTGAGGTCACATCGTGTAGCAGTTATGTTTGAACCTTCAAAAGCAGTGGTGCTCAACCTGGGGGTGCAAGATCATGTCCGGGGGGGGGAGACTGATGCCATATTAAACATATTGAAAATGAAATACATATTTTACCTGTAGCGATCGCCAGGTGTGCTTGCATGTTTCTTTTTTTTTTTTTTTAACTCTCCATTTTGGAGTTTTTACAGTATCGTGCCTAGCCGACAGCTTTAGGCCATTTTGCTAGTTACCACATGGAATAACTAGAAAACGTATTCCAGCTCAAGTCTCGGGCCAGCAGGCTGACCTCCTGCAACATGGGATGTACATGTTACATTACATGTCATTTATCATTAATCCAAAGAGATTTACATGCTATACAGTAGACTGTAGACACAGCAACAGTGAGCAATGACGGTTAAGTGTCTTGCTCAAGGACACAACAACATGGGAATCAAACCACCGATCCTCTGATTAAAAGTCTGACCTGCTAACTACTGAGCCACAGTCATCCAACAAACACACAAACACACACAAAGGGAACCAAACATCCATTCACTTCTGATAACTCTGCCTCTCCCTTTCAACACAATGTATTCCGAGGATATAACGTTCCCATCATGTAATATTTTTTCAATAAAGCACCTCGGAATCGAACCACCGATCCTCTGATTCTAAGTCTGACTTGCTAAGCACTGACCCACAGTCTCCCCTTGCTTTTAGCTACACGTGTAGGCAAAAACAATGTGGGATATCCACAGTGAAGCCTGCTCTTGAAAGCATGAAACCAGTTAAACTCCAGAGGAAAAAAATAAAATAAAAAAAGGAAACGTCAGAAGAAGCCCGCCAGAACGTGTGACTCCTCGCACGCCATCGCCGGTCTTCCTGTGTGAGCTCAGTCGCTCTGGGCGTTATATTTAGTGCTAAATTTGTAAATTAGGAGGAAGATGCCCACAAATATCCTCCAGGATCTAACGAGCCCAGACACATCAAGGCCTCCACTGCTGTAGAGAGAGCTGAGGCCCGTTTCCACCAATGTTCATGAACAGTCCTTTAAAAATGTTTTTATAAAAAAGCCCTCAGTGGCTTCTTCACATAAATTGGAATTATAATGACAAAGAAAAAAAGCAGACGGCCGTCCACAGATCAACCCTCCATATCCACGAGGCTTTGGAGAGTCAACGCCATCAGAAGGGTTATTCCTCCATGATTTCTATACCTTTTTCATCCCTCTATTCTCATTTCAAACCATTAGACTCAATCATTATGCTGGGGTTGTCCCGTGACCACAAGGTTGCCGGTTCGATCCCCGGTCTCCCCATAGCTTGCACGCCGAAGTGTCCTTGAGCGAGACCCTGAACCCCCCGTTTCTCCCCCGGGCCCCAAGGATGGGTTAAAATGCAGATTGTATGTATGTGATATGAGAAATGAAATATTAAAGTTCATACGGAGCTACAACAGGATGCCCTGCTGTGAATCCATCGAGCCTGGCTGTCATTACTTCGTAGTCTTTGTAATTTTTCTTGCCCTTCTCAACCACATTATAAAAAAAAACAGCAAATTACATTACGACAACAGTTTTGTCAATAACTCTTCAAATCTGGAAGCAAATCAAATTACACATGAAAGCACCAAATACCTACATGTGTAATCAAATATGTCTCCTTTGAAGACATAAGCGCTTTATTCCTCTATGGGCGGAGACAGAAAGAATATAATATCCCGGCCTCTGACAGAAAAAGAAATATGTCTCGTATTAATAATGTGTGTTCCCAGAACGCCCTTGGGTGTCAACCACTTTGATCCACGTGGTCTCGTATCTCGTGATGACGTATTGATGCTAACTCGAGTGCACTTAAGCAGAATTAGGGGACGGCGTTGGGGGAGGGGCTGAGATGAAACCTTGGAGTTGTGTATGAATATTAAATTACCTCCAGACATAAGTCAGGCTTTAGACTGCGTCAGAGGCCGATTATGAGAAGCTCCGCCTTCTGGAGCAGAGACACGGGACGTTGCTCTCTTTGGACAAGTGTTTACTTATTGGAGGAGTTATTTTATTTATTATTTTAAAGTTCCTCCAAGGACCAGAGCCCTAAACCACCATGTCCCATGTCATGAGTGTGTTACATAATCAAAGCAAAACAAACGAAAATGTGTTCTACCAACTTGTTGAAATGTTGAGGTTCTCTCATGAGAACAAAGATATGTGTCATAATTTGGAGCTGTGTACTTCAAGGTACTGAAGTACCCCCTATATCTGTGTATATGTATTTATTTATAGTAACAGTGTGATGTTGAAGTGATTCGTTTCTCTGTATTTTGAAGGTAATCATGGCTGAAGTCAAATGATGTAATGATGATGTAATGATGTGAGTCTTTACATCCAACCCTAAAATAAAAGGTTCAAAGAACAAACAAGAAGTTTCTCTCTCTCTCTCTCTCTCTCTCTCTCGCTCTCCCTCTCTATCCCTCTCACAATGTGTTTCCTATGTTCTTCTACCGTGCTTTTCGCTCTCTCTCACCCTCTCTTTCTCCCTCTCTCTCCCCTCTCCCTCTCTCTCTCCAGCCCTGATTCAAACTTCTCTTTGTTTTCTTTAATTTCTCACATTATTCTACCCATCAGGGAGCGGAGAACAGACACAAGACGTGTTACAGACGAGATAAAATGTCAAATCTCTGGCAGGTCTGCAACTTTCTATATATTACAAACGACAGCAGGCTCACATTACATCACACCCAGGAAATGATTCATATCCTTCAGCAGTTACATTTTATTTTTGGCAAAGAAGGTCCGTGCCACTTAAATCATTGAAATAAGAACAAAGAGGCGACGCTGGACCATTCCAGTACCAAATAAGAGCCTTTGATTTATGATCATTCAATCTAAGGTGCTATGTCCTGCTCTAAATCAAGGCTGCGTTTCTCCATCATATACAATATAACTGATCACAATTAACGGATCAATTAACTTTCTCATCCAGATGTTTCTGCAGCATCCTGCAGCATCCCCCTCTCCGTGGACACAGTACCTGGTAGTGGGTCATTAAAGTGGCCCCTCAGGGTCCCTGCTGGCGAAAACCATATTCTGATTCGCCGTCCCTGACCTCCGCTGGTGCATTCATAAAGCAGGACTTTGCCCCGCAGGCCATGACAGACACCTCCAGGGCCTCAGGAAGCAAGTAGCCGGGAGCAGGGAAGATACAGCTTCTCTCTCTCTCTCTCTCTCTCTCTCTCTCTCTCTCTCTCTCTAGGTTTAAAGTGGTGTCCTCAGAGTCCTGCATATCCACTCATACATGGGACATACAGTACATAGAGCTGATGGGTCTCTGTGCTGGGAATGTTATGCATCCAGGAATGTAAGAACCAGGTTTTTCTACAACCCCCCATCATTATCATTAACAGCAGGCTACAGTGTGAAAAAGAGAAAACTACTGATTTCACTCAGCTACATCATTCAGGCTCACACCCGTGACACACTCGGATTATCCAGAGAACAGAGTGCACTCTTACCGAGAGGAACAGGATCTCTTTTGTTTGGCGCGTTGAGGCCGTCACATGTTGAGCAAACAAAACCACGTTTAGATCCCACTGCAGGAGGAGCATATGTCCGTTTAGTCCACTTCACACAGTAATCTGTGCCCGATGGTGCACATCGCCCCCGTGGGTCTGAATCTGTGTCTGCACGTGCATGTACCTGGGTATGTGCATGTACCTGGGCATGTGCATGTACCTGGGTATGTACATGTACTTGGGCATGTGCATGTACCTGGGCACGTGCATGTACCTGGGTATGTGCATGTACCTGGGTATGTGCATGTACCTGGGTGTGTGCATGTACCTGGGTATGTACATGTACTTGGGTATGTGCATGTACCTGGGCATGTGCATGTACCTGGGTATGTGCATGTACCTGGGCATGTGCATGTACCTGGGCATGTGCATGTACATGTACTTGGGCATGTGCATGTACCTGGGCACGTGCATGTACCTGGGTATGTGCATGTACCTGGGTATGTGCATGTACCTGGGTGTGTGCATGTACCTGGGTATGTACATGTACTTGGGTATGTGCATGTACCTGGGCATGTGCATGTACCTGGGTATGTTCATACCTGGGCATGTGCATGTACCTGGGCGTGTGCATGTACCTGGGCGTGTGCATGTACCTGGGCGTGTGCATGTACCTGGGCGTATGCGTGGGCATGAGAGTGTCGGCCGCGGAGAATCACATTTTTTGGATTCACTCCATTTCACGCTGTAATTGAAATAAGTGCCTTTGCCCTGAGCGTCCACCCGGAAGAGAACAGACGGAGTAAATCAATGTCCAGTCGGGAACCTAAAGGGTTGAATGGGAGGGCTGGTGTTGGACTGTTGTTACTCAAAGTGTAGAACTGCCACGCATCAGTTGAGACAGAGATGAAATGTGGGGCATAATAATTACAACAACTTAATTTACAGGGTTCATACACATTTTGACTAATGGATTTCCATGACTTTTCCAGGACTTTAAACCAGATTTCCATAACTTTTCCAGGACTTTAAACCAAATTTCCATGACCAAACATTTAGTGAAATCTGTGTGTGTCCATGAAAAAGTGATAAAATGTAGTATTTAAACTAACAATGAGGATTCCAAAGCATACAGTATTCCTTAAAGGACACAAATGAATGAGAGACAATAGTTTGATTTAAATGTATAGATAGATTTTAAAAGCATATTCATTATTTCAAACTCAACGTAAATGAACCACATGAACACATGAATATCACACATTTACATGACTTTTACTAAACTTTGGGGATTTTTTTTTTCCAGGACTTTTCCAGGCCTGGAAATACCGAATTCCATGATTTTTCCAGGTTTTCCATGACCGTATGAACCCTGAATTCAACCAGATTTGTATGAATCGAAATATCAGGTCCAATGAAGTGCTTGAATATCACCAAGTTGAATGGTGCGAATGAGACGGCTGAAGTCCAGCGGAGAGAAAAGGCCAAAGAATTATGCAATTTATCAAAAAATGAAACGCATGATTCTTCCTCCAACCATGGCGTTGAGCTGACTCATTTGGGATTCACTTGCAGGATCTGAGATGAGGAGGAGCCAAGGAAGGAAGAGACTGGCCCAACAAGCTCCTCCCACTTACCAGCTGCTCATTAGAGACGATAACAATTATGCACGAAAGGCGAGTGCTTTCCATCAGTTCACAGGTGAAACGCTGCAAAATTAATAACAATAAAAACTCCTCCAAGTCTTTCCCCACAAGGCAAACCTCTGTTTCACCAATTAGGCACGCGGCCAACACCGCCACATGCATAATAAATGTTGTTTGAAGTTTTGGGAATTGAAAGACCAACTAAGCAGCAACAATATGACTCATAAAAAATCCTTATGAAACGGGAAGCGAAACCAAACCAGATGAATGAAGTTTTAACGCGCCGTTGGTGCGCGACACCCATGTGCTCTAAACAAACCAACGCTGAAAACCCACACAACGAGAGGCTTCTAATTATGCTGTCAGCAGACTGTACATTAGTTATTACACATACAGTTGCACGCTGGGCCATAAACACATAAAAGTCAACCGTGTAAAGGCGCCTCAAACACAGCTGTGAGCCGTCTCTGCAGCAGCACTTCCAGCAGGAGAACGTCGCAGTCCGCTAAGTTTGCACATCATAAAGCCTTTTATTGCCTCGTGCATTACAGTTTATGGCCACGCACGTAAGGGAATGTGTTCCTATTTGCATGTACATTACATGTGATGCTCGAGAGCGCCCCACGCTTCCCGCTGCATGCCACGGGCATGACGGAGCCCCTCCATGAGTCAGTGCTTAGTCAAAGTAGGCATTCCTGAAATGTGAAAATCAATCGCGGACGACATCTCATTTGGGCGATCTACAGGGCGGGGGAGGGGGGGAGGGGCAGAGTCGGATAATAAAAGGGTGGAAATTCCAATTACACAGTGGATGACCGTTTGCTCCACGGATGTGTGCGACCTCTCCGCCCGCACGGCGTTGTTGACGCCTCCACCCAGACGCGTAATGAGCATGATGTGGGCGTAGCTTCAACGCGGGGAAGAATAAAGTGGGCGTCGCGTTTGAAAAGGTGCTCCTGCGGAGCCGTCGGGGAGGTCGAGAGTCGCGATCCCCGGGCTGGTATTATCTGGCTGTCTCGCGGTTGACGGGTAAATTATCCCGTGGAGCCGGTTGAACCCGGCTGCCTCCGGCTCATTAGCATAGCCGGAGAACAGCGGGCTGTAGCATATCTGTCAAAAAGCAAACACACGGTATATAAAGTCCACCTCAGCGCACAGAGCTGGAGACAAAAGTTCAACTTTAAGAGCCGGCAACAAATCAAACGATGAAATTGCGGCGCTGCAGACTGACAGGAGCTTACCTGACCCATTTAACCTTTTGATAGCCACGCAGACCCCACAATCTGTTCTCCGGCCCTCCCGTCACCCGTGGCCGGGGCGCCATGGCGGGGCCCGAGCCACGGAGTCAAACTGCTCAAGACTAATATCGGTTTTTTTCCGGGGCAATCTAATAAAACACAAGAGCCATTTCCCCTCTTGTCCGTCTCTCCGTGCCATCTCCTCATCCATCCTGCAATGATTCATACGAGACGCGGCGACGTTTCTCAGTGTGCGATGAGCGAAAGGCACCTTGGGGAATTTTATGATCCATGACGAAGCGCCCGGGATCATTTTGGATGTATGCATGTGTCACTGCATATTAATAATGGCCTCTGTCTCATGAAAGCACCAGCACACCTTCAAAGGAGATAATTTAATCTTCTCCCGGCCGAGCCCCATTCCCCCTCTCCTCTCCACGCTAATACTTTCCATCAGAATCCCCAGTCAAAGGAGCCATTGCTTACATTGTGCACTTTGGCTTTTGGGAGATGAAGAAACAGGAAATGATAGAGGAAGTGAAGCCAACCCGGAGGAGGAAATAAGCCCCAGATTTAGCACACCGCTGAGGAAGATAAACACTGATAGAGAATCTCCTTTCTTCTCTTTACGTATGTAAATTGAGCGGTCAGATGATGTTACCGCCGAGCGAGTTGTTGAGGAAATTGACTTTTTACCCTCCTGCGTAATATATCCACTGCTGGGAATCATGCGCGGCCACAAAATAAGAATCATCCTCATTAAAAATGACCATCCTGTGGCGCTCTTTTTCCGTCTGGCCCTATTTTTTGCACTGGAAGCCTTCAAACAAGCACAGGAACAAGGCAGGGTACTCCTAAGTGAGCTCCTCGTGCCCTTTGTCCCAAAGAAAGAGTTCATCCTCTTTAACCCGAGAACACAAAAGTTAAAAATAGTCACATTAACACTAACGTTGGGTGATTTTCACCTGATATAAAGTACCTGATAAAAAATACTTCTCATCAAAATATGTTAAAATACAACAATACAAGGCAAATTTAAGTCCTCTTCTATTATTTTAATCTATAGACAGGTATCATGGGGGGACCCTGAAAAAAGCCTCAAAATCAGGTGAAAAATGAAGAAATCGTCAATAAAACACGATTAAAAACATAAATAATGGAGCTATGAACTTGTTATTTGGTCCACATGTTCCTGGGACATGTGAGCTTTGTCCTGTGAAGGAAAAGTCACATGACAATGTAAAAACATCCGAAATTGTTTTACACTCTATCACTAACGTCGGGTGAAAATCACCCGAACACGTGAAGGTTGAGAAAACCAGGGATCGGAGCAGAGAGACACGCCCACTTTCAATAAAGACACACCCACCTTCACTAGAGACACGCCCACTTTCAATAACGTCAGTGAGCAGCATGAAGCTACACAAGGACCCACGCAGCTCAGACAAAAGCAACACAATGAAAATAATGTAAACACAATCGCTCGGGTGAAAATCACCCGACGTTAGTGTTCGAGGGTTAAAGAGCTGGCCCCCTGCGGTGAGCCAACAAATGAGGAGATCACTGTTGCATCCTGGACATTGTTTACGGGACGCACAACGTATACCAAAAGCTCCTGAGCCCTGTAAAACCCAACCACAATGCATCACTTTCGACACCCAACCCCTATACGCGATCGGATGATTGGATGTAAAATCAAAGTTCATATGCAATAACCTTAAACGTCCTCCCGTTTCATGGTCGTACATGACGCGGCGGAGGCGGAGGGCCAGTTAACCTCTGTCCGGCGGGGAGTTGCCTCCAATGAAAGTCGCCGTAAAAAACCTTCCATTATGCAAATAGATTCAACAACATATTCCCCGTGTGCCAATAAAACATGCGGAGCACACAGCGTGCCAGGTATCAGCACGCATGATGACACGCTGATGTTAACAATGGGGTAATGTCAGCCGATGATGCGAGCGCATTAAGACTCGTAAACCTGTGAAATAACCGTTAATAGTGCTCATCCAGACACACAACTTTAAATATAACACATACAACATGGTATGTGGGATTTTGAAAGCAAATGCAGGCGAAGAAGAAGACAAGAGCTCGATCTCTTGATCTCGACGGGTGTTGATTTGACTTAAATAGGTTTTAAAAGCTCTGCCGTGCAACATGGGCAACAATAGCCTTTTTGTAGTCCTGAATGCCCGTGATTACCAACAGCGGCTCAGTGTTTCACGTCGAGAACACGGCCCATTGATTTGCTTCTTTATCTTTTCTTACAGCGTTTGAAGTTGCTCTTCTTAAGTGATGGAGGGCTATTAGGATGCGCGGGTCCAATTCCAATTCAGCGGGAGAAGAACAAAGACGGCACGAGTAGAAGTAACGTCTTTATTAACGGACCACTTCAGAGATTTTTTTTTCGAGTTTTTTCAAGGCATCTACCACTGAATGGGGATGGAAACTGCATCAACTTGAGGAAGGAGGCCTGGGTGGGTTCACATGGGTCAAGTGAATTGGTTTGGAGCAAGACCACTCCACAATGGGGAAACTACTCAGGGTTATTTGGACGCTACTAGAAAATATTTTTTTATTGAGGGAGAAGTATATGGCCCATATTGAGCAAAGCATGTTTTTTTTTTTTACAATAACAATATAATAATTACATTTTGATCCATTTTATTTGACCCCTATTCAACTTTAACTAGATGAGTCAATTGAAAACCAATTCTCGTTTACAATGACGACCCGGCCAAGAGGCAGGGACAGAGGGAAGTCGATACGAGACAGTAAAAACATAAATAGAGCTGAACTTCAGACAAAATAAACAAACAAAAATAATGTCGATTTGCTGTTGGAGATATTGAGCAGTAAGCAGAGCTGTGGAGGGCTTTTACCAATGATAGTTGTATAGATTAACTAGGGTGGGCTTAAAGGTGGGCTTTGCAGAAAAATGCTGTGAATTGGCAAATAAAACCAATTATTGCTCTAAATGTGGAGAGCATCATAATTCATGTGCAACAACTTCTTTATTTGCCATCAATAAGCAGTAATTAGGTACGTTGTTGAGTGGAAATCTTTTGGTGAATGGCCTTGTAGTTGTAGTATTTGGTCATGCAGAACATGGCACTAATAAAGAGGCAGTATTCCAATAATGTGCACGCTAATAAGGGTTTTATTCCTATTGCTCCCATAAAGCATCCAATATCAAGCATCTTTCAGAAAGCTTACAATTCTACAACAAAAGCAAGTGTATGACCAGGCAATTTTATGCCATAAGTTGACGTGTTTTAGCACATTATGCCATCAGACAGGCCAGTGAGTAACTCCCTCCGCTGTTCACCTTTTGGCGTTTTAATGACATTATCACCATGGCTGCCTCCCACTTCCGCTGCAGCAAAAAATAGCCTCGTAGCATGTAGAACAAGCCACTTAATGGCGAAAATAAATGAGTCAGAGGCCTTCTCCCTCTTGTTCTGCCAGCATGCGCCTGTGCGAGAGGAAGCAGGGGAGTGAAACGTACAGGAGCAGAGAGCAGAGTGCGACCCTTCCCGTCTCCGTGTGAATGAACTGCACGGTTCAGGGAGTGCTCTTTTATTCACTCACATCCCCGTAAAGCGTGTTTTTTGCGGCGATGACGAAATCCCCCCCCGCCGTCTTTAAGGTTTCTTTCTCTGTCGCCACACTCTCACCTCCCCACAAGAGTGTGCAGGAGGTGAGAGGGAGAGAGCCGGAGCTGTCATCACAGTTTAGATCAGTGTCCCGCCTCCACCCCCGCTGCCTCCACACCCCTCTGCCCTCCACCCAAACCTCCAGCAGCGCATTACGCAACCTCAGAAACAAGGTCACGGAAATAGTGAGGAATCAAGGGAGATAAAGAGGAGAGGAGGGGTTAGAGGAAAGGAAAGTCTTCTTCCTCCTCCCTCTCGTTCTGCCCATTGCGGTGTTTGTTGTTGTGTGTGTGTGTGTGTGTGTGTGTGTGTGTGTGTGTGTGTGTGTGTGTGTGTGTGTGTGTGTGTGTGTGTGTGCGTGTGCGTGTGTGTGTGTGTGTGTCAGCGGGAGGCGAAACCACCGGAATGAGAGAGCCTGCAGCATCGGACGCATACAAATGCCGACAGACACACACATTTCAAACTGCACAAACATTGACACATACACATGAAGTTAAGATCAAATTTCCAAAACACGGCATCCTCTTAAGTAAGGAACCTTATTCTGACCCTCTCTTTATCATGCATTATTAATAAGGCTTTGAGTTGAAAAAAATAAAAAAAGCCCTAAAGATGTCACACATTACATCTGCATTGCACTGGGGATTAGCAACTGCTGCTAAGAAGAAAAAAGACGTGTGACTTAACAGAGGCCATAGTGCTTTTTAGGGAATAAATGACTATTGGAGCAGAAGAAGATTATTGTAATGCTCAATGAGAAATTAATTTAAAATAAAGTTTAAAAAAATGTTGGTAATTGATTCATCATTTAATTCCTTTTGTAATTAACAAGACTAATGGTTTACAATCAGGCCGGCGGTTCTGTGAGACTCTACTACTCACGGCACTGCTCTGAGCTAAACGCTAACATTAGAATGCTAACATTAAAACGCTAACATTAGAACGCTAACATTAGAATGCTAACATTACAACGCTAACATTAGAATGCTAACATTACAACGCTAACATTAGAATGCTAACATTAGAATTCTAACATTAGAATGCTAACATTAGAACGCAAATATTAGAATGCTAACATTAGAATGCTAACATTAGAACGCTAACATTAGAATGCTAACATTAAAACGCTAACAGTAGAACGCTAACATTAGAATGCTAAAATAAGAACGCAAATATTAGAATGCTAACATTAGAATGCTAACATTAGAATGCTAACCTTAGAACGCTAACATTAAAACACTGACATTAGAACACTAACATTAGAACACTAACATTAGAACGCTAACATTAGAATGCTAACATTAGAACGCAAATATTAGAATGCTAACATTAGAATGCTAACATTAGAACACTAACATTAGAACACTAACATTAGAACGCTAACATTACAATGCTAACATTAGACACTAACATTAGAACGCTAACATTACAATGCTAACATTAGACGCTAACACACTATCTCTTGAGTCCTTCATCAAGCAAACATGTACAATTGCAGATTCCTGTTGCTGAAATGTGAAGAGTTGCTGCTTGTTGCTACTTAATATAACTATATATTGCTGCAACTTAAATGTCTTTGGATTTCAAACTATTGGGAAGGCAGAATACCTCTGGGGTCGTGGGTTGTTGGTGTGACAAAACAAGCCTTTTGTGACATACAAAAGGATTAATCCATCCATTTAAAACGTCTGTGAAGAAAAACAGTTTAGTTGCAGCCTTTTTACTGAATACATCTAACGTAGCTCTGGAAAATTGTCCTGCCATTTTACATTATTTCCTGACAGTTTAGACTTAAATAGACTAAACAATCAATGCAAACCACAGATTGATAGCTAATGAAAACAAATGCAGCGGCGGCCCTGGAATACAGCAACTAAAGCCGTGTCACCACTTCACAAACACAGCAGCTCGTTGCCAAATGGATATTCAGTATGGTAATGTGACACTATACAAATCAGTTAATTGCTGATTCTCCTGGTTATGTACATGCTAATGTTGCTTGTCAGCTCGCAGCCATTTTTCTTTTCCGCGATGAAAGTTTTGCCGCGGCTGTTCGTGATTCCCAAACAGCCGTGCCGACGTTAATTAAATTCAGACTGCGTAAAACACTATGCCAGGCTTCAGGTGCACCTCCGCCCATCGGGGGGTGATTCAACACTCTTGATACTTTGGAGCACCTGCCCCTGAGCTGCAGAGAACAACCAGTTCCCGGATTCTCCCCCCAAACAGTTGTCACTGGAAAAATCAACAGTTATTAACCGTGGTGAGCAGCTGGACTTGTTTTTTTTTACCCCCGTTTTTTCGACATGTGTACGGTCATGTCGTTACATGTTAATGGGCTTTGCCTCTGATGCTACAGCGTAGCACGGAGAGACGGAGGCTGTGGCGCGGAGAACAGGGAACCATTTGATGTTTGCCAGTTGAAAGAATAAGCCTCACTTTGGGTTGTGCTTTCCACAGAGGCATGCTGGGATTGAAAGAGCGCTTGCCCAGGGCTGAAGGGGATTTTTTGGTGGGCGCCACACATCCAATTACCACGGTAGCATCACAGAAATCCACGAGGGGGAACGCGCACACAAACAGACACACACGGGCATGTGGGCCCCAGCGCACACAAACGCGACATGCAAGACAACCACTGCAGGAGGCTCTCGTCGCACAGGGGGGCCAGCCCCAGTGCTTCTGCAGGATCGGCTGCTCCAGAATTCATGAATATTATCAGCATGTGTTGATACGTGGCTTATGGTATAAATATGGATAGCAATATGGAAACACCACCCAGGTTCCACCTCTTTGGAGAGGATTATGAATGCATTCAGTGAAGCTATTACTGGATTTGCATGTTCTTCTGATGAGCCCGGAGAACCTGAGGATCCACTAATATGTTGAAGGTTTGTTGGCGCATTTCAAAGCGTTTTTTTTTTTGTGGAAGTCGTCTGTTTCATATCCACGGCATCAAACTTTAATAACTGCATGGTGCCACATCAGCACACCGAGCACGTAGAGCCACCAAACCAAACTCATTTAAAAACACAACATCCTGGAATTAATGCATTCATTTTTTACTTCTACCCACATAGGTTAATAACTTTAATATTTCTTCTCTCCTTAAAACCGGGGGCCCCCGAAGGCCAATGGGAAATCATACTTCACCCGACGTTACTCTGAAATCGATTTTGTGATACATTTTTAATTATATGAGATTTGTCATTTCTTTTAATAACGTGGCGAAATGGCCCGGAGCGCCACTTCTCTTTTATTGAAACTGACAAATCTCTGATAGCTGCGTCTTTGTAAATCACCTGTGACAGAGGAAATGACTCCACATTTGGTAAATACACAAATATGACAAATACAAACCGCAAGGTGGGGATTTAAATGCATTTTGATCAAAACTTAACGGTAATGTTTTAGTCTATTTTTCCAACATCATCTGAGATTTGAGGTAATTTTCTCGATTTTACATAATTTCTTAAATTCGCCTTTTTAAAGGCACTTGCATATGAGATGCACACTCGTGTTGTATATCAGGATTTGCAGAACAATCTCAGCTCTCTATATAATTAGGCACCATTGTCCTAAAGCACAAGCATGAAGAGATAATATATACCTAAAGCTGAAGAATGTAAGCTTGATTTCTTTCTTTCATACGTGAGTATCAACCCAGAGCACAGCCCTGAGATACTGACGCTATATTCATGTATACAGTGAGTAAATGCTGCTGATATCATGGACTGGCCCAGCAGTCCCCAAACAATCAGCTATAGATCGAGTATTGACCTGCAGCTTCACACAATCAACCCCACCCCCCCTTACGCCAATGAAGGGTCACCGGAAGGGCCAAACTCGCCCATTCCTCATTATGGAGATGCCTTAACTGCACAGACATAACTCTTGGAGGCGTTTGGTACTGAAATGAGAAATAATATTGCGTGCAAGGAAAAAGGCATTAGAAGTTGCTCGTGGAAATGAAATGCGAGGGGAAATGAGGAGATGCAGAAATACTGGAAAAAGGGACAGGGGGTCATCTGGAGCTGTGAATGTGGCCTTTTGGGAGGCCAGCTTCAGGCTTCACTCATCTTCAGATGAAATACATCTAAGTGACATGAAAGACGAGTAAAAGGAGGACTGCCAAGTGTGCGTCTTCCTGTCTGCACATGTAGATGCGCGTGAGTTTTTTGTTCTTAAAGTCCTGGAACATTAAAAAAAATGTAAAAAAGTGTTGCATCATTGACCGATGCGTTTAACAGAATTTCACCGTTATATATATTTATATATATATATAATTATCACACCTTTCTCGTTGTGACATAAATGGTTTTAACTCACTGCATCCCACAGAGTATGACAAGATTTGATTAACAGATCGCACGCTGCACATAATACAATTTGCTTATGGAACAGCAACTTTTGAATTAATCAGTCATTTCAATTGTGTCCAATATGGAAAACCTTCATTTGGTGAAGCCCCTGTTACGCGTGCCGTTTGTAATGATCGGATTTGTCTGTTCAAACGATCTGATTCGTCAGTTCAAAATAAAACGCCTGAATGAAAATGAAAATGAAAGTGACTGGCTGAAAGCAAAAGGAGCCCATGCCATGAATAGCCTTTTGTCGAGCCAAATCATTGAAGGCGGAAAAGTGTGGGTTCATGGCGAGGGAGAAGACCTCCAAAAATGGAAGCAAACCACATCTATATAGACCGGGCCACGGGTCAGATTGGACCGCTAATAACTGCCTGGCTTTCTGAGGCGATGCACCCTGTGAGGACACTCAGGAAGCGCTGCCGGAAAGTTGTTTCCTGGATCCTGGACTGTGACCGTTATCGGTGTATCGCGGCCACTTTCCGAGCAGAAACTCCCACGAACCTAAACCTCAAAATATAACTCCAGGTGCTGCTTTTTGCTGCGGCTGCCTGATTGAAGGCAACAAGGGAGACGGCAGACAATCATAACCGGGGGCGAGAACGCCGACATCTGCATTCAATCCCGCCCCGGAGATCCCTTCCTCCACTTACTGAACCCTCGGCTTCGCCTACTCGAGAGAAGTCTGCTTGCTTTGCCATAGGAAGCCGTTAACTGACAGCACACGGCTTGAGGTTATCCCCTTGGATGTAGCAGCCTCTGGGATATACTGTGTCTGGCGGAGAGATGAAGAGAGCGTGACGCTAAAGAGATTAACTATGACAATGTGAATTTCTGTTAGAAGAATGAGGTTTTTAGAGACTATTGAGGGATACACGGAAAGCCAAATAATAGAAGAAGAAGAAGATGAAGAAGAAGAAGAAAAAAGGCTCAGCAGACAGAATGATAACCCTTTAGAAAGGGTTGGAGGTTTAGAGGGAGTAGAAATGCACGTAATGACTGCATCACATGTTGGAAGGCACTTTGAGGCACGTCGCGTTCAGCTGGTGTGTGAATGCACATCGCTAAATTAATATCTCAGCAAAGTATTGCCCTAGATAGATGAAAAAAGCATGCACGCACACAGAAAAGGAGTTATCGGGCTTCCAACCGCACACACACACACACACACACACACACACACACACACACACACACACACACACACACACACACACACACACAAACTGCATGTTCATCTGCGTTGAAATTTCACACTGCCTCTGCAGAACTCAAGCTTTCCTTTTTGCCAGCAGGGGGATGAATGACTAGATGTGAGAGATGGAGGGAAATAATGGATGCAGCATGGATACGTGTGTGTGTGTGTGTGTGTGTGTGTGTGTTTATTTTTTGGAGGTGTGTGGCTAGGTGGAATCCAGGGGCCGATGTGCGGCTCCGCCTGTTTGGTTGTGGAGGCCGAGGGCGCCATCGTCAACATACTTACCTCGCCACTGTCAGGGGCGCTTAACCATCGCGCCGCCGCCAAGATAAGTAGGCCTCTTCCTGCGGTGGCCTCTTCCTGCGGTCGCCTCATCGCAGTGAAATGGTGGAGATTTGTGAAGAGACACACGAAAACCTTCTACATGCATCCCTCCCCTCCTCCCCCTCCCCTCCTCCCTTCCTCCTCCCCCCCCCTTTTTTTTTTCCACAGCAATCTCATCTGCTCGCGCGCACAATCGTACGGCTGCTCGCGAGGAGCTTTCGTTCCTGCAATCACTTCACATTTGTTTCAGCGATTGATTTCCTGGAATGTGAGGGGAAGGAGAGAATGAGCGAGTGGGTAGGCGGCGAGCGGAGGGGAGGAGGAGCGAGCGAGGGAGGAAACAGGGAAGTCGGAGGACGTGCGATGCGGGGCTCGCATACTGTCACCATGACAACAGACATCACTTCACAGGAGCAGCACTTAGCATGCCTGTGTGGGCTGAAGTGACATAGTTAGCATTAGCCTCTCGCTGGTGGCAAAAAAACGGCTCCACCCCCTTTTTTTCCCCCTTTGCCTTCCCGTCCTCCGCCGGACGGCACGCCCCGTCGCTCCCGGCCGCTACCTGTTGGGATCGCCGAGTCGTTTGTACTTTTGTGCGTGCGAATGCAGGTCCTGCCAGTTTGGTTTAACGAAGACAATTCAATTGACTGAAAAGGCGTAAGGGGAAGACAGGAGGAGGCATTCATATTCAACGAGCCCCTTTCATCACTTGGCGTGACTTTGAAGCCGGCTAGCATGTATAATTCTCTGTGATTTGAAGTGATGCCAATCACGGAAATGATAACTCCGTGTACGGAAACACACCACAGACACTTAAAAGGATCCATCGCGGCAGCTAATCCCGCCGCTGATTAGGAATAATCTGCGACACTGTGAAGGTATACAACTGGCGTTTTTTTTAATGCAAAATGAACGCGTAGCTCATCAGGATCTAATGCACGTAATACGGGATTAAATAAGAGTAGCTTGTTAATAAATGATCAAGTTTACGCCGCAATATAACACTTTATGAATAATCACATAACAAAATGAGTTTTAACACACGGTTAAGTCTTATATTAATTAACATGGCGTTAAATCTGCTATAAAGCAGGTATAAGGACATAAGCCTCCCTCTAAAACCATAAATGTGCCTCTTTGTGCACAAATAAAAAACCTGGCTAAAGGGATTCTGGTCTTACCGGCATGCAGCACGTATACAGCTGCATGCCTCGCTCGCTGCATCCGGGCCTCGTCCATCCAATCACACAGCGTCATATACAATATTTACGAGCGGGGCCAGACTTCCATGCGTGTAACAGGCGAGACAGGATTAAAGCACGAATGTCTGCTAGAAGACACGGAGGGTCACGGGGCGGTGCCGTGAGCCCAGAAACATCCAGTTAGTCGACGCACAGCGGATGTGAGATGAGATGCTAATGAGTGTGTGACTTAACTGTGGGTTGTGGGTTAGAAATGGCAGAACATGTTTAAGCTGAAACACAAAGGAGAGCTCCGACTCTGCTAAGGGGATAATACTTAAGCCTCGGGTTTATGCTGTTTTAATTACAATGCTAATTGTTTCAACCAAGTCTTTAACTCTGAACTGTAACGCAGAGGTGGAGATCCTCCACGCAGCAACATGTGCACTGGTCGTCCATGTGGTGGCGCTATAATAAGCTGTTTAATTGAGTTTTGACCCCTTTACTTTATTAGGCCTCTCTCCTGGTTAGCTTTGGTTTTCTGTCAACCACACAAAGTACATGCAATCAAGGTACTTGTACTTTACTTTAGTAATTCCAAACCTTGAGCTGGGTATTTAAATGCATTTTGATCAAAACTTAACGGTAATGTTTTAGCCTCTTTTTCAAAATCATTTATTAACCCCCTGAGGTCTAAGGTAATTTTCTCAATTTTACATAATTTCTTAAATTCAGTATTTCCATCTACTTCTCGATGTGTACTTGTTCCTCCACTACAGTTCTCACACAGCTGTAGCTACTAGTTAGTTTGCAAACAGGTGTTTTCAATTAGGGCTACTCAGACTAATTAGAGCTCACCAGGTGCTTTGGGTGGAGCTATGCTGGGAATTAACCTACGTCACCCGACCCTGCCCCCGACAGGGTGAGGGAGCTGTCACTCAAACTCAGTGCCCTGTCCTTGGAGGAGACACACTTGTGTGGTTGGACCATCGGGTGGAAGCTTTAAGATCATGCATGACTTTATGAAACATGATGCATTAACTTACTCTTAGGAAAACTAATTTTGTCACTTCCAAACTACAACTTATTTGAAAACTAGGATTCATGCAAGTTTAGAGTCCATATTTAGAATGAACTCTGAGTGGATGTAAATCAGCAGCTATTAAATGCAGGCTAAGCCATTATATATGGCAGTAAGCAACTTACTGCCATTTTCTTTTCTTTTTTTCCATTAGATGTGTATTTATGCAGTACAGATCAGACTGGAAATGAAGGAGAGGGTGAAATGCGTGGGATGAGACATTACTAAGGTCCCTGCCGGGACTTGAACCAGCGGCTTTGCCTTAACCCCGAGACCAACAGAATGCCCCATGTTTCATCTTTCAAACATTACAGAGCTCTTTACGATGGTCAAAATTATCCACTCCAGCATTAGGTCATCTTCTTTAATAAAAACATGAGAATACTGTTTAGCTGGATACAACCAACAACCAACAGGATGGAAAGTTCTCATTTATGCTCTTGTGTTTATTTATTTTCATGGCAATGGAAAGGGAGACAAAAAAGGTGATGGGGGAGAAGCCCAATGCAAAGCCCAATGCAATGCCCAATGCAAAGCCCAATGCAAAGCCCAGTGCAAAGCCCAATGCAATGCCCAATGCAAAGCCCAATGCAATGCCCAATGCAAAGCCCAATGCAAAGCCCAGTGCAAAGCCCAATGCAATGCCCAATGCAATTCCCACTGCAATGCCCAGTGCAAAGCCCAATGCAATGCCCAATGCAATGCCCAATGCAAAGCCCAATGCAAAGCCCAATGAAATGCCCAATGAAATGCCCAATGCAATGCCAATCTGGAGTCTCGACCCAATAATCTACTACTACTGTGACAATAGCGTTGGCCATTTGGGCTTCTTAAAGGCACAGTGCTTAGGATGCAGATTTCAACCAACTGGAACATTTCCTGTATGCAAAGCATGGAAACTACGGTGAAAAACGCGAATGTTTGGTTTGTCCATTCTGGGCTACTGTGGAAACATGGCGGTGCTCCATTTGTAGATGAAACAGCTCATTCTACACTAAATTAAATATACTTATGCTATATTCTATTTATGCCAATAGGTGCCCCTGCATGCTTCACATTCTTCCTTTAAAGCAATACATTGCAGCTTTAATTCATTCAGGTTTGGACCACGTGTCTGGCAACATGAGGAAATGAACACTATCACATGAAATGAAATCACGGCAGATAAAAGTCTCGCCGCTGTACGAGGTAATATCAGCGGGACCAAGGTTGACATTTAAGATTTGAATCGTGTTTTTAATGACCCGGATGATGAATGGCCACTTCATCAGACTGCCACGAGACAGAGGGGGGAAAATATCAGTTACCAGACTTTAATTTTCAAGTACAGAATTGCTTTGGAGTGTAAATAAACAGGGTGTAGTCGTGCACCAGGACAGGACTTAACGAACGCGTGATTACGGGATCATTAGCGGCGGCTTTCTGTCCGCGGCGTTGTACAGAGCCGGGGCGGGTAGCTCGGGGTTTGGGGATGTGGGCTTAACAGTTGAAGCAGCCAGCCAGGTTACAATAAGCTTCTTTGGTCCACGGTGGGGATTTGGCCTTGAATGATCCGAAGGTAAATTGTGTTCCTGAACTCATCCAAATCCTCACAGCGGAAGGAGGACGAGTATTACATGCTGCTCGTGATGTGTGCAGACTCTGCAAAGCTACATTATGCTTTATTTTTATTTATTTTTCTGCAAACGCAGCCCCCATCAAGAACAATATATTCCGTGTATCACAGCTCACCGCTGCGCACGACTCCATCTCTGCTTTGAACTGTGCATACGGAAGCAGGAATGAAATTGCTTGTTTTTCTTGCCGAGGACATTGCAGGAGTCGACAACGCTGTTAAAAACACACACACACACACACACACACACACACCCCGCATAAACCTGTGCATCGCGACCTCCGTTTCACAGCGACGCAGGAAGTCACAGAGCTCAAACTGAAAGGGCACGTCACTCATTTTTGCACATGACAAGAATGACTCATCTTGTGAAAATAGTTTCGACTGTAAGTTCTTCGGTGGCTCCGTAGAAATTAACCCTGATGATGTCAGGGTTAATGTGAGAGTCTGAGAGATGTGGGCATTTAACAGGCGGTTAGGGTCAAATGAAATGATGCTATATGTGCTGCATTATGGGTAATGTCGATGTTGACCTGGCCTCTGTTGCCTAAATCCTAGCATAAAAGAAAATGCCTGTACTCATTTGGTGTGGCACCCTTACATCTGAACTTTGAGCAAACCTGATGTTGGGTGGAAAAACAGCTGTTTCACCTTAATCACATTGCATTAGGAGTATTAAAGTAAAACGGGGAAGCGGTTCATCCAGTGGATGGTGAGCCCGGCAGGAGGGCTCCAGACTTCAAGTCAAGACATTGTCTCTGCAGTGTGTATGCAGAGGCCGTCTCAGAGGACTCTGTCCTGAGAGAACCGGCATGCGGTGTGATTAAGTTGCTGCGATCTGAAGCCCCTTCGTCTCTTCCACTGCAACGAATTACTTCCTCTTCCTCCGTACCCAGCTGTATATCCTCATTTGCCTCTGATGGAAGCGCATATACTGTAGACATCCCTCCGCTGCTCTCCGGGGGGAATGGAGAGAGAGAGAGAGAGAGAGAGAGAGAGAGGCAGGGAGGTAGGAAGGAGAAGAGATAGAGTTATCCGTGGTCTCATTACGGTGGGAAATGTGAGGGTCCCGATCCAAGGGAATGATGAAGGACTCTGTGGAGGAGGCCTCTGAGAACCAACAAAGACGGCTTTAGTTTCACTGGCAGAATGCATTTGCATAGCTTAGAAGCCAAAGCGACTGAACCGGGGCTCATGAAAAGAAACCCCAGCAATTGCTTGGACTTCAATGCAAACGAGAGGGAGAGAGAGACGGAGAGAGAGAGAGAGAAGTGGGATGGGAGAAAAGAGCAGTAGCAACTTTTTCCCTCTTTAGTGGCATAACAGAACGAGATCAGGAGCATGTGCACTTCCCATGGAGGTTGTCGCCGACTGACTTTGATGCAAAGAGAACATACTGAAGGCGGGTACATCTCCTGATTAGGTAACCGGCTTGGGGGAAAAAACCCACAAAACAAACATGTGCACGCCGTCACGAGTGTCACGCTCCACTGTAGCCGCTGTGATATTATTATTTAGGGCAGCTCGGTTGTCAGCGACATTACAAATAATTGGCAAATTGTGAATATTTAGCGGGTTTTTAAGGTTTGCTGCAAGCAGCCACTGGCTTATTGGAGCAAGAGCAACACAGAGATTGAGATAATAGAGCAATCTCCTGGTGGAGTGTGTGTGTGTGTGTCTGTAGTGAAAGTGATGAGAAAAGATGGAGGGAGGGTGGTGGAAAATAAAAAAGAGGAGATAAAGAGTGGAGCAGATGTACTTTAGTAGCAAATCTCTTTTTTCCCTCTGTGGCCTGCAGTCATGGAGGGATGACTAGCCTTCATCAATCCTCTTTAATGACTGTGGCAGCACCACTTAAC